>OZ010636.1:3713556-4050862 GCA_963932165.1 Pimpla rufipes | reverse complement strand
TTTTTTTTTCCGGAGAGGAGGGGAGTGCTACTGCCTCTTAAGGTAAAGCGAAACCACCGTGAGTGTGAGAGAGATAGAAAATAATTTTTTGAACAATAATACACGGAAACTAGACACATGCCTGAAGAAATAAAAGTTTTACATCATGCAGAATTGAATGGGGAATGATGTAAAACTTTTCGTTTTTTCGGAAACGTTTAAGCATCGTCGGAATAATAGTTTACAGTTTTTATTACCGACTTACTAGTTGTCACCTCGCCTTAAAGCGATGTTTTTACTCAATCGGTAACAAAAAATGTAATCAATCCTACCGAGACACTGAAAATGTACAATTTAATTCTCCGTTGGTCGATACTTTGCTTTCATCCAGAGTAACAATAGCCTTGGAATGGCGTTGTTTAACAAATTGCAGCTATCTCTCTTGCAGTCACGGGCCACGTGGTACATGTTTCACATGCCCTTACGGGGAGCCGAAATCTCCGTGAGTGCGAAAGAGATAGAAAATCATTTTCGGAACAATATATGGGAACGAAACACATGCCAGGAAATATTAAAGTTTTACACCAACCAGGATCGAAAGAGGAATGGTGTAAAATTTGTCTTTACTTCCAGAAACGTTGGGCATCGTCGGAATAATTGGTTACAGTTTTTATTACCGACTGAGCAGGTTTCTCCTCGCCTTAAGAGCTTGTGAAATACCGCAGTCGGTAATAAAAACTGTAATCAACTTTTTTCACGCTTACCGGTATTTTACAGCTTTAACAAGAGTTCCATCGAATGCTCCGGCGATATCCGCATTCGATTAAAGTATATTTGAAGCTGTAAATACCAGTATTTGTAAAAAAAAGCGAATTACAGATTTTTATACCAATTGTGCTCGTGATGGAAGGAGGGGTGGGAGCGTGATTTCACTTGCTCTTAAGGTAATTTAAACAGCAAATGTTAAGCTATTATAAGGAACCAAATTTCTTGTTTTATAAAAACGATTCGTTCGTTTTTCTGAATACGTATGCATTTTTTCCGATTTTTAAATTGACTTTGAAATTTGTGTTTTCGCACACATATTTTGCATATAATAAAAAACACAGAATTGAAAGTCAACTAAAAAATCTGAAAAGTCCATACGTATTCAGAAAAATGAACTAATCATTTTCATTAAAAAAAAAATTGGGTCACCGAGAGATTTGATAAACAATTTTTTTTCATCCATTTTGCACATTTTAGAATTATTATTATTATACAAAATTAGTCATGTTAGTACCTTCAATGTGCATAAATTGTTTTAGATTTGTGTACCATCGAGAAGTGTTTGCAATTCTAAAATAACAAACAATTTTCGTAGCAATTGTACTCGGAAACTCTACATCCAATTGGGAAAAAGAAGCGTGTTACATCGTGCTTTTTTCTGATCGAAAAATGTTCGGCATTGTCGGAACGATTGTGTACAGCTTTCGTTATCGACCGAGCAGGTCGGTAACGATCCCTAATTCCCTCCCCCTAATTCGGCACGATATGAGGGACATTGTTATTTACCGAAAAGCATCGAGTTTCCGACCAGCCGTACCCACAAATAATTACGGCTATCTCTTTCGCGTACGCGCGGAGAGATTTCGCTTGTATCACCTATGAATTTATTATATTTCCTGAAATGTGTGCACTGAAGGGCAGTGCAGTTTCTGCTATTGACAGAGCACGTCACCTCGATAATAAAGGGAGAGAGACAGAGATACAGAGAGAGAGAAGAGAGACCCTAACGGATCTGAGCAACCGCTATTTTGCAGTTGCTTTACGGTGACTTACAAGTGATCGTCATTATGAGGTTCATTTTCAGTTTCTTTACCGTCTTTACACAACCATAAAGTTACCGATAAAGGGACCGTTGCTTTGAAACGAAAAATAACCATGAAGAAACCGTGAGTCAAGGTTGCTAGTGAGTTGGTTCAACCTGCAAGCAACGAAAAAGCGACGTATGTTAAGAACCGATTATCGTTCGTTAATTGCTATTCTTCTGTTATTACCGCGGTTACTCATAATGACCGCATAAGAACCCTAAACCGTACATAAAACTGAAGTCATCGTATGGTTGTCAGACGGTTGTTGGTTGCTTCTGCGTAATATTTTAGTTCGTTTTTGTTCCATAGCGATCGATCGCTTTTCGGTTATGGAGGGGTTCTTCGGATCTGCTCGGGGGGGAGAGAGAAAGAAAGGTTTATTACGTACTCTGGGACCAAAGTACCCTGAAAGGTACCGTACCGTTACATTGTAGCGCAAAAAAAATCAGCACGCATAAAAACTAATATAATCACGAAATAAAATAAGCATAAAATAAAACCATAATCATAAATCATAAATCACAAATCACAGAGAGAGAGAGAGAGAGAGAGAGAGAGAGAGAGAGAGAGAGAGAGAGAGAGAGAGAGAGAGAGAGAGAGAGAGAGAGAGAGAGAGAGAGAGAGAGAGAGAGAGAGTTATGTATTTCGTGCACTAGGACCGAAGTCCCCTAAGCGCACCGTGCATAAATCAATACATAATGATCAAGCAATAAATCAATGAACAAGAAGGCATGAAAAAACAAATTCGAAAAAAAACAGAAAACCCTAAAAATAACTTAACTATAAACTAAAACTAGACTAAGAACTAAAAATTACAACTAAAAATTAGACACAATCAAAGGCATAAAATTATAACGGCAGACAAAAATAATAAAAATAATAGAAAGAAATGCAAAGAAAACAAGCCAAAATAAGGAAAAACGGAAAATCAAACTAAGTCGAAATAAAAAAAAAATTAAGATTAAAAAAGAGAGAGAGAGAGAGAGAGAGAAAAAAAGGGTGGTGGTTCGGCAGTCAGAAGCGACAAGTGGTGTCATCTGATGGGGGGTAGACGTACCGCGTCGAGCACGGGGTGAGCCGCCGTGGGGACGCGCGACGTCGGCAATAGTTGAGTAGCCCGAGAGCGCGAATGGACGGAGAAAGCGAGAGCGCGCGTGGGAGGGGTGGCGGAGCGGGCGGCGTATCGCATGCAGCCTACTCGCAATGCTACGTGGGTATTATAGTACGTCGAGCATTCGCGCACAGCGTTCTCGCGCACACCTCTTGGCTTTGCCATAACGTGCATATGCGCGTTTCTTCATTGAGTCACGTTGCGTGCGTGCACATACCAACGAATAAGCGAAGGAAAAAAAAAAAGGAAAAATCGCGAGCGCCACGCGACGATCCCGCTGAGATATTTCCGGGCTATCGGTGGCGCGTAATTCGCGAGGCGTGAGTAACGGGCGCGAATGAACGAATGACTCATTTGAGCGTTGAGCCGCGAACGCGGCGAACAAGGAAGGAGAGAGAGAGAGAGAGAGAGAGAGAGAGCCCCCACAATGGCAGCCCAGCGGCACATGTGTGAGGAGGCTGCATCGGCGACGTGAATTCGAACGCGGGAATAGAGAAGCAGCGAGGAGCGCGCACGAGAGGCGACGACGTTATGTACTCACACTTGCACGGGCTGTTCTTTTTCCGTAGGGTCTGCATCGGGAATGTCAGGTGGCGGAACTTGTGCCGCGAGCTCTCGAGATACGAAGCACAGACTCCCGCTCGCCTCGTCAACATGAAATTTCACACCGCGGCAGGCACATCGGCGGCCGCTCGTCGTCCTCGTCCTCGTCCTCGTCGTCGTCGTCGTCGTCGTCGGGCGTGTGTATCTCTCGCACTGCACGAATCACTGGCCCCGTTATCCTTCGCTATAGCCGCTGCTGGTGCCGCCGCTGTCCGCGCCTCGCAACGCGAGACTCGTCCTTCGCCGCCTCTCCGTCTACGGGCAAAAGTGCACCGCGCACCGGCGCGTTTGTTCCATGTTACTACCTGATGTCAACGCACGAAATGTCGGGGCCCCCCGCGATATACGCTCGGTGTATATCGCGCGAGACACACGGCGCACCGCTTGACAGTTGGCCCACCTCGCGTGCGCGACGGACCCCCGAGGTGTAACAAATACAGGGGTAACAACAGCTGCCTCCGCCGGCACGGATCGCCCATGCCAGCTTCTCATATTGATCAATAATACAGTTCCTAGTACGCGGTGGCGTCGCTTCCAGCTCGCCCGTACCGCGTTTCCCTCCTTCGTCGACCGCTTGAACCACCCGACTCGCCGCTCTACGTACACGTCTCGTGTATTTCGCTCACTCTCAAACTAACGCCATTTTTTCGAATTTTTATTCCCGATATTGATACAAAAAACGGCAAATTAAGAGATCACGCAAAAATAATGTTGAAGCTAGAATCAAAATCTAGATTAGTGAAGCCCTTCAACAGGGTAGGGATAACAAACGAACACGCACATTGTATATACAAAATGTAACAAGAATTATGAATAAAGAACACTATTAAACGAACGAACCTATCTCACCGCACGAGTAGATTTCCCGGAGCCCCGATCATCGTTTCACGGGTTTACACTCAATTTTACCGTGTTTCTCTTTCTCTCTCTCTTTTATTTTACCGCGGGATTTTTTTCCATCGCGAGATTACCGACCAGTTCACGAAAGCTTGTTCAAGTTTCACGCGCCGTTCGAGCTTGCGTCACAGCTTGCACTCTCCGCGTACGATAGTTTCGTAAAGTCAATTCCCGCGTTTATCGACTGCAATTCTCGAACGTGTTTCACACGTCGAAAGACGCTCGATTCGATTATTATCTATACCCAGTAAACACAAGAATCGGTTCCGTTGCTGCTCGATAACAATTTCCTACTCAGCAACGTAACGGTTATATAACACCAGTGTTATGTACCATCAGTTACATTACTGAGTAGGAAATTGTAATTGAGCAGCAACGAAACCGATTCTTGTGTTTAGTGGGTACTGAGCTTCTTTTACGTAAAGATCGAAGACGAAATTGCAGAAATATACCCAGTAAACACAAGAATCGGTTCCGTCGCTGCTCGATAACAATTTCCTACTCAGTAATGTAACTGGTACATAATACTGGTGTTATATGACAATTACGTTGCTGAGTAGGAAATTGTAATTGAGCGGCGAAGAAAGTGATCTTTATATTTGCTGGGTACTTTTGAGAACTTGACCGACGAGATGCGGGAATTAAGAAGCGCGAAAATGCCATTCAAGTACCAAGTGAGTTCTGCATCTTACCAAATCCGATCGCACGTGTTACAAGAGCCAAGCGCTCATTGCCGCCGCCAAAACATGTGGAAGCGATTGAACAAAAAACTTGCGACGCTTGAGCGGTGGGAAACGATGGGATTCGAAAATCAAGAGGCGCCAAGACGCCATCTATGGACTTCCGACGTTCTGTCGCACTTGTGGGACATCCACGCCGAATCCAAGTGCGTCTGATCGGTTTGATCGTCGCGAACTCTCGCGGCAACTGCGGCTTTTATTAACAGTAAATGCGTTATCCGTGATCCAAACTGCGGTCAGACTTTGGCTTACGATTTTTCAAAACATATGAGATACGATTTTTGCAGGAAAGTCGAAGCGACAAGCGAGAAAAATCGCGCGGATCATAAATACCGGAGCTTGAGTTTCCGGAGTTCGATTTGGCGTGGAATGCCCCATATACAGCAGTCGGTGGTACAGGAGCAATGAAATTGAGTGAGATGATATAACACACGGAGGATAGGCAGACAGGCTGCCATTTAATATCCACCTTATTTTTCCGAATTTTTATACAAAAAATTGTTATGATTATCGATGACGTTCGGATGAATGAAGATTTTGCGGAACACGAGATCTCGCGTACGTCGATCGTATAAAAGTTGTTTCCCATCACCGTTGGCTGCCTCAAGATCGCGCCGCGGCCGAAAAGCAGCTGCGGTTACCGTGATACACGGTGCATTCGTCGTTCCTTCGGGGTGGTTGGTAGGGATGGGCGATGTTGAGAAAAAAAAAAAACGATGTTAAAAAAACCGATTATTAAATAAATCAATTATGAACAATCGATGTTTCTCAAAAAACATCGGAACATCGATTATTTTACATCGGTAAAGTAGAAAACGTGGAAAAATCAAAACAAAATCAGCGAAATTATTTTATTCAAATAAATAAAGTCGACCAAGGTCTCAAGGCACATTCAAACACACAGTGATTCTTGAATCAGCATTGAATAACCATAATTCGTGAAATCATGAGTTGTAGCCGTTGTTGGTGAAATTTGTTTCTACTCCTAAAAATTCAATATACGTATAATAAAAGTGGCAGATACAATTTGCATAAGGATAAGGGTTGTGATTCACGCAGAATTGTAAATAGAAAAAAGTTGCAAAGTAGAACTTTGCACACTGCTTCCTCATTAATTCCCCTTTTTCACAAAGCCACCTCTATGAAGAAGCTTATTTATTAACTTTGGCTTCCTCATAGAGGAAGCTTTGTGAAAAAGGGGAATTAATGAGGAAGCAGTGTGCAAAGTTCTACTTTGCAACTTTTTTTTAATTTCAACAAATCTTTGCACTTTTTTAAAATTTGAACAAAAAAAAACTCCGTTACAAACACCGTTACATCTAATTTTGATTAGATACAAAGTTTTGACTTACTTTAACAACTTTTCTATAAGTTACAGCGAAAATCTTAATTTTTTCAAAAATTCATAACAGCGTAAAATCCGAACGACTTTACCGATCGTCACCAAATTTTATACGTGGCAGCGCTGTATGTTATTTTTTGACTGTTGAATATTTTGGTTCAGTTGATGAGATTCGACGTGATATAGAGCAAAATTTATTTTTTTCGAAAAATTCAAAATTCTATAAAACCGGAACCGCTTTACCAATTTCGCTGAAATTCAATACCAAACAACATTGAACGTGTCTTTATTTATGATGAAGTATATAGCTGAGTCGTCGAACTTTTACGAAAGTTAGAGCGATCACGCCATTTTTTTGAAAAATTAAAAATTCGATAAAATTTGTATACATGGATATATTTAATTTTAAAAAGATGTGAATTACAGAGGATTTAATACTCTACTTCCGTGCCAATTTTTAGCTCGATCCACCATGCCATTCCTGAGTTATGAACAATTGAATGTTCGGTGCCTGGACCATACATACACACACACACACACACACACACACACACACACACACACACACACACACACACACATACACACATACAGACATATTTTCTAGACCACTTTTCTCGACGTTTTAGGTGATTCTAAGTATGTTAACATGAAAATCTCGAAAAAAAAAAATTTCACGAAAACAAAGCTTCCTCTATGAGGAAGCAAAAAATAGATCGGATAATCTGTCTTCCATTGAACGTCATATTTTACACCATATGACACACGTTACACGAGAATTAAATATATCACGAACTTTAGTGATGCAAAATGATCGAGAGTTGATATTTCTTTAAAACTGTTAAAATATACTTGTAACACCGCACAGACCGTCTTCGATTTTTTTTCGTCGATGTTTCATAAATAAACATCGAACATCGATTAATCGGTTTTGAAAAAAATCGGCGATCGATTAATCGACAAACATCGCCCGCCCGCCCACCCCTAGTGGTTGGTGAGTGAGAGACGGAAGATCAGTTTTAAAAACGACGAGAGACGATGTCACTGCTCCGTTTGATAATAGCGCACCGATGTTCCGCCACAACAGTCGAAGTAACCAGGTATTTCACGTTTCTTCGTCGTCTCGCCGCTGTCATTGCTCCAATCACCCGTGTAAACTGGCTTTTCTCGTGACATTTTGAGGTTAAACACGTAGGTTGAAGTCCACCACTGCATAACCAACGGTTAAGCAGAGCCATTCGATTATTATGGGTTTTGATAAAATCTAATATTTTCCGCGACTGCTCGCGAAAATTTCAACGTTTGACCAGAGCGTTGAATTATGTGATGCAGCTAAAAAAATCTTGTATTTTTATCGCGAAATGAATTGAAATAAATGCTAAAAGCAACAAATCGAAAAACACCGGCAAATGAACGGGCCAATCTGATGATGCAGCTAAAAAAAGTCTCGTATTTTTATCGCGAAATGTATTGAAATAAATACTAAAAGCAAAAAATCAAAAAACTTGAGCGAACGAACTGGCCGATCTAACCTACACTTTTGGTCGAAAATAGGTGTCTGCGATAAAATAATCGCCGTAGATAGCTAAATGATAAACAAATTAAGAATCCAATGTTAATCCATGTCGTCGTAATTTCTCATGAATTCTCAAAAAGCTGTTCAATCACTGGTGCATTCGCCGTACGTCGTGTTGCAGACATCGCTCCTGGAAAAATGTTGTGGAAGCCAAGAATCGGCTGTTGGATAGCATAAGAAAAGCAGCACCGGGGAGTTTGCCAAAATGTGCGCCAACCACGGGAAAAATTACAAGCGCAAGCGCAAGACTTTCGTTGATTGGAAAGCTGGGTCTCTTTGCCGTTGGTGCGTCGACCACTTGCGCTCTGAGGTTTCCCTCTCGGATGGTTCTCTGCAGCTCGCCGAGTGCGACCGTCCGACCCGAAGAAAATGAAACCCCGGAGGGCCGTCTGAAATGGCACAAAACCATCCAGTATTTACTGCCACATCTGTGCTTCTTTCTCATTGCCATAACAGTGAGTCATGGGGGGAGAGAGAGAGAGAGAAAGAGTGACGCAACATTTTTTTGTAGTCGAACAAAACTTTTATTTCGGGTCACATTTACAAGGTAGTTCTGGAAATCTCAAAAACCTGGAAATATTCTTGAACCCCTTTAGCCCTGAAACGTTCTGGAATGTTTTTCCTCTGTTTCATTGCTACTAGAATTTTTTTCCAAAGAGACACTCGGATCGTTCCAGTGCGCAGAAGTCTCTGGCTGGACCTTGAACTCTCCAATTGGAATTTGGTTTTGCGTGTTCTCAGCACCTCTTGCACAGAATATATTATTTTCCTTCGATGACAATAGTTACTGTTTATGTATTTATTTATTCAAATTGACGAATTAAACTCTTGTAGATACTTGTTATATCAATGGATAACAATTTACACCCAACACATTCGGAAAATGTTGCGTTACGTAATAATAACGAAGCTATACTTGGAGAATGGGCTTCGATAATAGAAATGCTAAATTTGGAGCAAAGAAAATAGCAATGCAGACAGCGATTTGTTTATTTTATATGTTACTATTTTCATACTCAGTATTCAAAACTTTTGTCAAACTTGACTCAAGACTGAGACAATTTTATGTGGTAGAGCGTCGCGTTTGCATGGTGGCCGGTAGTTCTGGGAATCTCAAAAATCTGGGAATGTTCTTGGACTCTGTGAGCCCCAAAACGTCCTGGAATGTTTTTCCTTTGTTTCCTTGATACTGGCATTTTTTCGAAAGAGATACTCGGATCATTCTACCGCATAGAAGTCTCTGGCTGGACCTTGAACTCTCCGATTGGAATTTGGTTTTGCACGTTGCCAGCACCTCTTGCACAGAATACATTATTTTCCTCCGATGATAATAGTTACTTTGATTTGTTTATTTAAATTAATGAATTAAATTCTTGTAGAAACTTGCTATATCAATGGATAACAATTTACACACAACACATTCGGATAATGTTGCGTTACGTGATAATAACGAAGCTATACTTGGACAATGGGCTTCGATAATAGAAATGCATAATTTGGAGCAAAGAAAATAGCAATACAAACGGCAATTTGTTTGTTTTACATGTTAAGTACTACTTTCACAATCGATATTCAAAATTTGTGTCAAACTTGACTCAAGCCTGAGACAAGAGGCTGTACTTGGAAAATGAGCTTCGATAATAGAAATGCATAACTTGGAGCAAAGAAAATAGCAATGCAAACGGCAATTTGTTTGTTTTACATGTTACTGTTTTCATAATCAATATTGACAATTTTTGCAAAAACTTGACTCAAACCTGAGACAAATTTCTGTGGTAGAGCGCCTTTGTCGTGGCGATACTGAACATCTGGATCCCTCAGTGCGTCGGCCAAGTGGTTAATGTGATAACGAACGTGAGACGGGAAACCAAGGCTGGATACAGTGGGGCTGATACCTTGACTAGCGTCTTTCAGCAGCTCGCCGAACCGGCATTCAAGTTGGCTCGTATGTACGTAGCTCAAGTATGTAAATTCTGTACGATAACACGCTCCGTTTGCGTTCTTAAGTTCATTCTTGCTTTTTTCTTTCTTGCCTCACCCACAACATTTCGTTTGTTTTATCGTGACTTTTTTATGGTTTGGAGCAAACACACTTGATGATAATACAATTAATCTGTGGATAATGACAATCCTATCTTGCAGGCTCTCTTTACGTTCACTTATATCTACACTCTGTCCTGCGTCGGCGAGAGAGTCGCCGCGCATTTGCGCCGCGATCTCTTCAAGTCCATAATGATGCAGGATATCGCTTTCTTCGATAAACATCGGACGGGCGAGATAGTCAGTAGACTGACGAGCGACATTCAAGAATTAAAGAGTTCCTTCAAAACGCTCGTGTCACAAGGACTAAGGAGCGTCACGCAAATTCTCGGCTGTGTTATATCGGTGATCATTATATCGCCCCAGTTGACCGGCGTGATGGTATTATGCATGCCTAGCATCATTTTCGTCGGCACTATGTTGGGAAGGAGTTTGAGGAAGTTGTCGACGGAGGCGCAGGAGCAAATTTCGAAATCGACCGCCGTGTGCGAGGAGGCGATTCACAATGTCCGGACGGTAATGAAAAAATGATATTGCACATGGAAACCAGAGATATGCCCACCAATCCCCAGAACGATCCGAAGAACCCCTCCATAACCGAAAACCGACTGGTCGCTATGACCAATAACAAAGCAAAATCTTACGCAGAAGCAACCAACAACTATGAGTAACCGTGTTATTGTGAGTAACCGCGGTAATAACATTCGAATAACTATCAACGAACGATAATTGGTTTTTAACATACGTCGCTTTTTCGTTACTTGCAAGTTGAAACGACTCACTAGTAACCTTGACTCACGGTTTTTTTTTTTGTTTTGTTCCAAAGCAACGGTCTCTCTATCGGTAACTGCGTGGTTGTGTGACGGCTATGAAACTGAAAATGAACCTCATAATGACAGTCACTTGTGATTCACTGTAAAGCAACTACAAAATGACGGTTGCTCGGATCCGCTAGGGATGATGCACATTGAAATACCCATTTTTTTTAACTTCGCCCTTGAGTGATTTTTACGATTTGTTCCTCCGAATACAGGTAAGAGCGTTCGCTGGCGAGGAACGACAAATCGAGACTTTTGCTCGCGAGGTCGAAAAGGCTTCCTCGTTATACGAGAGACTGGGCCTTGGAATCGGCTTTTTTCAAGCGGGTACTAATCTCTTCCTCAATGGAATTATACTGTCGACATTGTACTTCGGCGGTCACCTCATGTCGAGCGGTCAATTATCCGCGGGCGATTTAATGGCTTTTCTTATGGCCACTCAAACGATCCAGCGTTCGCTCACTCAGCTCTCTCTTCTTTTCGGAACCTACGTGAGAGGATCCACCGCGGCTTCCCGTGTCTTTGAGGTAAGCTCCAGCTATATTAATCGTATGGTGTTTGATAGTTGTAGAAAATCTTTGTGTCTTGCACATAAATGAAGCTCAAGCTGATATTTCAAGCATTCTCTGTCGATTCAGCCACTTTTTCTTCGACCCTCTCTGATCTGCTCCATAATTCGGTAATATCAAAGTACCAACAAAGGGTACTCTGTGTGAAATTTTTCAGATTTTTAAAACCAGAAAATACCGTTTTCCTTTCAAATGCAAATATCTCGGAAACTTGAAGTTACTTAAAAAAAATGTCTGCACATAAAAGTTGTTGTTTTCTGTTAGCTTCCGAGCAGTACATTTCTAATAATTTTCGCGATCCGATTAGAATGATTTTTTACCGAAAAACGGAGGAATTATTTTTGTTAATTAAAAAACGGATAATTTTTTTGTTCTGAAAAAATTACAGAGTGTTCAAGCATGACTTCTGAAATTGCAAAAAATCCCCAGAGTGGCACCGACAGATCATATGGTAAAAAAAATGAATTAAGGTAGTCGCCCTGCTTGCGTTCAATTTCGCATAAATTCGAGAAAATTGAGAGAGAATTGCAAGCACTTCTCGATGGTCTAAAAATCTGAAAAAATTCATGCACATTAAAGGTACTGAAAAGATTAATTTGGCATAATAATAATTTTAAAATGTTATTAACAAATTGATTAAAAAAAAAGTTGTTTTACAAATATTTCGGTGACCCAAATTTTTTTGTGGATAAAAACGATTCATTCATCTTTCTGAATACGTATGAATTATTTCAGATTTTTATCTAATCTTTGAAATTTGTGTTTTCTTCCATGTAAAATAACACAAATTTCAAAGATTAGATAAAAATCTGAAAAAATTCATACGTATTCAGAAAAACGAAGGAATCATTTTCATCCACAAAAAAATTTGGGTCACCGAAATATTTATTAAACAATTATTTTTTTTATCAATTTGTTACTAACATTTTAGAATTATTATTATTCAAAATTAATCTTTTCAGTACCTTTAATGTGCATTAATTTTTTCAGATTTTTAGACCATCGAGAAGTGCTTGCAATTCTCTCTCAATTTTCTCGAATTTATGCGAAATTGAACGCAAGCAGGGCGACTACCTTAATAAAAAGAATTCCCCATTTTCCAGAACTTCTACACAAATAAATTGTTTTATACCAGAAGATCTATCGGTGCCACTCTGGGGATTTTTGTACAATAACAATAGTGATGCACGAGTACTCTGTAATTTTTTTAGTCCAAACAAATTATCCGTTTTTTAATTAAAAAAATAATTCCTTCGTTTTTCGGTAAAAAAATTATTCTAATCGGAACGTAACATTTATTTGAAATGTACCGCTCGAAAGCTAATAGAAAACAACAACTTTTATGCGATGACATTTGTTTTTAAGCAACTTCAAATTTCCGAGATATTTGCTTTTGAAAGAAAAACGCTATTTTCGGAAGTATCGTTTTAAAAATCTGAAAAAATTCGCATAGAGTGTCCTTTACTGGTACTTTGATATTACCAATTATGGAGCAGATCGAGGAGGGTCAAAGAAAAAAGTGGCTGAATCGACAGAGAATGCTTCAAATGTCTTGGAATTTGTGTCGAGGCACTAATTTTTGACTATCCTTACGATCGGTGCTAAGACAAACAAACGATTATGAAGAAAACGAATTCAAATTTGCGCAGGTTATTCGCAAATAGGAACCGAACGAAATACACATAATCGTATATTAAACTGCTCCCAATGATTTTTCAGTATTTAGATATGCCGCCTGCAGCCATGATGGTTGGCGGCGACAGAGTCAACAGCGACTCTTTCGTTGGAAACATCGAATTCAAGAATGTCGAATTCAGCTACCCGACGAGAACCGACGCGAAGGTTCTGAAAGACTTTAATTTAAGCATTCCTGCTGGCAAGTCCGTCGGGATCGTGGGCTCAAGTGGAAATGGAAAATCGACGGTTGCCGCGTTGCTGGAACGGTCTGTTTATGCTGACAGTGAATCTCGATGGTTTGGGATACTTGAGAAAACAGCGATTAAATCTCGCATTTTTTTTTCTTTTTAGAATGTACGACGTTACCGGTGGCGCGATAACGATCGACGGTGTAGATATTCGATCGGTTAACTCGAGGGATCTGAGAGGTCGTGTATTGGGTTACATCGATCAGGAACCCGTCCTTTTCTCCACGACTATATTGGAAAATATAAGATACGGTCGAGAGGGGGCCACGGATCAGGAGGTATCGCGTTTCTCGCAAACTACGAATTTACACATTATCACAATTACGTTTTTTCCGTAGGGTTTCGCCCCATGGAATAATGAAATTGGCACGATGTTAACTCGTTCTTTTTTTTTTTTTTGTCCTCGATACATAATTGACGATTGTCATTTGACTTCAGGTAATCCAAGTAGCGAAGGAAGCGAACGCTCACGAATTCATTAGCTCATTTCCACAAGGCTACGAGACTCAAGTTGGTGAGCGTGGTACCCAACTTTCGGGAGGTCAGAAGCAGCGCGTGGCGATAGCCCGGGCGCTGCTCAAGAGACCAACGGTTTTGATACTCGATGAAGCCACAAGGTATGCTCAAAAATCTCTGGCGAACGATCGAAAGGGCGTAATTCATAAATGTGAATAGTCATCATTGGAATTGACTTTTCACACTTGTTTTGTTGAACTCGCTTGTTGTCATGCTACAAACTCGATTCCATTATCTATACAGTGCCTTGGATTATGAGAGCGAGAGAGTCGTGCAAAAAGCCCTGGAAAATGCGACAAAAGGCCGAACAGTCCTGATAATAGCTCACAGACTGAGCACCGTTATGGGCGCTGATGTTATTGTAGTCTTACAGAAAGGATCTATAGTAGAGGTAACGTGTCTCAGCAATATTTGCCAACACCCTAGAATCTCGATCGACCGAAATTTCCACGCCGAAATTTCATCCGATTGTTTTATCTCGTGACGCAATCTATTTTAACTTTGTCGCTACAGATGGGAACGCACGCCGAACTAATTGCGAAAAAGGGAGCTTACTTCAATCTCGTGAACCAAGAGGAAAGCGAGAACAAATGACAGGATCAACGAGAGGGAAGTTAAAGACCAAAAATGTAATAATTTATTAGGGGCAAAGAGTGTTGTATAGTAATACAAGAATTTCATTTTTTTATCCTCTGTGACATCGTTTACTGCCGAGAAAGGATCCTCACCTCAGGATAGATACAATATTTTTTCATTAAACTTATCGAAATACTGTGTGTATAGGGGGCATTCCACCCTGTTTCGACCTGGATTTCATCTCGACTTTTCTGATCCAGCTCATTATTTTTTATAGGCTTAGATGGACTCTCAGCTGCACATTTTTTGTTGTTTTTTTATTGAAAAAATGATAAAAAAATGGAAAAAGATCAATCTTCTTAAAAATTATAAGAAAAAAAGTCATCCCCACTTTGGCTCTAAGCTAGATCATTTTGTTATTGAACAAAGTATTTTTCAGAATTTTATCAGATTTTCGAATTATGATGTTTTATATGTCACGTTAAAAATATATTTAAAAAAATGTGCATAGATCGGAAAAATCCGAAAAAGATCCTAAAAATCGGAAGAAATGCTGAAAATCCGGTTTTACATAACAATCGCCTGTAGTAGATCTATTATTTATTATAATTTTTTTAATTAAAAAAGCTTAAAAACATTAAGAAGAAAAAATTGCCCCACTTTAGCTATAAGCTTGGTAATTTTATGATTGAACAAAGTATTTTCCAGAATTTTATCAGATTTTTAAATTATGGGATTTTATATGTCACTTTAAAAATGTATTAAACAAACAAAAATGGCAAAAAAAAATCAAAAATATTTTTTTGTGCCGTTGAGGGTCCAATTAAGCGTATAAAAATAATGAGCCAACTCAGAGAGGTCGAGGTCAAATCCAGGTCGAAACGGGGCGGAATGCCCCGTAGATTGATCTATATACACTATCAATTAGATCGATATGTATAGATTGATCGGTACAGGTTTCAATCGAGGTTTTTTTTCGAGCTCGGCTACTCAGCCTCCGTTGTAGCGATTACTAAATCCATTGTGGTAGTGATGTCGCCGATGACTTCGGAATTAGCTTCCGTGAGTTCCGATGCTGATTCACTATACGGTGTGGTTGTCTCCTCGTTGGTTTTGGTATCGGTTGATGTTGTCTCACTTTTGCCTAATTTATCTTCATAGGCGATTGTCGTTGATTCAGACACTGGATCCCCGATTGCCGACGGAACAGTCGTCGAATTAATTTTGTCATCTTCAGCATCGATAACTCCACTGGAAGCTCCATTTTCCGTAGTCGTTTGAAGAAATTCTTCGGGATTTGTATATTCGTCGACAATGGGCGTCGTCGTTATAACGTTTTGAATCGAGCTCGGAATATTCGAGGTCGACGTTTCCCATTCGCCGATGGTCGTGACTGAGTCATCGATCGAGGATGCTTCACTGGAAGCTGACACACTTTCCGTTCCCGGTAGCGACATCGTCGACGTTACAGCATCTTGAATTGTTGTCCCGCGGTCACTCGTCGGAGCGGCTTCGGTCGTAGCTAGTAATTTCGCCGAAGATTCTTCTGTACTAGCGAGATCGAATGACCCATTTTCTCCCGTAGCAGTCGCAGTTACGTCATTAGTGACTGCACTATCTTCGACGATAATCGACGGTTCCGATGTTACGGTGGTTCCCGAAGGATTTAACGGTATTTCGTCGGAAGTAGTCGTAGCTTCGTTTTGCGCCACCGATGATGGTATCACAACGTCCGCAGTTTCGGTCATACTCGATTCGGTGCTCGCTTCAAGTTCCGCCGTTGTAAATAGCGTTGACGGAACTGCGAACCGCGAATCTACCGTAGAAGCCACCGGTTCGGCGGTGGCTTCCGTTGTCGTTGAATCTTCCGTAGGAGACAAATCGAACAACCATTTCCCTGTGGTGAGAAGTCTCTCCGACTCGCTCGTGTCTTGGGAGAAATAGGAGAGTGTTGTATATATGGCTTTCGCTTCACTTCTAAAGTATTCCGAACTCGTGGACAAAGTCATTTGATTCTCATAATTGTCATCATCATCGGTGCTGACGTTGAGACTGGTGGTTGTCGATCGCTCGTCTCCGGTTGAAGATCTTTCCGTTGATATTTCGTCCGTACCATTTGACTCATCCGTAAAGGGCTTCTCCGATGTCGGAACATCTTCCGGACGAAATGTAGCCTCGTGATTGATCGATGGAGTCGTTCGTTCGTCCTCGTATTCTTGCGTCGTTGACAGTGTCGAAAGTTGATACGCACCGATAATTCCATCGATTGTCGTTTTTATAAATTCGTCCTCCGTGGACAAATTGAACGGCGGCGTGGTCGAAGTTGACGGTATTTCCGTTGTGGTTTCTCGAGCTGCCGCAATCAATTCAGCATCTCGTGGATCATTCGTCGTGAATTTCGACTCAGGCTTGGTCGTCGAGGATTCTGCGTTCGATTCGCCGTCTTTGTCGCACGCGAATTTCGGAGAGCACATTCTCGTGATGGGATCAAATCCGGTCGACGGAGGACACGTGTAGATAGTTCGAAACAACCGAAAACCGTTGGACGTGCAGGCGTAAAATAGAGTGCAATTTTCTTGAGGAATCGGAAACCGACCTGGTCTCTCGCAGGCTGGAAGGCTGATGTGATCGTAATTCCCGGGAGCGTCGGCAGCACCGGAAAAGTCATCCGCCGAGGAGTTTACATCGATCGCGCAACGTTTCAACCGATTTTCAAATCGTTGGCCGCCTCTACACTCCGCCAAAATGGTTTTTGTCCTTCGGCATGCGTAGTAATTGGCCGATAGCACCGGATGTGGCCTCAGCGCCTCGGTCTCGCACGTCGTGTTGTCGTCGATCGACAGCGCCGTTCCTCCGCCTGGAATTATCATGCAACGACCCTCGTGCTCGTCCAAATACTGATTAAAGGCGCAAAATCGTACGGAATTGTTGCGGAACCACGGATGCTGGAAGTACTTCCTTTGTATCCTGTGCTCATGACGATGCCTATACTGGAATAGAAGATACACGTCGTTACTGCACTTCTTTCTGGAAATAAATTAGTCTGACGCTCCTTGAGCGATGAATTCATTTTTCCTGCAAAAACATCTCAATTTCCAGTCACTCGTGAGAAAACGTCGATTCTATTCTGGGACGTAAATAGGGGCACGACTATGATTTCCGTGGCGCCAACATTTGGCGATGGTTTCTTGTAGGTTTCTTGTTCATAGGGAACAAAAAAGTTCATATGAACCTACCCTATCTGTCCTATCTGTTTTAGTTCCCGAGATAGTTAATTTAACACATGTTAATATAGCGTAAAGTATTATAATTCCCGGGCGCCAAATTGGATGAATATTGCGCCGAAAATATTCGTTCAGTTTTTATACTAATACGGAAAGTTCTCGTTAAACCATTTCACTATAGCGGAAATCTGTTGATATTTTTTTACTTCAATAGGAAACATTCATCGAATATCTCTACTTTAGCGGAAAGCATTCGTTGATAAACAAAACGAAAATAAAAGGAAGAAACACTTTTCGACGAATGAAGTCTATAGCGATATCCTGATATATCACGCAGGGCTTCAATCACCGCCAAATGTGACGCGGAAGTGACGAACTGTGAGAATCTTAAAAATTAAATATCTCGGAAAAGTACTACAGGAAACCACCGTCAACTTTTGGTGCCACGGAAATCATAGTCTCCCCTAAATAGGAATAAACAGGCTGGTACTCACGTTCGCAGATCCCAAAGTTAAAAACCACGCCAGCAAACAATGGCTCACGATCATCGAAGCCAGCCTCGGACCTGCCTTCATTTCGTTCGTTGTCGCGAGTTTCGGCTACGAATAAAGACTGACCACGGAGATCGAACTGAATCACACTCCTCGAGCGTTAATAAACGAGGTATCTTTGGCTGAATTATCGAGAACGTGCTCGGAACTTCACACACACCAGTTACCTGCGTAATTCGGTATCGGGCGGGCTCAAAAATCTCGCGTTTACGTTGCTGCTGTCGCGATTACGAGGTTTATCCCGAATACTCGTCACTCAAGCGTTACTTCGGCGAACTTTTTTCTTCTTTCTCCCGAATGTGAAATTTGGGTAATTAAAGATATCGCAACACCTCGTCAACATTAATATATTCATAATACGGTACAACAAGAATAATTTCATCAGTTCTCTTCGTTTTATTAACAATTTGGAAGATGATTCGTCACAGAGTTTTCTCTCTCTCTCTCTCTCTCTCTCCCTCTTTCTCTCCAATCACCAATCCGATTGTGGCACTTTGTACGTAAAATTGTTACTTCTCACGATATTTATCCCCGCGCCGTAGTAAGGCATTACGTAATGAGAACCGTCGGCCGGGCCGACGATCTGCGTCGCTATGAGTATCACGTCGCAAAATTGGCCGAGAAACAGGAATCCCAGGGTGCATAATTTCAACAGGCCCAGCGCTGGATAGCCAAGGTAGAATCTGTCCGCGCCAAACATCCCAAGGAATATGGACAGCAGCACCGACGTCTCGAAGGAGTAGCCATTGCTGCGACAAAATATTCATTTATTCCACATCAGTCTTGTTGCAAACTCAGCGTTTTTCTTTTCTTCTATTTTTTCTTTAGAATTTACTTACGTCCACTTGCATGGAATGTCTTTCTTGAAAGTGTTATTTTGCGTTTCTATGCAAATCAAACCATCCGCCGCTTGGCATGTAACTGAAGAAGAGGAATAATAAGCAGGATTTGAATTCAAGTTAAGAAATTGGAGCACCAAAGCCCCCTTCTTAGGATTAAACTGCTTTCTCTCGTCACATTGGGGTTTGACAAACATTTTTATTCGCAATCGAACGACGTGCACTCCAAACAGTTTGGCGATTCGCGATATCAAAAAATTCATAATAATAATAACCTGCAGTGTGATTTAATAATAATAACCTGCAGTGATTATAAAATGATGTGTGAACTATTGAATAGCTGCGAAGATACCTCATTTTCAATAAAAAAAATTGTGAGCAATTGTGAAAAAAAAGGAAGAGCACAGCCCTGCATGACTTTTGTTGTGCATTAACTGCATTCCTCTTTTTTTTCAGGAAAATGACCATGACATTTTATCGAGAGTAAATATTTCTTGCCGCCATTAAAAAATGTCGACATTATATTATAATTACTTCATATTACTATTATTAATTAAGGTAGTTATGACGCTCACAGCTGGTTTCGCGTAAATTCGAGAAAAGTGAGAGGATTGCAAAGACTTCTCGATGGTATGAAAATCGAAAAAAATCCATGTATATTGAATGAAGGTACTTAAAAGATTAATTTTGCATGATAATAATTCGAAAATGTTATTAAGAAACTGATGAAAAAAAAAAATGGTTTAACGAATTTCGCGGTGAAGCAAATTTTTTTTTTTAATGAAAACGATTCATTCGTTTTTTCGAATATGTATGCATTTTTTCGGATTTTTAAATTTACTTTGAAATTTAAAAACGCACAGATTATAAAACCCATATTTCTAGTTTCAATCATGCTGAAGTTTGCATCGTTGGAATGCAACGAAATTCAGAAGAAAAATGAATTCTGATTAACCCAAATGATTAAATTAATAAAAAGTTGCTATGATGAAAAATCATCATAGCAACTAATTGCTACAATGACTTTTTATACCTGATGTCATAATCTGGGTTAATCGGAATTAATTTTTTTTCTGAATTTTGTTGCATTCCAATGATGCAAACTTCAACGTTGATAGTTTCAAAGTAACCGGTTGACCCAACCAGTGGGTGCAATGACAAAAAAATCCTTTACTGCGAACCTAGAAGAATAAATTATTTCAAATGTTTTTATTGGTCAGGAAAAATGCATTTTTTCAAGAAAAATTAGGGGCAAAAACTGCATTTGAAAACATTTAGAGAAAATTATGAAAAAATTCATACGTATTCAGAAAAATGAATGAATAACTTTCATCAGAAAAAAAAGTTGTGTTGCCGGGTAAATTGTTGAACAATTCATTTTTTCATTAATTTGTTAGTAACATTTTGAAATTATTATTATGCAAAATAAATCTTTTCGACACCTTCAATGTGCTTGATTTTTTCAGATTTTTATCCTATCGAGAAGTGTTGAAAATATTCTTTGAAACTCATGTTTGGCAGGACTGTACCGCTCGTACTACCTTAACAATAAGAAAAGCAATTGTATCGTCAGTTTCATTTGAAAAAGATTTTAGGGACTTGGAACTCTGCGCACGAGTCAGAAGCGACTAACCTTTGGCTTTATTCTCCTTGGTGCAGCCTCGTGGCTGCTGCGTCTTTGGATCTATCAGGTCGTAATCAGGATGCGGACAGATGTATTGTCCCATCAGCAAATTATTGCAATCGATCTCGTAGCTCGCGTACTCCGCTCCATTGCCAAGTGCGATTGTCGCGACGAGCATAAATCCAAAAGATTTAAGAAGAAAAACAATCATCTTGTTATCTCGCGGTTCTACATATTTCGCGTTTAGTTTCCCATCGTCATCATCATCAGCTCGCCGTGCACGTTAACCTCATCGCAGACTTATCGTTAACTCCCAATTTCAGCGCTTTGGCATTGCTAATTATACTAATTGGTGCAACAAAGACCAAATATTATTGCATTCGCAGTTCTTTTTTCTTATTGTCTTCGGTCGTAGCGACAACGATCGCGAGGTTCAGATTACTTGACACTGACTCAATTGTTTACAGTACGAAACTCGTTCGACGGATAAAAGCCGAATGTGCTACGAGCGCTTGATATATAATGCGCGAAAAGAGCGAGAGAGATGTTGTGCGCGGCGCGGCGAAAAAGATAGAGGTACCGACTGTCGGTAATACAGAGTCCGTTGTTGAAGAGATGATTCGTCCATCCTCTGTTACAGAAACCCGCCTCGAAGATCAAGCATATTTTGATGGGCAACTAACACACTAAGACGATTAAAAAAGTTGAACTTTGCACATTGCTTCCTCATTAATTTCCCTTTTTCACAAAGCCACCTCTATGAAGAAGCTTATTTATTCACTTTGGCTTCCTCATAGAGGAAGTTTTGTGGAAAAGGGAAATTAATGAGGAAGCAATGTGCAAAGTTTTACTTTGCAGCTTTGTTTTTCTTTTTAATAATCCATGTTGTATACAACTATGAAACTCCGTTAAAAATACTGTCACATTGCATTTTCATTAACTACAAATCTTCGTCTTACTCTCTTAACTTTTGCGAAAGCTATGAGCGAAGATGTACTTTTTTTTAAATTCAAAATGATGTAAAATCCGAATGACTTTACCGATCATCACCAAATTTCGTACGTAGCAGGGCTGTACATCATTTGAGAAGGTATTTTCTAGTGCTTGCATTTTATCGAATGCTCGAATAACCCGAACTACCCGGACTTGACGGATCCGACACTTCAAATCCGAACCCCAGAGGATCCGAACTTCATACCCGAATACCCAGATACCCGGACTATGCGGATTATCCGAACTATTCGAACTATTCGGACTGTCCGCATTGGCCGGATTCTCGAACTATCCGCGCTGTCCGGATACTCGAACTATCCGAATATTTTTTTTACTGTGTCAGATAGTCACAAATTTTGGATATGTGTCAGTCATAAATCCATCCATTACGACCAAGAAGTGTCCGGACGATTGATTAAGTAGATTCGTAAATACAGATTTGCAAAGAATCTAATATTAACTTCTTTTTTATACTTGGCATCGAAACGCTACCGCGTCTCTTGATGCAGCTCAAATATTACAAAAAATGCAATTTTCAAAAATTACTTAAAATTCTGAAGAAATTCGTAGGTATTCAGAGAAATTAGGTAGACGCCTGATTTGTTAAACAATCTTTGTCCATAGGTTTGTTTATAACATTTTGTAATTATTTTTATGCAAAATCAATCTTCTCATAGCACCTTCCGTATGCTTAATTTCTTCAGATTTTTGTCCCATAGAGGTGTTCGAAATTCTCTCTGAATCTGTATGCTAGGCCGGACTCTACGCTCATACTAAGTACCATCAAAGAAAATAACTCCGTTGCCAAAATAAATATTTTCAGATACCTTTAGTGTGCATGCATTTTTTTCAGATTTTCAGATCATCGAGAAGTGTTTGCAATTCTCTCGTATTTTTCTCGAATTTTTGCAAATTGAATACTTTGCGCTCCCACATCCTTAAGTCAGTCGCTCGGTTAAATGTGTTTAGTAATATAACTGTGCGGACTACTATTTCGTTGTTGAAACTGAGTGCAAACTTGATGAATTGTTATTCGCATATTACGGACACCAATGGAAGTAGCGCACGGTCGCGCACTAATCTTGCACAGATGAACGTAATTGCAAATTTCGCGCATACTTATGAATACCAGTGAGAGTCGGTGCACTGTCGTGCACTCATACTTCACTGATGCTCCTAAGAATGTGTTCGAAATCCCTTTCTTTATTTTAAGCAAGTTGTTCAATTTTCTACTTTTTTTCGAACTATAACCGGACGGGATGGAGTCTCCGTTAAAGTCTACGAATGCTAAAAGTTGATTGTACAGACAGAACTTTCGATCGGTCCTAGCGGCTCCGATTCCGGTACAGTTCGCAGCGCTGGGACCTCGGGAACGGCATCATCGTCAGGTTGGACGAGTGCTCGTCGACGCGGACGCCCTCGAGGCCTCCTTGTGGCAACTGGCACTAGCTCTCCCTGGTTAAACGATCCGATTAGAACAAATGAAACGGACAAAAATCCAGGATTCTTCCAGTCCTGGATTTTTGTCCGTTAAATCGAGGACTCTTCGAGACTCGCGATCCCTCGCGAAAAACACACATTGAAAAAAAACATTTGATCGAAGATCCTTCGAGACTTGCGATCGCTCGCGAGTCAGACGCGAAAGACGCGAGCGGTCGCGAGGACCGATCGAAAGACGCGAGCAGTCGCGAGGACCGATCGAAACTTGCGATCGTTCGCGACTCAGACGCGAAAGACGCGAGCGGTCGCGACGACCGATCCAAACTCGCGATCGCTCGGGAGTCAGACGCGAAAGATGCGAGAAAGACGCGAGCGGTCGCGAGGACTGATCGAAACTCGCGATCTTTTCCGATTTTCGGTACCGTCACTCGTTATTAAAATAATTTTCACTCACCTTGTTCGTTTATTCCTTCAAAAAACGCACTCAAACACACACACCGAAACGCCGTTGGTCCACTAACTGGAACGAGACCAGATGACAGCTGCGATGACATACGAATGCAGCTGTTTTCTGTTCACTGACGTGCGACTTGAATATGTAGTTTTTCTATATATTCTTTTTAATATTCTGTGTACAATATTTTCTGCACAATATTTTGTGCACGATGTTGGGGGCGTTTGTTAAAAAATAATTGCGTGCTCAAAAATAATCCAGCTTCTTATCAAATAAACCAGATATATGCACGATATTTTGTGCACAATATTTCGTGCACGGTATTTTGTGTACGATGTCTGGGGCGTTTCTATAAGATAATTGCGTGCACAAAAATAACCCAGCGTCTTATTTTTGTGAACGTTCTTAATGAATATGTGTAAAACTATAATTCATTTGTAATGTGTAAGAAAAAAATGTGTACGTCTTTTTTAAAAGAATTATTCCATGTTAACAATATTTGTGATTTACAGATTTTTTTTTCCAATGTGTACAAAGATTTCATACACAAATAATCCAATGTGCACGACATTTTTTCAATGAATATTAATTTTAATATCAATGTGTACATTTAAAATCATTATGTGCATGTTTTACTGGATTTTTTCACATGTGCACAACACTTAATGTGTACAATTCTTATGTGCATGACTCATACCGTCATCTGGTCGTGCACGAAAAAAAAATGTGCACAATCTGGTTGTGCACGAAAAAAAATGTGCACAATCTGGTTGTGCACAGAAAAAATGTGCACAATCTGGTTGTGCACAGAAAAAATGTGCACAATCTGGTTGTGCACAAAAAAGTCCACAATGTTGTGCACACAAAAATGTGCAGAACCTTGTTGTGCACACAAAAAATGTGCACAACGTGGTTGTGTACTCGGTTGTGTTTTCGGTCCGGGGACGGAAGTCAGATCCGTCCCCGGACCGAAAATCGCCAAAATCGACCTCAATTTTTTTTCTTTTGATAATATCGACTTGAAACCTATACCATCGTTCTCAAGTCGCATATTCTACCCCCGAAAACACTGGTTAACAACCTTTTTAAATCGATATTGAAAAATATTATTTTTGGCGAGATTTTTTTTGGCAGAAGTCATAGACTTCTGCCAAAAAATGACTATGACGTCTGAGAAAAAAAATCTCGCCAAAAATAATTTTTTTCAAAATCGATTAAAAAAGGTTGTTAACCAGTGTTTTCGGGGGTAGAATATGCGACTTGAGAACGACGGTATAGGTTTCAAGTCGATATTATCAAAAGAAAAAAAAATTGAGATCGATTTTGGCGATTTTCGGTCCGGGGACAGATCTATGACTTCTGACAAAAAAATCTCGCCAAAAATTATTTTCCCCAAAATCTCCCAACTGCAATATGCGAATGGTTATGTCATTATTTCACCATTTTTTGTTTACCCACTTTGTTTATTTCTTAAGTTTCTTTGTCAGTCAGAAGTTAATTAATTTTTTTATTATCATAGATAATTAGAACCGACGTACAAAATTTCGTTAAGTAATTTTTTACCGTTTTCGAGAAAATTGGCTACAAAAAAATCGCCGAAATCCGCTGATCGCCGTGAAACGCACGACTCCAGTCTTTTCGCCCCAGAGGGGCAGTCGGGAGTTAAAAAGCCAAGCGACACGTTTTTCAGTCGCATCCTCGAAAACAGGAGCGAGCGAGCGAGGAATTAATAATTGGACTGTTCCGTGTCTCGTGATTTACAACCCCCGGTGGTCGGACCGGCATTATACTTGGAAATGAGTTTTTTACCAGCGCGCGGGACACGCTGAACACGCGCCGCGCGCACACTGAGAAAAATTAACAGCTCCGGCAACAAAACAAAGTATCGCTACATCTGTATTTCCTATTATAGCCATGAATATAGTTGCACGAGGAATTTCGGTAGTCGTGCAGTAAGAATCCCAGTATAGCTGTGGGAGCTATACCTGACACGACATCGCAGCATTGTTTTCGGAAGTGACATCCTACGATTAATAAGCGAATTTTCCGTTAATGGATGAGTGGGTGAAGCGTAAACTGCAGGCATGGAGTTTACAGTACTAGCAAAGCAGTTTTTATAAGTCATAAATAAACTGCGATTGACACTAGTTATCTTTCCTAACCTTAAAATGTTCTCTATCGCAAAACCGCTCTTCTTCCGTTCGCTGTTACCCATCATTCAGTTGTCACAGCTATACTGATTCGCTCCTGCAAGCGGACGATGTAAAGCCGAAGGATTCAGCTGTTGGAACTAGAAAGTAACACCGTTGTGCTTGCAGACGCCAATATAATTCTAGCAGTCAGATATTTGGTTGGCATAGCCGCTCCTTGATTTCAGTGGCACATACAGCGTGAAGGGGGGGTGGGGGGGGGGGGGATAGAACCCGGTTGAGCGACATAAGCAGGAAGAGAAAAGGACGTGGGCGGTTATGAGTTGATGCAAAGTCACCGCGGTCCAATGAACTAGTCGCTCGGCGGCAAGTGTCGGGGGCCAATATTGGGCGTGGCTAGACGATCGGTGCGGGATAGAAGAGCGCGCGCGGGGCAGGCGCGGGGCAGGCGCGAAGAGCCCAGCGCGAGGGGGACACTTATGTACATAGCTAGCGCATACATGTGCGAGCGGCAGCGCGATCGTCCAAGTGGCCGCCAAGTGTGCCCCGGGGTGTAATATCAACCGCTGGATGTAGTGGATAAATAGAGGCGCGCGCGCGCGCGCGAAAGGGGCACGCGGGCCGCGATCGCGCGCAGCGGCGGACGAGACGAGAACCAACCTGACGCACGAGCCACAGCGACCGCGCGCGACGGCCTCCGTGTCTTTTACCCGCTGAACCGTTGCACTCATTTCGACCGCTCTCTCAGCCAACTTTCAAACGCGATGTTTTGACTTCTCGGTTCAACAGGTTTCATCTTTTCGTCCAATTTTTCTGCCTGCCCTGAGGACAGGCGAAAATTAAAAAAGTACATCTTTTTTTTTAGTAATCAGATTACTTACTTTGTGTGCTTTATCGGAAATTGAACTTTTGTTTCAATTGTAAACCGCCGGTCAGATTTTGTTTTTGATCCACTGACGTCCGAGATATGCAACATTGAAGGTATGGGAAATGGGGAAGGTGCGGGCAAAACGCGACAGCGTTTTTTTCGGTTGCAACTATTTTTGCGAGCAAAATGGGACAGACCCCCATTTCATGAAAATCGCGCCTATACGACACAATTCAACGCATGTAAGCGGAACATAAAGACTTTTCACAATTTTGATTGTTTTAAGCAATCTGGCTTTTGAAAAGTCATTTTGAATTTTTTTTTTTACAATTTTCGTTTTTTTTTTTTGCAAAATAACCATTAAAGATGATGTTGAGTATCACCGAGTGAAAAAAAATACGAATTTCTGAATCTGGGGTTTGTCCCATTTTGCCCGCACTTTTCTTTTTTTTTACCGACGCACAAAATTAATGGTTGAAATCGAATTTTTGGATCAAAAGCAATCGAAGTACACTTTTGTTTTCGTCATAAAGCCATTTTTGCTTATGCGTCCCGTTTTGCCCGCACCTCCCCTATATATTTTTTAAATTCATTAACGAGGTCTCGACAAAAGCGAACAATTACACTCAGCAAAAAAATTAACGGAACAGTTGAATTGTACCTTTTTTTCATTGATTTTTGAAGCGCTGTAATTTTGTGAAAAATAGTTGAATCGTAATAAAACAAAATGCGTTTTAAAGCTTGATATCTCTAGTTTGAAAATCTTTTCAGTAATTTTTTTTAAAGCAACACGCTCGGCATGAACCTAAGGAAAAGCGGGAAGAAACAATTTTCAAAATTTTTGTCTTTTTCAAAATCGTCCACGGGCACAAAAAAATTTGGTGTGGCTTTATCAATACTGGGGTCCTTTAGCCTGGTTCTTTAGCTTTAAAATGGTCTGTTGCTGATCTCTGTACGACCATTTGTTGCTGAGATATTGGCATTCAAAGAAAAAATGAGCTTTTTTGGTAGATCAGCAATATCTCATAAACTAATGATCGCACAGCGAGCTAAAGGTGGGTTTTGTAAACTGGAAGAAATGCTCTAAAAGTACCTTCTGGTACTTTTGAGATTTTTTTTTGTAACCTTAATATTGATTTGAAAAAGACCAAAAAAATCAACTTTTTCCCCGTTTTGGAAAATCCACGTCAACTTGGGAGATATTGCGATAATGACTTATGTTTCTAGGGGTTTTTTTACTTCGATACATGTCCAACGACCCCCCAAGATTTAAAAATTGATCTGCTGAACCGTTACTTTTTACCGAAGCGTCAAAGTTTTATCAAAAATTAAAGGAACGCTCATTGTTCCTTAAATGGCAATTAATGATGATTAAAATTTAAAAAATACTTTTCCGTTATTTTCCTCGCGGTTTCGCAATAACAACTCTTTTAATCTTTGAAAAAGAAAAAAAAATTCAAAATTTGAATTTTTTTCTTTTTTAACCTTAATTTAAAAAAAATTAAATTTCTGAATTCAATTGAATTTTTTGTTTTTTTTTATTTTTATTCAACAAAAATCAAACTGGATTTTTTTTTCTTTTTTAACCTTAATTTTTTTTTATTGAGTTTTTAATTTCAATTGAACTTTGATTTTTTTTTAATTTTACAAAATTTCAAAAATGTTGAATTTTTTTCTTTTTAACCTTAATAAAAAAAATCCTTTTCTTTTTTATCCTTAACTTTAAAAAAATTGAATTTTTTATTTTTTTATTTTTGAAAAATTCAAAATTTCGAAATTTTGTTCTTTTTCAAAGATTAAAAGAGTTGTTATTGCGAAACCGCGAGGAAAACAACGGAAAAGTATTTTTTAAATTTGAATCATCATTAATTGCCATTTAAGGAACAATGAGCGTTCCTTTAATTTTTGATAAAACTTTGACGCATCGGTAAAAAATAACGGTAAACCCTAGAAACATGAGTCATTATCGCATCGGTAAAAAATAACGGTAAACCCTAGAAACATGAGTCATTATCGCAATATCTGCCAAGTTGACGTGGATTTTCCAAAACGGGGAAAAAGTTCAGTTTTTTTGGTCTTTTCCAAATCAATATTAAGGTTACGAAAAAAAATAAAATCTTAAAAGTACCAGAAGGTACTTTTACAGCATTTCTTCCAGTTTACAAAACCCACCTTTAGCTCGCTGTGCGATCATTAGTTCATGAGATATTGCTGATTTACGAAAAAAGCTCATTTTTTCTTTGAATGCCAATGTCTCAGCAACAAATGGTCGTACAGAGATCAGCAACAGACCATTTTAAAGCTAAAGAATCAGGCTAAAGGAGTCCAGTATTGATAAAGCCACACAACATTTTTTTGTGCCCGTGGACGATTTTGAAAAGGACAAAAATGTTGAAAAAAATTTCTTCCCGCTTTTCCTTAGGTTCATGCCGAGCGTGTTGCTTTAAAAAAAAATTACTGAAAAGATTTTCAAACTAGAGATATCAAGCTGTAAAACGCATTTTGTTTTATTACGATTCGACCATTTTTCACAAAATTACAGCGCTTCAAAAATCAATTAAAAAAAGGTAAAATTCAACTGTTCCCTTAATTTTTTTGCTGAGAGTATTTCGAGTCTGTAGCTGTGTGGGAGTTTTGTTTTCTTTTTTGTGATACGAGGAAACGATATTCGCTGACGAGCGAAAAAATTCCGGTCCCTCGGCCTGTCCCACAGCCGGTGGAAACCCCATATATAATTGCCAGAGAAATGTTATTGGAGCGTTGCAAAAATATGTCATAGCTTTCAGTAGTAATTTCTAATCTCAATGCCGAGATTACCCGTAAAATTATTTTCACGCGAAACGCATCGGTCGATTATCAAACCTGACGATCGAAGGATCAAACTATTGACACGGGAAATGACTGTTGTACGAGCCATAATTTTATTGCGATTGGACTTGACCCACGGACAATAGAGCCTGAATGGATATTAGAAAGCTCGGCAGGTAGCCTCGGTCGTTGAGAAGCCACAATAAACATTTTATGATTGACTTACGGTCGGTGTTGGAACAGTGAGAGGTACGAAAGCCTTCCGAAACCGTTGGGGCTTGACGTACTTATCTCCGGTTGGGTCATGTTTAATCCGCGCTGACGCCGTTATCATAAGGCAGGCAACGAGAGCCGCGTTGGAAATCTACTTGATCATCGCGGGTCATTCGCGTATGTTAGCTCCATCTACTGGACGAAGTGAGCAAAAGCATCTTATCGACCGTTTATGGGCGGTTGAGCGTCGGCGATGTGGGTATCGCGCTGATCAACAGGGGGATCTACATGTCGTTACCATCGGTCACTGACTGTTCTGCGGTACCGATAAAGTGGTAGTTGTTTTTTTCTACTGTAGTACTGGAAGTGCGTATCATTGCCGTTTGCAATTTCGCGTTCGGAAATTTGCGTGAGTTAGAGATACATAGACACAGATTCCGCTCGTTGTATTTCAGAAATCACGTCGTGCAGCAAACGCCGGGACTCAACGACGATTCTCTATTCTTCGTTCATCGGTGATGAATATATATTTTCCGAAAAAAAGTTTGTATTTTCGTGCGTATATAATTTTCCCTCATATACCTCTTTTTCATGTGGATTGTATGTGCTTTTATGCCACGACGCTTTCGTGGGTTTCATGAATATTCCTATTGACCAGTGCTTGTCCGCTTTGAATTAAATTACGGCGCGTTTAAGGACTTTAAAAACCCTGTAGAAAAAATAAATTGGTCACGGGATCCCGAGGGCTATAAATGCCGCCGCATTCTCAGAGTCCGTAATTCGGCAGATAGTAGGCAGTGGAAATATTTTTTTCATTTCAAAAGCGTTGTAAAACGAAAAAAATCCCCTGGGTATCCTCTGGACGTATAACCGGGTTCGTCTACCAATGACAAAAGACCCGAATATCGACCTTTGACTTTAATTGTAAAAAAAAGAATCGACTTGAATGATTTATTCAGAGTTGTAAGACTTTATTGCGTCTCAAAACATAGTGATTATATATGTATAGTGAAATTATTGTTGTAATTGTTACTTTAACTTTTGAATTATTCACAAAAAATAATAATTAAAAAAATGAAAAGTACAATGGAGCAAATAAAACCTTCACCTTATCGTTCAATGTCCTATTGATGATGCGCCTCCATCTGTTAAAAAAAAATGTACGTGTAATGCGTGAAATTTTGCATAATCGTCTCGGCAAAAGCTGCAGTTGTCCGAAATAAATAATAACCACGAAATCGTATTAATAACATTACATGATAAATAACGAATGGAGGTTTGCAGTTCGGGTTTTACTCGGATATAAATAAAATAAAATATAAAAAAAATTTTACTCACCACGTGTTTGAGTAAAAGACTTTCAGTATTCCAAACGCGCGCCCGCCATACATTTTTCAACGTTTGATGCACCTCTTTGTGCGACACACACAATAATAAAATTATTGTTGTAATTGTTATTTTACCTTTTGAATAATTGAAAAAAAAAAAATTATTTAACGAAAAATTGGAAGTACAATGAAGTAAATAAAACCATCCCTTTATTGTTCAATGTATAATTATTCCCATCCTTGTCTATGTACTACTGATCATGCGCCTCCATCTGTTCAAAAAAAATGTCCGTGAAATGCGTGAAGTTTTGCAAAATCGTCTCGGCAAAAGCTGCAGTTGTCCGAAATAAATAATAACCGCGAAATCGTATTAATAACATTACACGATAAGTACGTAGCGCAGTTTGAAAGAGTGGCAGGGAGAATAAGGGAGGAATAGAGGACATGCTATGGATGAATGAAAAAGAAAATACGTGTATGTGTGAATGAGGAAAATGTATTGTTATATTAAGGGGGACGAATGTACGGGATGGGATCTGTGTAAAAGCCCGCAAGGGCATACAACGAAATAAAACTATTACTATTATATAAAAAAAACATTACACGATAATAATAACGGATGGAGGTTGACAATTGGAGATTTAGTCGGAAAAAAATAAAATATCACCACGTGTTTGAGTAAAAGAATTTCAGTATTCCAAACGCGCGCCCGCCATACATTTTTCAACTTTCGATGCACCTCTTTGTGCGACATACACGGTCGCGAATGCACCTCCTCCGAGTCGCCTCGAATCGACAGCTGCGCACACATAATCTCCGAATTCCGGGCAGCACGAGGATTATCGCGGGCGAAATGGTCGAAGGTTTAAAAATGCGAGAATTCTATGAGACGCTTTGCGCCTCGTGGGGCCGAACTTTTGGCTCGGATAGTAGCGCGACGAGCGTTGGTATTGGTGATATTCGGACCGCGTGTGGGTTGCCCTCGCCCCCACCCCACTCCTCTTCTCTCGGTCTTCACAGAAACGGTCCATAAATTGTATAGATTGTGTAGAGAAGACAGGTACACGATATACCTGCTCTCGGGGTCTCTCGCTGCTGCTGCTGCTGCTGCTGCTGCTGCCTCGGTTTACCTGGGGTCTCAAATACCAAATCGCCCGGCTACGTCTAGCATAAATACGCGCACTGTTAAAAATGTTTGTAAATTTACAACATGTTTAATATACAAGTGTATATGAAATTTACAATAACAGTAACTGTAAATTGTTATTAATATACAATGTTTGAAGTTTTTTAAATTTTCATATTAAATTTAATATGTCTATTGAATTTACTATAATCGGTATTGAATATTAAGAAACTGATGTATTAAAGTGACATTTACTATACAAGTAATTGAATTTGATGTAAGGTGAATGGAAATTACAATATATGTATGTTAATGCAATCTATTTTTTTTTCTTACACAGTGACATTTTGTTGATACCGGGTGAAATCTGTGACTTGCGTACCTGCCCTACGACGATTTTTCGAATGATATTCATATTTCACCTATAATTTTCGTGCGATGTATATAGGACATTTGAATAAATGACATTCACAAGTAGGCAATAGCGTAGTGGGTAGCGTCTTAGGTAGGTATAGGCATAGGTATGTAGAGTAATCCTAGGGTCGGTAGTTCAAGTCCCATCCCTGGCGATTGTTAACAACAATAAGTATTCGTGGAGATAATTTTTTTTCACGAATATGTATCTGTTACCTATAAAATATTGTATAGCAGTGCGTAATTAAGCTGTTTGGCGATAATTAAAAGTATTTACTTTCAGTTAAATGCTTTTCTAAGTTTAACACTAAATTAATTAAATTTAATATTCTGTATATTAAAATTTAACATACCGTGTGTTAAAAATTTGACACAATAGTATAGTAAATTTTATGTACCGTATATGCATACAAACTTCATATAAAAATGATGAATTTTCAAACAGAATTTTTTTACAGTGTGGGGTCTCAAATACCAAATCGCCCGGCTACGTCTAGCATAAATACGTGGACGGACGGACGGACGGACTGGTCGGGGCTGCTAGAGAGCCCGGAGCCACCGGCCGCGTCAAGAGGGTAAATCTGGGCAAGACTCGAGCCTCTCGGACCCATTGAGGCGTATTCTCTGGTGGTTCGGCCCCGGGAGAGCCACCTCCGCTCTAGTACCACTATGAGCCTGCGACTCGCTCGCTCGGTATCCTTCGTACCCGAGGAGAGCCGTACTATCAAGTTTCCTGCTGCAGCCTGCGAACCGTGGCCACCCCTCCCTCTCCCTTCACACACAATCATAAACTCATTGTCTCCGGTGGACAACTCCGTTGCGTGCGGCTGCTATTATACCGTCGCGCGGCCGCTGTAAAAATCCTATCACTGAGATACCTGCCTCTATATACGTGCAGGTATCGCCCGATATGGACCGATCGAAAACACGACCACCACACCGACGTGCCACCTTTCACGCTCGCTGCATTCGCCGTAAACAGAATTTGAACATTTTATTTACACCCGGTGTTGGCGATTTTCGCGCACTGTTTTTCGTGCCTTTCATTTAATATGCAAGTGTGAGAAAAATTGATGCACGGTATACTAAAAACAACCAAGTCGTGTTTGGTATTAAAATACTTTAATTTCACAAAAAATATGTTTTTAATACAAAACCGATTTAAGCTTACATATTTTACCAATTTTACCGTACATTTTGTTTTGTAGATGTGGTTTATTATAATAACCTGCGACGATTATAAAATGATGTGTGAACTTTTAGATAGCTGCATAGATACCTCATTTTCAATAACGAATTGTAAGCGATTGTGAGAAAAATGGAAGAGCACGGTGTTCCATAACTGTCGTAATGCATTGACCGCATATCTCCATTTTTTCCGGAATATAACCATGAAATTTTATTCGAAATAAATATACATTGGAGCCACTAAAACACGTACTTACAACTACTCCGTGTTGTTATTATTAATTAATAATTAGAAAACCAGCACTATCAACTTTATTTCTAAAAGGTTTCGAGATTTACAACTCCGATTAAAATTAACAAATTATTTGCGATTAATTTTTATCGGTTTATTTGCCAAATAAAAAAAAACGAAAATATATATGGGTCATACCACGGTATTCCATACACCAAAAATCCCGACCATCTCCAATCTCCTCCTAATTTTTATTTATTTTGATGACCATATCAAAAGAAGCATTTATGCATTTTTTTAAAATTCTATTGGGATATTTATTCGATCCATAGAATAAAACATGAAAAAATGACAAAAAATCTAACGTCAAGTGAAAAATCATATCGACAAAACACCACTAGGCCAATATTTTCGTAATTTAACACAGTTTACGATAAAAATACTCCAAAATGAAAACAAAATTGTTTGTATTTTATTTACGACTTTTACCGAAAAAAGTATCATTTCACTAATTTGGACCTCTTCGATTTCAATCCAAAAAATCACGAAAATACTACATTTAGTACCAAACACTTTAAGCGTAAACCCAAGATGGAGAAATTAATTCTTCAATTTTTGTATGGTTTCTCGTGATCGAATTTTTATTTTTTTATTTCAATGTTCTCCTTAATTTTTTATGTTATTGATAATATCAAACGGAGCATATGTGAATTTTTCCATAATTTTATTTATAGATTCATTTGATTTATAAAATCAATTCTTTAAAACAATTTATAAAAATTTAACTGCAAGTGGAAAAATCATATTCACAAAAACGACCAGGCCAATTTTTTCGTAATTGAACACAGTTTACGATAAAAATACTCCGATTTTTTTTTGTATTTTACCTAAATACAATAATATTTTTAATATTATTTAAATATAATATAAAAAGGCGTAAATAAAATACAATTTTTTTTTATTTGGCGTATTTTTACTGTAAACTGTGTTAAATTACGAAAATATTGGCCTGGTTGTTTTTGTCGGTATGATTTTTTACTTGACGTTAGATTTTTTTTCATTTGTTCATGTTTTATTCTATGGATCGAACAAATATCCCAATAAAATCCTAAAAAAATTCATGGGTGCTTTTTTGGACATGGTCAACGATATAAAAAAATTAGGAGGAGATTGAAGATGATCGGATTTTTTGGTGTGTGAAATACCGTTTACCGTGTGAAATAACCCATATATGTATAACCATATACGTTTTTTTTAAAGGTGTAAATGTATACTACGTGTGGTGCACGTCGTCGGAAGGTCAGAATATTTTTCGTCCGCGTGTAGATTCTAACGAACGAGAAAACACTTGGAGGTTCCGAGAAAAAGATGAAAATCCGGCGGTTGGTCTTGAGAGCCGGAGATCTCGGTATAGACATTGCACTATGCGCGCAGCAAACCTGTAACAGCGGGTGAGAAGCCAGGGGAGCGCGCATCGAATGGACAGAGAGCAGCGCGACATGCGTCCACGGTCTTTGACTGATCTTGCCAGAAGGCCCACGATTTGGCCTCGCCACGAGCCTGGCTTTCCTTTTACGAAGACATCATAATGCATTTTCCACAGTCTTTTCGAGAATATAACGTCGGCGCAGGCTCTCCACGTGCTATCTCTCTCTCTCTCTCTCTCTCTCTCTCTCTCTCTCTCTCTCTCTCTCTCTCTCTCTCTCTCTCTCATTCTCTGGTTAGTGTTTTGTCACTAGGTCGCTGCATAGTTTGCAGCCCAGATGTTTCGCTTGAAGCAGCTCTCACTGCTTTTCCGCTACACGTGTCGAGCGACGCTACGTTAAAGCGCTGCACAATCGCGCAAAGTGCACATATTTTCTTAGCACCTACCGCAGATATACTGCAATCACCACGGTCTTCGTCAAGCTCTGTAATCGAACTTTTAACCGATACTCGATCAACCCTTCATCACCAATATTAACTTGTGTTTTTACCGTTATTTTCCATTCTTTTTGGGTTCGTTTCTCAATTAAAATTCAATTCCATTCAATTAAAAAAGAAAGGAGGTCTTTGCACTACTCAACTCATTGCACAATTTTGTTAAATAGTTTTCACAAACCTTCTTTCTTCGCGGTAAAAACTAAACTGGAGTGTTTAGATATTCATGGAAAAGTTAAAAAAAAACTTTGGGCTGGTAAAAAAATGTACGGAATAACTAAATCAAATAAATTTGAAGGCTGAAAGACCGCGTTCGATGGCCTGTTGACAATGTCGTCTATAAAAATTGTATGCGTCGTCATAATTACTGTGAAAAAAATGTAACGATGCCAATAAAAACATTTACTACTACTACTAAATTTGACTGGTAAAAATTAAGCTGTTATGTTTGGTTTTTGCTTCCTCCTGGAGGAAGCTTTGTTTTCATGAAAAAAAAAATGTTTTCGAGATTTTCATGCCAGTATGCTTAAAATCACCTAAAACGTCGAGAAAAGTAGTCTAGAAAAAAATGTCCGCGTGTGTGTGTGTGTGTGCGTGCGTGCGTGCGTGCGTGCGTGCGTGCGTGCGTGCGTGCGTGCGTGCGTGCGTGCGTGCGTGCGTGCGTGCGTGCGTGCGTGCGTGCGTGCGTGCGTGCGTGTGTGTGTGTGTGTGTGTGTGTGTGTGTGTGTGTGTGTGTGTGTGTGTGTGTGTGTGTGTGTGTGTGTGTGTGTGTGTGTGTGCGTGCGCGTGCGCGTGTGTGCATGCGTGCGTGCGTGTGTGTGTGTGTGTGTATGTGTGTGTGTGCTGGGCTTCGAAAATTCAATCGCCTCTCACTCAATAACCGTTTGAGCGATCGGGCTCAAATTTGGCACGCAAGTAGAGTAGAGCCGTCCCCCTTTAAATGTTGTGGTCTTTGAGAAAATATGTATAGTAATTAAGATTTTATGTAGTTTTTAATTTGTTGAACAAAGGGCGTGGTCGCTCTAATTTTCGTAAAAAATCGCCGATTTAGCTAAATAGTTCTTCATAACTGGAGATACGTTCAATGTTGTTTGGTATTGAATTCCGACGAAATCGGTAAAGCGGTTCGGATTTTATTGAATTTGGAATTTTTCGTAAAATATACATTTTGCTCTAAATCACGTCGAATCTCAACAAAGGACCCGAAATGTTTCACAGTCGAAAAATAACATAAGCTCTGCTACGTACGAAATTTGGTGATTATTAGTAAAGTCGATCAAATTTTACATCATTTTGAATTTTTTTTTAAATGCAGATTTTCGCTATAACTACCACAAAAGTTAAGAAAGTACGACAAAACTTTGCATCTAATCAAAATTAGGTGTAACGGTCTTTGTAACGGAATTTTCTTTTGTTCGTGTAAAAAAAAGTTGCAAAGTAGAACTTTGCACATTGCTTCCTCATTAATTTTCGTTTTTCACAAAGCTTCCTCTGTGAGCAAGCCAAATATGATAAACAAGCTACTTCATATAAGTGGCTTTGTGAAAAACGAAAATTAATGAGGATGCAATGTGCAAAATTCGACTTTGCAACTTTTTTGTAAAACAGTTGGTAAAAAAAAACGTCGTGCTGACGAAAAAATGTGTAAATGAAAAAAATATATAATAGATTTGAAAAAATATTGGCGTGTTTGCGAATCTGCTGCGGCCTGCATAAGTGGCTAAAGCTGTGCGTGTGACTAGCGTTCGCCTGTTATATGGTGCAGTATAGTGCAGCTTGTGTACGGCACGAGATGTTACAACAGGGCAGGAGCTCTACATAGCGAAGCTGGATAATCGAGTAACGTTGACGCTATTGGTAATACGTATTACGGGCGACTTGGGCATTCGTATGTGGCGCGTTCCTCGGGACACAGAGGCGCAAGCACAGGGAAATACGCACACACGATGCCCGGTGTATACCTAGGGTTTCTCCGAGCCGATTAGTCGGGCACAGTGAGACCTCTCACGTCGCAAAAAGCTTGGGACAGTTTACTCTCGTGGATCAACTTCTCCCTATCTCGTTCCTTCTCAACGGAGAGTAGAACACGTAGGCGCGACGGAGGAAAGTGGAACAGACGTTTCTTTATTCGTGAGGGACGATTTTTAGGCCTCAAGTCCACAGCGCGAACCGATATTTTTTTACACGCTAAATTCACTCACGACATTCGACAGTGTCCGTTGTGTCAATTCTGCTTACTTTTCACAATGAAATTTTCGAGCGGATACAAACTAGGCAATAATCGTAATAATAACTGTTATTGATTTAAACAGCACGAAACGTTAAATCCTTGGTGTACCTGGTAAAGAAGTAACTTTGTAAAAAAAAAAAAATGAAAAACACTAAAAACATTATGTGCAAGCTTCCACTTAATATTCTTTTTTTGTGCACCCTCTAAAGACGGGACAAATTTTCCGACGGTTTCATCGTCAGATCCGGCGTGGAAGTAACTTCATAAAAAAAAAGAAAGACGCTTTAAAAAAATGATGTGCAAGTTTTCATTTAATATTCTCTTTTTGTTTTTTTGTTTTTTTTTGTGCTCCCTCTAAAGAAGGAACAAATTTTCCGACGGCTTCAACGTCAGATTTGACGTGGAATATCCCGTGTACACTTGCCGGATTAAATGTCGGATACACGTCGAAAGACGATGTTCGACCGAGCTTTTCGGAAAACCCGACAAAGAATCGTCGAGAATATTCGGAATTCACCCGGCAGAGGTCACTCTCGCGAGTTCTCGCGATACGGCCGTGTATTATATCAAGATACGTCGAGAGCGCCGCGCGATAAGCGGGCCCGGCGGCCGAGAGGCGAAGATAGGGCCGTCGCTATAAAAAAATCCCCGTCGTGGGGTGCGAAGCGTAAATCGCAAATTCCAGCCAGTCCGAGATTAAACCGATAAAATTACTCCCCGATATTCGCCGTACACTCGAACAATTCAATTCTCGATACAAAAGTCCCGACGAAATAGCAACAAGAAAAAAAGTTCCAGCTACGGTACTTCCCCCCCCCCCCTCTCCGCTGATCCAAAAATCTCCGAACAAAGCCGACCGTTCGTTTCCCCGTCGAAATTCTCGACGGGGAAATAGTTGCACCGGGGTACCGCGAATAGATGAATGCGTTCCTGGAGGGCAAGTGACGGCGGATGACAGAGACGGAGCCGCCGCCGCCGCCGCCGCGAATCGGGATGGAACGGTTGGGCCACGAGAAGGCTGGATGCTCGAGGGGCGCAGCGCAAGGGTATGGCTGTAGTCGATTCCCGCTCGCGCGCGCGCCTGCGTGTGTGTGTGTGTGTGTGTGTGTGTAAGCCGCAAACACACTGAGGCGCAGGGGGCACAGACACAGGGCCGGGATGGGTACGTCGGTGGGACAGGCTGGCAAGGCCAACGAGGGAGCCCGCTCGGTTCGAAAGGGCAGCCAATTCTACGTCGAAGGTTCCAACGGTAATGGAAGGGACTGAGGCGTAGGCAGGCAGGCGGGCAGGCGGGCAGGCGGGCAGGCGGGCAGGCAGGCAGGCAGGCAGGGCGAGCGACTGGCGACGCGGCAGTGGCAGCGGCGGAAGCACGACGAAGGGGCGCACATATGCGTAATGTAGTAGGTAGATGGATGGATGGAGGGCTAGCCGGCGTCGATGGCTCGGGGGGTGAACGCTTGCCGGGCGAAGGGAGAGGGGACGAGAAGATATCCGTGAAACGGTTGGGTTCGGCGGGTGAGAGAGAGGGAGGTAGAGGGGCAGAGAGAGAGAGAGAGAGAGAGAGGGACTGGCGGCGGAGAAGCAGAAGCTAGCCGCTAGGAGCGCAGCAGCCGGGTTCCAGCCGCGAGTTAGCAAGGCGTAGCCAGCGACCGCTAGACAGTGAGCCAGTCGCAGCTCGACATCCGCCGCGGTATGGTCGAGCGACAACGGGCACGATCGATACTACCACAAGCGCTACTATAATAAAGAGCGACGTCGAGGCTGGCGCTTCTGCCTGGCACACCTTGTCGGCCCGCTCGAGTGTCCGCGACTTTCGACGCTTCGCCGCAAGAAAAACGAAAGACACGCGCGTGTGCACTGACAAACCGTGCGCGATCCACGGGAATACATCGGACGGAACTCGCGGTGTGACCGAACAATCCCGACATCGTGTGCGCGTGTTTCGACGAACGTGTCTCAACTTGCGTCGCGAAAATGTGAAACGTCGGCCGAGAGCGCGTTTTATAGGTTATCAACCACGTTTTCGTTTCTTCGTTTTTTTTTCTTCGTTTTCTTTTCGAAAGCACTCGCGGCGTCAAACGAAAGAAAAACGAGAATATAAAGCTGCCGAGCGCGGCGAGTACACACAAGCGCCGTGTGTATGTCCGCTGTGTACGTGTGTGTGTGTGTGTGTGTGTGCGCGCGTGCGTGTCTCTTGAGTGCGCGTGTGTGAGTGCGCGCGAGGCATACGTGTGGTGGTTATAGATTTCGAATGTATATATCACCGGGGACGGAGTTGGACGGGTGTCGCGCTGCTGCTGCTGCCGCGGCCGAACCGACGTGTGCGAACGGTTGACAATTTCGCGCAAGTCTTTCGTGGAAGAAAAGCCTGTACGAGGAAAGCCTGAAGAGAGGAAATGCGAGGAGAAGAAAATCGCACGGATACAGCGTGAAAAGAGTGGCGAGACAGCCGGATTTTCGCTAGGGGCGGTGGGTTCGTGTGCAGCTGCGTGGTTCCGTGCTCGGCATCGTGAAAAGTGGTGGTGCTGGTGGTGGTGGTGGTGGTGCCGCTGCTGCTGCTTCCTCGTCTTCTGCTGCTGCTGCTGCTGCTGGTGGTGGTGGTAGTGGTGGTGGTGGTGCGGTGTGGTTGTAGCAGTGGGGTAGTGGTGTTGGTGGTGGTGGTGGTGGTGGTCGTCGTCGTCGTCGTCGTCGTCGCCGTCGCTTCTGCTGCTGCTGCTGCTGCCGCTGCTGCTGCTGCTGCTGCCGCTGGCGAGATACGTCGCGCTCTCTCAACGTTCGTCGTCGGTGTTGCGCGTGTGTATCGGCAGCGTCTCTGTGGCCGCCGCTGTGCCTACCTCGCTGTTCTATATGTGTGAATTGGACGGTGCCCCCCTCGCCAGGAAGAAGAGAGGAAGAAGGATCGAGCGCAGGCACGAACCTCGGAAGGGAGGAGGAACGCCGTCGAGCGCCGGTGTGGAAGAGAGACCACCATTCGTGCTCCTCGTAGTAGTCTCGTTGTCTCTCACCGATTCCACCACTACCACCACCGCTGCCGCTGCCGCTGCTGCTGCCACGCTAAAACGTGCTGTAAGCCTTGCGCATTCACTCGCACGCCCGGTGATGACACTCCCGTGTCTCACTTGTCATTTCCTCTGAATCTTTTTCCGAGGGCTGAATACCTCGGCGCTGGATATACCATTTTGGTCCGAGCCTGGGTAAGAGCCAGCCCTACCTTCCCTCCCCTCCCGAAACCCTCCTTCCCCTCTCTCTCTATCACTCTCCACTTCCTCGCCGTCAAACGTGTGGCAGTCTCATTCACGTCCTTTCATCACATCACACCACGCCACCGCGAGTTATATTCGGTCACGTCGCTCCGATTGAGCTATAAGTTTCGAGTTTCTCTCTCTCTCTCCCACTCCCGACGCTCACCCACCGCGCCGGTGAGCTCGCAGCGACGACGACGGCGACGACGGCGACGACCGGGAAAAACAACAACAACAGCGACGACGACGACGACGACGACGGCGACGACGACGACGACGAGGAGGAGGAAGGCAGAGAGGCGTGCACGAGGATCGTAAATCGATTTCGGGCGAGCGCGTTGTTGCGTGGTGACCATCGGGCAATTACCGCATCGCGTCAGCTGGAGCGAGACAGCCGGAAGCCACGGCGGCGACGATCGAAGCGTTTTCCGTGAGAACACGGGGCGAGCCGCCGGGGCGCCCACGGCCTCCGCATCCACGTTTCCACGCACTTTCTCACGAGGATCACACACACTCTTTTCGCCGCGCACACTCACGCGCGCGCGGCTCGTCGAACGAGTTCGATCGATTGGGCCCTCGGTGAATCGCCGGCAGCGAGCGAAAACGAAAAGAGATTCGCCGAGTCGAGCGAGTTACGAGAGAGGCTCTCGAGACGTTTTCTTCTTTCTTCCCGAGGCTCAATTCGACGCCGAGGAACGTGGAAAAATTGAGGATCATTAAACCGGAGATTCGTCGAAAGAGAGGAAGAGAGGGAGACGAACGGATAGACAAGAAAGAGAAGAAAGAGGATACCAGCCCGCATTTCGTTGATAGCCTTCCGCGAAGACGGTGACCACTCGTTCCACCGTCACGACCGTCTCGACGATGAGACTCTAGAGCCACGGATCGTCGGACTTTTGTCAACAGCCACGGGCGTTGTCGGATCTCCCAGTCGTTCCCGTCTCGTCGTCCCTCTCGCGTCCGTCGTTGCCTCCCATTGACCCGACTCTACGTGAGGCCTGGGCAACGTCGTTACCACGACCCTTCCACGTACCGTCTCGTCCACGGGAAAACAAGGCCAATATGGCTGCGAGCGTGTGCTACGAGAAGGAAGCACCCGCGATGCCCGAGCCGAGCATACCGCATCAGCAGCATCATCCACGCACGAGGCTTCAGGTTTTGCAACAACAACAACAACAACAGCAGCAGCAGCAGCAACAGCAGCAGCAGCAGCAGCAGCAACAACAACAACAACATCATCATCGGGGGAATCCGAGCCTGGGGAATGACTCAACGAGCATGGTCGACGCCTCGACAAATTCGATTGGAAGCGAAAAAGCGGGCCTGGCGAGCTCGATAACGTCGAGCATCGTGCAGACGATCCTGGGGTCGCCGGCGAGCACGAGCGGCGCGGCGCAGCTACCGACGAGCTCGATAGGACCGATATCGGCGGCGACGCCGTACAAGGATTACAAAGACATCGTGGCGAGTTTCAAGGATTACGCGCAGCCCCTCCACGTCGACTGCAGCGTCGAGTACGAGTTGCCGAGCCAGGCGAAACCACCGCCCGGTGGCGGCGAGCCCCTTCTCATGATTCACCCGTGTTACTACAGGCGCGCGGAGCGCGAGAGGCGCAGTCCCTTTGTCAATAATTTGCCAACGGCCGGGGGATCGGTATCCTCCGGTGGATCATCCGGTCGCGGCGGCGGCGGCGGTGGCGGCGCCTCCTCCTCGTCGAGCCTCGCCGCGGCCGCCCCCGTTTGCTCCTCGAGCGCCTCGGCCGCTCGCACCGCGAAATCCACCCGCTCGAGGATCAATGCGAACGCCTCGGCGGCGGTCGCCCTCGCCGCGAATCCCATCGCCCCGTCGAGCCTCAGATCGACCTGCTCGGCGATCATCAATTGCGCGACCATCGCCGCGGTGGCACCGCAGGCGGAACTCCCGCCCGCACCGGCGGCCCTCTCCATCTGCTCCATCGGCACCGCCGCCCTCGCCTCCTCGATGCCCGCCTCGATCGTTAAATCGGGCGGTTCGATCGGTGCGACCAACGGCGGCGGTGGCGTCGTCGTCAACGGCACGGACGCGACGAACATCGCGGCCGCTGCCGCCGCCGTTGCCACCAACCTAGTCGTGCCTTCTCTGACGCCCCACGCGTCCGCCGTTGGTACCCACATAGGCCAGACCGCGGACTCGCTCGTCAAAGTCGCCTCGAACGCGAACAGCGCCGCCGCGGCGGTCGCGGTCGCGGCCCCCACGAATTCGCTCATCACGGCCGACGAGAAGGCCGTCATATCAGGTATCTATCAGCATTACTTTCGAGCGATGCAGCGGGCGCACCACCATCATCATCACCACCATCACCATCACCATCATCACAATCCCGAGCAGCAGCAGCAGCAGCAGCAGCAACAGCAGCATCAGCAGAGTCAGGAGCATCAGCGGTACCAGCAGCAGCAGCAACAGGCGACGGCGGCGGCGGCGGCCGCGGCGGACTCGAGACGGCAGCACGGTCTTCGACTGCAGAGCGCCGAGGGTGGCTCGAACGTTGTTCCCCGTATAACCAACATCGCGACGCCTCTCAGGGCCGCGCAGACTTATCAACAAGTGTACGACGCCACGACGACGAGGAACACCGCGTCGATTCAGGCCTCCACGCCGGCTGCGATCGCCTCGCGACTCACGACCATGCAACAGCAGCAGCAGCAGCAGCATCACCATCAGCAGCAGCAGCAGCAGCAGCAGCACCAGCAACCGCATCATCATCATCATTCCACGGGAGGAATCGTCTCCCATCACCCCTATCGACGCTCCAACACCGCCACGTCGTTGCGTTCCAGCTCTCATCTCGCTCAACAAGCTGCGGGCGGAGTCTCGGCCTCGGCGGGCATTCCATCTTCCTCTCAAGTTTCGAGTGTTTACGCGACTGCGATGCACAGGCATCACGCGGCCTCGCTGCACGCCTTGCAGGCAGCCGCTGGTTTTTACGAGGCTGTACCGGCCTACCATGCCCTCCTACCCCAGAGCTAGACTCCAAATCATCATCATCATCATCATCATCATCATCATCATCATCGTCCCACTTCGTCGTTAATCTTTGCCGCACGTACGAATAACGTACTTCTGCTCCGAGCGCCGCGCTGATCCTCCCTCGTTGATTATTCGTAACTCCCAGCTCTCTTGGCTCATCAAGCATTCGTTACGATTATTATTGCCTCATATCCGCATCCGCCTATCTTCCGGACTCGTGTTTTCTTTTTTTTTTTTTCATCTTCTTTTCTCTCTTTTTATTCCACGTCTCGCTGTATCTTTCGTACACACGAGTCGAGTTGAATGCGTGGTGCGCGTCGGCCATACGTTATTTCTCATGCTCTTCATATTTGCAAATGTTATTGCGTGCACTAGTCAGGTTGCACTGACGCTTGATGATGCTTCACACATACATTCCCTGTCAAAAGTTTCGTTCGAACGGAATACAAATACTTTGCGATAAGCTTGATATTTGGGAAAATAAAATCGACGTAATTGCGGATACGAAAAACATACATTTTTAATTATAGTAACTCCCAAAAAGGGATCAATTAATTATTCAAAAGAAGTTCGACAAATTTTTTGGAAAAAAAATCGAAAAAAAAAAACCGTTGAGAAAAGTTGAGACACCATTTCAAGACTAATACGTCTTTAATAAACGCGAATTTTATTTAAAAAATAAGGTCAAGTAGTTTTCGCAACATATTTGTTAATAACTTTGGTATCTTGAATAACGTTGTTTTTTCTTTTCTCAGATATTTCCGCCGCGAAAGATCAGTCAGTTTCGTACAAAACTTTTGGTTGATAATATATGTGTGACACATGCTTAACGTCGTACCGGCTCAGTTGGGCATCATTCAAGCGTCGAGTCGCCATGGCTCATGGCCATGCTCGTTTCGATTCCTCATCCAGCTTACTCACCATTGCGGGAATTTTATTTATGACTTGTTGATTATTTTACTCTCGACGTCCTAGCGAAGTTCCTATACGTACCGAAATACTTTTAGTATTATCCGCAGTTGCAATCCAGAGTTCCGCGTGTAAACCAATGATTCATTCCGAAGTAAAAAAAAAAAAGAAAAAAAATAAGGATATTCGCTTTCGGCCGAAAGCAAACTTTCGATTGCAGCTAGAGACTAGCGTAGACATAATGAGCCAAGAGATGACGATATCGCGATCCTACCTTCCTACCTCGGCCTTAAAAAGTAACTTTTAAACTGCCTCATACGAATACTTGACCCTCGAAATGTCGCGTGAGACGAATCCACGCCCCCCGTGTATCTCAAGTGGTTCTCGGAACCACCCCCGGCCATTCGAGGGTCAAGGATTACAGAAACAAACAAGAAAAAAAAAACAGCAAAGAACATTCCTACGTACGATGACTAGCTTGTATATGAAAAAAATGATAAGGAAGTTGTTTGCGCCAGCTGACTGAATGAATCGCGAGCTATAATAAGCGAAACCCGTAAAATTCGTCATCTTGCAACCCAAGTACACAGTACACAGTAGAGCTGGATCGTACGTCATAAGAGTAGTGAAATGTAATGAGAATGAGTAATAGAGATCGTGTAACGAAAAGAAAAAAAAAAGAAAAAAAGAGATTTCGACAAGTCGCATTAAATTCACTATGCTATGCTGAATATCCGTGTGTACTATGCTCTATTACGTATGTATACTGTACGTACATATTCCATAGGTGAGAATACTTGTACTGCATACACCTCGCGCTATTCCAATACTCGAAGCTCTAAAGTTGCATCAACCAGCGTGTCCACTACTACAATGCATACTTATTATACTAATCACGTAACTATTCTAATACGTATTTATCATACTTACTCTTACCACTATTACTTACGACTACCGCTACTGCTACTAACTACCAACTAACTGCTAACAAAAACAAGAACGAGAACGAGAACGAGAACAACAATCACAACACTACCACTGCTATTGTTACGATGGAGAAAAAGAGCGAAAAAAAAAACAAAACATAACGCAAGTTCTATACTGAATATACGAGTCGATACATCTTTCGTCTTCCGCTGGTTGTGCCACGCTCAGGGGTTTTGGCTCGAAATGCTTGTACTGACGGGCGACAATAACCACGTTCATTGTGTATGTAGCGAGGAGGAGGCGGCACGGTCGGATGATACATATTATAGTTTGGGCTGGCAGCAGCATCTTACCAATATACATTATAAGGAATGCATAATAGGAGAGAGAGGGGCAATATTCGTCACCCACAGACTTTGAAGGAAAACGACATTTTACAATTTGATAGGAGCGTTCGTCGATCGCCTCATTGTCATTTATGGCGAGTCACTGGATAGGTGGGAATATATGTCAAGCCGTATAATCATCCCGATTGTCAGTGGTCGATGCGAAATATCGTGTATTATCGTTGCGGACGTAATGCGGAAAAAAACCGCGCCGAGGTGGCAATGCTCCAGTCGTTGGCCGTCCAACGCTGATCGTCGGTTGTCCCGTCGCGCCGTAAATTTTCCCACGATCGAACCACCCATTGGCGCATCCGGAGAAAAATCTCCTGTCGCTGATACCGCAAAGTGACAACTATTTTTTGTTTACGCTCACGGTAACTATTTTTCGAGCGAAGGTGAAAAGCAGTTGCCACGGCGAACAAAAAATTATTACCGTGAGTGCAAAAGGCAGTCGCGTGGACTAAAAATCCATGTTACTTTGTAGTTTTATATGATGTTGAAGTTTGCATCGTTGGAATCCAACGAAATTCAGAAAAAAACATTATTTCTGATTAACCCAATTTATGACATTGGGTATAAAAGTCATCACAGCGATTAGTTGCTATGATGATTTTTCATAATAGCAACTTTTTATTCATTTCATTATTTGGGTCAATCAGAATTAATTTTTTTCTTCTGAATTTCGTTGTATTCCAATGATGCAAACTTCAGCATCATAGTTTTATCACGACTACCACAATTTTTCCGAGCGCGATTAGGCTGGGACATTGGTCTCACTCGTCGTGACCTCTCGTCCCTCCGGCAAACGGCCCCCCGACTCGGGTCATTTTCGAAGAAATGAATCTCGAATAGCGCTTCCAAAAGCGGCTACATATATATTATATTTCTTTCTATTACCCTCGCGACAACGAGGGCCACACCCGAAAAGGCTCGAGTCGCACGCTTTCCGCCAGGCGAGGTGACAACTAGTAAGTCGGTAATAAAAACTGTAAACAATTATTCCGACGATGCTTAACGTTTCCGAAAAAAAGAAGAGTTTTACATCATTCCTCATTCAATTCTGCATGATGTAAAACTTTTGTTTCTTCCGGCATGTGTCTAGTTTCCGTGTATTGTAGTTCCGAAAATTATTTTCTATCTCTCTCGCACTCACGGCGGTTTCGCCTCGCCTTAACCGAGAGAGAGAGAGAGAGAGAGAGAGAGAGAGAGAGAGAGAGAGAGAGAGAGAGAGAGAGAGAGAGAGAGAGAGGGAGACAGTGACGAGAGCATCTTTTCCATGCCGAAGCATCGATCGAATTTCCGTCGACGTAATGGCGACAACTTGAACGTTAAACCGGCATAAATATCCGAGGCTTCGGGGAAAGAACGAGCCAGAAGGTGTATTTACGGTGCGGAAAGGTTAGGAGCGGCGGGGGCGGGGTGCTTGACGTAACAGCTGACGTCCCACACATTTTTTTTCCCTATCGTTCTGTTCTATCGTACCCGCACGCACTAAGAGTTCGAGCCAGACCGACGTCTGGTCAAGAGAAAGAAAAATGAAAAAGAAAAAAAAAAAACATTCCTACGAATGTTCGTGCCTATCTATTCAGAAGTCAGAGTCTAATACACAATACGACATTGCGTATGCGGGACAGCGACCTCTAACTAGCAGACCGACGCCCCCCGCCCACCGCCCCTCTCGAAACGCGGAAACGTGGATGTATGGGCATCACGGACCGACGCGAGTCGAGGCTTTTTCGATTGGACCTACATCGTCTATCTTTTTTTTTTGTCCTCTCATTCGCTCTCGCGCGACTGTAAACAACGAGAGACGAGCCAAGCGACGCGTCGGTGCGGTCCGATCGAAAAAACGATATGATGTGTGCCGTGACGTACGAAGAAATGTCATAGAATCACGACACATGTTATTTATGATTATTATTATCATCATCATCATCATTATCATCGTCATTGTCATTATTATTCTTATTCTTCTTATTATCATTATTATTATTATTATTATTATTATCATTATTATCATTATTATTATTATTATTGTTATTCAAGAAAAAAAAGAAACAAACAAGATTTTCAAACTCGAAGATTATCGTAATCTAGCCTATAATTTGATAATAAAAGTCGAGTAAATGATTTAACGCAAGATTTAGTATTAGTCATCGTGCAACTTGTGTGCCGAGAACGAGCGCCAGTCTGCACTGACCCATTGAGAAAGCCTCATTCGATAACCACCTATCTATACACAACGCGAGCATGGTGTGGAAAAATTGAAGAAAAAGGAGCCACTTACTACCTGCGCATTTAATAATAATAATGTACAAGTCTCTAGTGTGATACATTTCTACGCTTATTCTCCGACTATATAGTGTTTAAGTAGAATATATAACGAAAACAAAACATGAAAAGAATGCAAAAAAATAAAAATAAAAGTGTCAAGTCACGGCGTGGTTTAGCTGCGGCCTCAGTCCTCTAGCATAATATCGGTAAGGCTGAAAAAAAAAAAAAAAAACAAGAGAGTGACGAACGCTCCCGTCGACTACTCGTTGTTATATACGCAAACAAAAAAAAAACGCAAGTAATTTCATTGTAACGAATTCGCGAATGAAACGTTTTCCTCGCTGACTTTACCCACCTATCTGCGGCTGTATGCGTGTGCGTCTGTGTGTGTGTGTGTGGATGCGTGTGTGTCGCGCGTGTGCGTGACTGTGTAAAGGGGACTCGGAATGTTTTTCCCATTGATTATGACGATGATTACGAAAATCGCTAATACGGATGAAAAAGCAAATCTCTCACGTGTACATAGCTGTGTATATATACATAAAAAAACATTCACTGACTGTAAAATATCACCAAAATATATTTATATTTCATGTTAACGGGCCGTTCGAAAAATCCCCCTCCAATCGTTGTTGATGATATTGTTTTCTCGGTGATCAAATATTTCGCGTGTACTGCAAAGAATTTACAGCACAGGAGGCGTTGACCCCGATTATCATGAGTGATGACAACAATTTCTCGGCAACTTCCTGCCTCAGGTAAAGCCTAAGACTAACGGTGGGAGGCGTTTTCAAGCTATTTCGACGAATAATTGCGATTCACGAGAGATATCGACGGTAGTGAAAAAAACGTCTCTCGAAATTGAAAAGCACATTGTAAAAAATGTTTGCGTTTTTCCTTAACGAAATTAATGTGTTTGCATCGTAAATTTAATACACATCAATTAAATTTGGTAATTTGGTGATTTAATACTAGTAATGAAAATCAACATACATTTTTGGAATGCAAGTGCCGGATTTGAAAATTAATACACATTTTCGCATTAAATGCAAGATCAAAGTTATCAAAATTTCCGTTATCAACATTGAAAAGTGTCTAGCAAAGATGTATTACTTTTCAGAAAATGTTGGCGTTTTTCCTATACAACAGAGTATGAAATTCGTACAACTGGGTATAGGAAAACGAAATTAATGTATTCGCATCTTAAATTTAATACACGTCAATGAAATTTGGTAATCCAGAGATTTAATACTACAACACATTATTATTAAATCAATAATTACTAAAATAGTACATGAAAATAAAAATACATTTCTGGAATTCAAGTACGACATTTGAAAATTAATACACATTTTCGCATTAAATGTAAGATTAATACAGTATGGTAAAAATAACATGAATTTCATAATATTTTTCCTACACAATGGTATATGAAATTTACACAAACCAAGTACCCCAAAAGAATAACATCGGAACTACCCCAAAATGATACGTGAATACCACAGACTTCAATATTTCATTAAATTTGTTAAAAACTGTAAACGGTTACATTTTGCAACTTTTATGTAAGATTTAGATATACTAAATTGTCAAGTAGTCGTTAGCACAGTCGGTAGGGTCATAAATATCAAATTAGTCGTCGCTCCCGCTGAAATTCTGCGGAATATTTCGGCTTGGTATCTAAAAACTGACTCGAATTAGAGCCTTCGCGCCACGCACGGAGCACGAGTGACGCAAGCGGTGCTCAACGTTCTTGTGCAATGATCGTAAAAAAAAAAAAAATCCGCGGTCGTTGACGACAGCGTAATCCGAAAATTTTCCCTTGTTGATCGGCGGAAATGGATTCAAGGTCCACTTTTATTTTTCAGCACAACTCCGGTGTCGGTTTCATTGCTCTCACGTGCCGTATGAATAATATTTATTTTCTTCGTTTTTGTCACACAGCTGCAAACTTGACAAATACGATATGCCTGGATACAAGATGATAATAAAAATTCAAATGTGACACGAAAACGTTGGATCACCGGCACGTTCGGCGCGCCTGACGTCACGACGTTATCCACCTCACGATCGTGATATAGTTTCGTGCAGGGTCGAACGCACAAGTTTTTAGCATAGTTCAAGGCGAGAAGCGACCTCGACACGAGATTTCTGCTGGATATGAATTTTGTCGGTCACCTGAAATGTTTCGTCGACTCAACGTTATCGCATAAGTGATTTTTAAACTTGTATTCTGCCCAAAAGAATATTTCTGCCGGCTGCATTCATATCGCAGACCGATTGCCCATTGTTTATCACCCGAAATATCAAAAATGCTGGAAAATGTACGTATGAAAAAATACGTCCTGCCCATGTGGGTCTTCCAACTTTTACTCACACCCGGACTCAGTCGGTGTGGCGAGTGCCGACAATCGATAAGTTACCGGTCGCATGTAGAGAGTCAAATGACTGGTCAATTGACTGTAACTATGAAAAGCGTAGTTGCAGTCAATTGACCGATCTACGACAATTAACTAGAATACGAAAATTCAGTGCAACCACCGAAAGCAATTTATGTACGACACAGGTAAGTCATATATGAATGTAGGGGACGTGCGGGCAAAACGGGACAGCGTTTTTTTTTTCAATTCCAACTATCGTTGCGGGCCAAATGGGAGAGACACCCATTTCGTGAAAATTGCGTCCATACGACACAATGCAACGCATGTAAGCGGAATGTAAAGATTTTTAACAATTCTGAGTGTTTCAAGCAATCTGGCTTTTGAAAAGTCACTTTGAAAAAGAAAAAAATAATCACCATTTTTTTCCCGAATTTCCGAATTTGGGGGTCTGTCCCATTTCGCTCGCTTTTTATTGCCGACGCTCAAAATTGATGATTGGAATCGCATTTTCGGATTAAAAGTAATCAAAATACACTTTTGTTACTGTAATAAAACCATTTTTCGCGTATTCGTCCCATTTTGCCCGCACCTCCCCTATATACTTTTATTGAAATTATTCGTTCCGGTGTATTCCCCGATTTTTTTTTTTTCACAATTGTAGCTTTATTTACCTTGCACGGAAATTATGATGCTTAAAAAATGACCGTTAGTAAATGATATATATTAATTTACTAAAACAACCGGTACCTCTTTCGGTGCAAATAACAAGTACGTTATTTTCCTAGTAAATGTGTGCACGTTCGGATATTTCATTCAACCTAGAAACTAATTTACAAAAATCAACAGTCGATATAACAGCACCACCGTTTTTTTTGTCGCCAAAAAATGTGTGGCAGCGCCACTGCACACTACTACTTTACCTGCGATTGGTACTATGAAGCTCGTGGTGGAAATCCAAGCTAATGACAGGTACACACGAAACATCCAAGAATAATGATGAACATTCAATTTAACCAGAATCACGACTCAACAGTCGTGACGCTTCTCCAAAGCTCATTTACTATATTTGAATCTTCGGATCGTGCCTCCGAGCATTTACTCGCGTCTCGTGATTGGTCGTTCCTATTCACTCGACGAATCACAACGCTCGAGTGGCGAAAGCCGCGACGAATGAAATTCCGATGATCGCGGCAACGCTGCTGCTTTCATCCAATGCGGATGTGCCCTAACCTTCGCTGAATCACAATACCAAGTATATCTGTGAGTACTCGAGACTCGCGGCGACAGTCAACGGTACGTTTGCTGCCTACCCGCAGACACGATCGGCCTCCCGTTATTTTTATTCGATCCGACGTACACACCAAAAAGTGCTCTTCTGAGGTACAAATACAAGACAACCAAAGTCAATTGATACCGTCAAACCCCTCGCTTAAAGACATATTTGGGCAACCGGTACGTATGCTGCGGTTTAATCCATTGATCAAATCATCGGTTTAGTACACTTTTTACTCGCATCTTGCACAGCGTTCGTAAATATTAGGGCGGTGAATTCGGGTGAGATTTCGTGCTCGAGTTTCGTATTCACCGTCATCACTCGAGAGTAGTCGGGAGATGTGCACAAGAGACGGATATACAGTGCACTGGTTGGTGGTACGAAGGTGAACGACGTAAAACGAAACGAATAGATAATACGGTAACCTCACTCTCGTGCTCGAGAGCCTGTTTCGTTGTACGCCCCTTCGCCGTCGCCGCCTTCGCCGCCTGTGCTGACAGCTCGAACGTGTCGTCTCTACTCTCTGGCTCTATGCTTTAAATACATACATATAATCAATTTCGACGTGTATAGTTGTGTTCATCCGACAGACAGATACAGCAGCCACTGGCGGATTCGACCCTCGCGATGTCACGAAACTGGGTTAAAGCGAATATTATCTTTTTCCGTTCCTCGTGTCTGGTCCACTTGTTTTTTTCGGTATCGGTATAAAAAGAGTATCCACGAGAGGAAAGGGTAACATATAGGTGGCCAAACCCACCGGATAAAAAGCTCGTTCACGATTGGCTGGCGCCTAGAGAGCTTAGGGACTTGCTAGAATTTCGGCACCAGCTCAGACCCGTTTCAGCCCCACTTGAGTCTCGGTGGAAAAGCGATATCAGCCGCGGCCTGAATGTGAAATACCGACTTTGCACCTCAAAAGTTCGGAAGTGCCGTTTTTCGCGAATTATGAACAGATCGAAGCGAAAATTGAAATACAGACGCCAGTAATGTGAACTTTGTGCGTGAATTAATCAGAATTTTGATTTTCGAAAAAAAAAAGTTACAGATCAATTACCGGCAGAGAAATCTATAATGAAAAATTCGACTTTTTTCTATTTTTCGACAAAAACTGAGAAAAGCGACTAATTCACGCACTAGATAATTAAAAATCACTCATGATACGTGCATTCCGATTACGATTTGGGAGTAATAAAGAAGCAAAACGCGCTTCCGAAAGAATTGTCGGTAACTACGAGAAAATTTTCACGTCTCGTAGCAGTTATCTCTCTCGCATTCACGTGTCACGTGGTACATATTTCACATGCCCTTAAGGGCATGTGAAATATGTACCATAAAAAATATGTACCATGTAAATTTTTTCGTAGTTACCGACAATTCTTTCGGAAGTGCGTTTTGCTTATTTATTACTCCCAAATCGTAATCGGAATGCACGTATCATGTGTGATTTTTAATTATCTAGTGCGTGAATTAGTCGCTTTTCTCAGTTTTTGTCGAAAAATAGAAAAAAATCGAATTTTTCATTACAGATTTCTCTGCCGGTAATTGAACTATATTTTTTTTTTTTTCGAAAATCAAAATTCTGACTAATTTACGCACGAAGTTCACATTACTGGCGTCTGTATTTCAATTTTCACTTCGATCTGTTCATAATTCGCGAAAAACGGCACTTCCGAACTTTTGAGGTGCAAAGTCGGTATTTCACATTCCCTTGGCGATGTGAAATATCCACGTCGAGCCCAGTCGGTATCAAAAACTGTAATGAACTTTTTTAACGGATATTTGCGTTTACCGCGAAAAGAAGAAATTCATTCCCTGCGGATTTCACCAGTGCAAGGAATGAATTTCTTCTTTTAGCTGTAAATTCAAATATGCGTAAAAAACGTTCATTACAGTTTTTATTACCGCAGTCGGTATTTCACATGTCCTTAAAGGGAAGGGAGGAATAGGTAACGAAAATTGCAACTTTCTTCTCAAGAATCATAATGATTTTACATTGAAACTTCGGTACAACCAGTGATTTTCTGTATCTTGACTGCTAATCAGAAGCGAATCACTGGACCCTGGAAGAATATTTTCAACTCTCTCCAGAGCGTAAAATCGATGCCAGATGGACCAATAGCGATATCGCGTGCGATGAGGCTGGAAAGTTGTGAATTCCGACGGGCGTATAAAGTTTGCCGTCCGAGCGTAGCGAGCTAGGGCTCCAATCACACCGATCACACGACTCGTCGGTCGTCTATTTTTGTCCCTGTCGCACAGGGGATTCTTTTGTAACAAGTGGGTAAAAATTAGTGGTTCGACATAGCAGTTTTGCGGAACGAAAATAATCGACCGTGAACGCGAATTTGCATGGGAATTTGTGAGGCGCTGAAATTCTCACAGGTTCGACCATCTGACCAGAGATGGAGCGCCATCTCTCCAAACAGTTTCCTACATTGCCGGCGGCTAAATCGATCACCGTATGCACTTGCGGCGTTCGCAAACATCGAAATAGGTCGCACCCGGAACACAAGCGATAATGACTCTTTATCAAATATCCCGCCACCCTGTCTCGCGGGTATCAAACTATCTTACACGCGGTTTTATATTAGCTGAAAGTTGATCGAAGATAGCAACGAGTCACGAACGCGCTCGAGTTGTACACATATTTACAGCTTCATGCTCCGATGACGTTGAAGTTTACATCATTGCATTGCAATGAAATTAAACAACAAAATATGAATTCCATAAAAATTCAAATAATTCACCTCCATTAGGGAGTGAAATAATATTTTTTTATCATGCCCTTCGTCGTTATAATAACTTTTTATAACCGGTATAATCATTTGGGTTCATTGATATTTTTTGCTTTGAATTTCGTTGCATTGCAACGATGCAAACTTCAACGTCATTTGCTCCGGTGCTCGGGAAATTGATTGTAGGGGGAAGGTGGGCGTGACACTTTTCTTCACTTTCCTATCGATTCGTCGTTAATTCGTTATCACTGTTGACCCTAAATACGCGATCTATATCAAGTATACACTTACAATTGAATGAAGAAAAAAATGCAAACATTCTTATTCCATCGTCTTTTCCAAGTCGAAAACTTGGATACAAATTGGGGTGGATAATTTCGTATCGAGAGATAAAATTTGATTAATTGGAAAAAATGTCTGAAATGTCTGTAAAACTTTCTCTTTGTCACTAATGTACTATCTATAGTATATAATGTACTTGTATATAATTGCATTATATACAAGTACATTATATACTTATAATTATATTGTAATTATATAGTGTATAATGTATATGTATATAATGTACTTTTCTTTAATTGCCGCCGAGACATAATCAAATTCATTGGCAGATGATAACAAAATAGAATAATTCTGTCTCAGTGAATAAAAACTTTTTCTCGGTTTGCGGGTATTTGAAAATGACTGAAGTTCCCGCACATTTGGCTCCGTCTGTCCAGAGGTGGGAAGCACGAAGACTTTGCGCATAAAGTTGCCCGCGCATCGTCTGTACCTAAACCCATTACCGGATATGGCGAAACTGGAAATAGGTTGCACCCGGAACACAAGGGATATCGAGACTTTGTGAAATTTCCCCGTCCCTCGTGGCGCTCACACGCTCGAAGCGATGTTTCACTCGAGTTTATATCGGCTGCAAGTTGATCGAAGGCGGCCAGAGGACGCAGGCACGAACTAGGGATGGGCGATGTTGAGAAAAAAAAATCGATGTTAAAAAAATCGATTATGAACAATCGATGTTTCTCAAAAAACATCTGCACATCGATTTTATTTTACATCGGTAAAGTAGAAAACGCTGAAAAATCAAAACAAAATCAGCGAAATTATTTTATTCAAATAAATGAAGTCGACTAAGGTCTTAAGGCGCATTCAAAACACAGTGATTCTTGAATCAGCATTGAATAACCATAATTCGTGAAATCATGAGTTGTAGCCGTTGTTGGTGAAATTTGTTTCCACTCCTAAAAATTCAATATACGTATAATATAAGTGGCAGATACAATTTGCATAAGGATAAGGGTTGTGATTCACGCAGAATTGTAAATAGAAAAAAATAGATCGGATAATCTGTCTTCCATTGAACGTCATATTTTACACCATATGACACACGTTACACAAGAATTAAATATATCACGAACTTTACTGATGCAAAATTATCGAGAGTTGATATTTCTTTAAAACTGTTAAAATATACGTGTAACACCGCACAGACCGTCTTCGATTTTGTTGTTGTCGATGTTTCATAAATAAACATCGAACATCGATTAATCGGGTTTGAAAAAAATCGGAAAAAAACATCGATTTCTCGAGAAACAAAAAAAAAAAACATCGGCGATCGATTAATCGACAAACATCGCCCACCCCTAGCACGAACGCGCTCCTGGCGCGCAACGCCGCGAGCAACGTGACGCTAGGAGCGCGGCGGCGGTGGCGGCGGCTCGAAGCGACGCGACGCACCGACGCAGCAGCCGCCCGTGTCCGTTTTATATTGATTTTACGTTCGGTAGCCAAGCAAAAGGGCAGTCCCCGTGCAGTTTTCACTCAACCCGCCGCGGCTCGTCGCTGTATCTTCGAGCCACCGTAAGATATATTTCGTAAATTCACGCAACTTACCTCGTGCATCGCATTTCGCGGAGTCGCTTTTCTTTGTTGTTGTTTTTTTCTCGCGTTCTCTCTCTCTCTCTCTCTCTCTCTCTCTCTCTCTCTCTATCGCTCTCTCTCTCTCTCTCTCTATCTATCTGGAGGACAGAGAGAGGACGCTCGGCTGATCGCGGACGTGGAGAAGGTGTAACTTTCGTTCGCGTGTTTCAAATAGCAGTCAGAGGTGGGCGTAGGTACGACGGAAGGATAACACGGTGCTTCTGCTGTTGTTGCTGCTGCTGCTGCTGCTGTGACATTTTGTTAGTCAATCGCCACGGGGATTCAAATTGTTAGGACTATAAATTAATTCGTTGCTGCGGGTGCGCGAATTTTTCGTTCGTTTGTGGCGAGATGACGTCTCAACAGTGCGACCAGCCTGTGTTCGTTACTTTTCTTCGAACGTTAATCAACCGATTGATCGTTATAAATTATTGGCTGTGGCCAGCCGTCCGGATACCGTACGAAAACGTGTACCTTATTCGTCCGAAAAGTGGCCAAATTATCGCTAATACGGGTTTTCATCAAGTTAAACTGCTAAAACCATTGCAAATGTATCTGGATGAATAATATATGACTATTCATCCATCAGAACTTGAAAATTCATTTAAAAAACGTATCTGGACGAATAATATACGATTATTCGTCCATCAAAAAACGAAAATTAATGAAAAGAAAAAAAAAATTATCTGGACGAATAATATACGGTCATTCGTCCAGATAGATCTCGCAGGTTGGTGAAGTCTATCTGGACGAATAATACACGACTATTCATCCACAAAAACTTACTAAAGCGGAAATTTTCAGCTTAAATAAAGAATTTTAACGAGTTTTCTCTTTAAAAATACTGTATGCAGTACAAAAGCGGACATTTTTCTCTTTAGCAAGGAATTTTAACGTATTTTCCTTTTTTAAACATTATACGCATACATATGATACTAAAGTGGACATTTTCAGCTTCCACTTCACGAAACATAGGAAGCGTTTAGTCGAGATCGCGACGTCAAGTTTTTCGACTTTCCGGACGAATAATATAACACAATTCGTCTGGTATCCGGACGTCTAGACACTGCGTAAATTATTTTCCACCTCACAATACGGGCACATCGCGTATCATCGGGATTTGGTGCACGGATATATCGCGGATGTTCGGGATATATTGCACGGATATATCGCGTATATTCCGGATATATTTCCACGGATATATCGCGTATATGCGAGATATATTCCACGAAAATTCTAAAGGTCGCACGTGAAAAACAGGACCTGGCGATTATCGTCACATTCGGCGTAGTTAGCTCGGTTTGTCGGAACGTTTTCGCGATTTTCCCTACACTTTTTGGCATTATTCGCCACTCTGTTGTACCGTGCGAGTGTTCCCATATGGAAATAAAGTATATGCAAGATATATAAAAGATGTATTCTAGATATACAAGATATATTTTTGCCGAAAAATTCTATATGTCGGATATATTTTAGGATATATACGAAATATACGCGAGGGAAAAATATATCTAAGATATATCCAAAATATATTGAAAATGTATTTTTATTATATTATCGTCCGAAAAGTTCTATATGTCAGATATATTTTCGTGTATATTTCTTTTCCGTGGGGGTTGGATTTTCGTCAGGATGACTTTTTTTTTTGGGACAGACTGAATGTCGCGACAATTGCCAGACGCTCTTTCGTGTATATTTCTTGCGGTACACACGATGTTCGTGTTTGTTTCCTTCCTATTGGCAAATTAGCGCTGCAGAATCTGTTCAAGTGACTGACCCTTGACTGAGAATAAAGTTTACCCGAGGTTAAATCATTTGCACGTGCGTATTATACGCGGAGAAAATTCTCCGCCTATGTTCACTAGACCCGGTGTGGTAAACTTGGCGTATTCTCCACCACCATTTTGACGACTTTTGTAACCCATATTACGATGTTGAAGTTTGCATCGTTGCGATACAACGAAATTCAGAAAAAAAAAAGAAAAAAAATTCTGATTAACCCAGACTATGACATTGGATATAAAAAGTCATCATAGCGATTAGTTGCTATGATGATTTTTCATCACAGCAACTTTTTATTAATTTCATCATTTGGGTTAATCGGAATTAATTTTTTTCTGCACTTCGTTGCATTCCAACGATGCAAACTTCAACATCATTGGAAATTCTTGCACTTGGTCTCGACAAAGTCTCTTTGCACTGATTATTCTTGCGAATCTGATTTGAACCAGCGGCGCAATACGAACCGCACAACGAGTGCGCGGGTGAAGAAACAAATGTTTTAACCGATGACCTTGGTTACAAAGCAAAAAAAGCAAAAGATGTTCCATGTATGAAAATATTTTACTTATTTCTCACGTACCCCCACGGAAAAGAAATATACACGAAAATATATCTGACATAGAACTTTTTCGACGATAATACAATAAAAATACATTTTCAATAAATTTTGGATATAAAGATATATCGAAAATATATTTCGTATATATCCGACATATCCAAGTTTTCGAACAAAATATATTTTGTATATCTAGAATACATCTTTTATATATTTATAGATCATATACTTTATTTCCACGTGGGTATTTCTGTTATCAACACGAATGATTTAACAAGTTCAATTGCGATGCCATTCGATTTGCACGATTTTGGGGTTGACCCGATTCCTTTGTGAACCGCCCGTCGCTTGGCATCCCATCCGCATCGTCGAGCCAACAAAGCTCGAAGATTCTGTCAGCATTTCGCGGCGTTTACGCCACATCTCGCAAAGCGTGTCGCGGTCGGTGCACAAGGGCTACAGATGAGGCTATGAACGAGCACGTGGACAAGTACGCGCTATTCGCGAGTATTGATTTTTTGTGAATGTTCCTTCCGGGGTCACGGTGGCGGCGGCGGCGCGGAGGTGGCGGCGACGACGGCGGTACAGATAAGTCGCTGTACACAGCTAGTTATGTTGAACGTGCGGCGACCGGTGGCGACGCTTCTATCCCTCGAGAGCCACTCTTGATGCAGCTAGGGATGGGCGATGTTGAGAAAAAAAAATCGGTGTTAAAAGTATCGATTACTAAATAAATCGATTATGAACAATTGATGATTCTTAAAAAACATCGGAACATCGATTATTTTACATCGGTAAAGTAGAAAACGTTGAAAAATCAAAACAAAATCAGCGAAATTATTTTATTCAAATAAATAAAGTCCACCAAGGTCTCAAGGCACATTCAAAACACAGTGATTCTTGAATCAGCATTGAATAACCATAATTCGCGAAATAATGAGTTGTAGCCGTTGTTGGTGAAATTTGTTTCCACTCATAAAAATTCAATATACGTGTAATATAAGTGGCAGATACAATTTGCATAAGCATAAGGGTTGCGATTCACGCAAAATTGTAAATAGAAGAAAAAAAAAATAGATCGGATAATCTGCCTTCTATTGAACGTCATATTTTACACCATATTACACACGTTACACAGAAATTAAATATATCACGAACTTTAGTGATGCAAAATTATCGAGAATTGATATTTCTTTAAAACTGTTAAAATATACTTGTAACGCTGCACAGACCGTCTTCGATTTTTTGTTGTCGATGTTTCATAAATAAACATCGAACATCGATTAATCGGTTTTGAAAAAAAAAAAAAAAAAAAAAAAAATCGGAAAAAAACATCGATTTCTCGAAAAAAAGAACATCGGTGATCGATTAATCGACAAACATCGCCCACCCCTAACTGCAGCCCGACGTCGCGATCTGTATAGATTTTTCATTTTCCGGCGTTCGGTCGCGGTATTTTTCTACCAATCTCGTCTTGAGGTAGCGACGAACAAAAACGCGTAATAGGCTAATCAAATGATGGCCCGAATGTTTTGACTGAGTCGATATTACCTAATATTCAGTGTTGTAAGTCCCCATTGCTTCAAGAATTCAAGTTTACACAACAATTTATTTTTCAGTTACGATTTTATAACGATGACCTGTGGCGATTATAAAATGATACGTGAACTTTTGAATAGTCGTAAGAAAAAACGAATTTTTAATTAAATTTTGGGAGAAATTGTGCGAGAAATGGACAAGCACGGTCCCCCATTATTTTCGCAATGCATCAACAGTATTTCTCCATTTTTGCAATAAGATCACTTAAAAGTTTACATATTATGTTATAATCATTACGAGTCATTGTTATAAAAATGTAGTCAGCCAATCGAACTACCAATTTTATTTATATCAAAATTGGGGATTTGCAACTCTGCTCCTATTTCACCAAATTTATTAACTGAGCCGATCGGAATGACGCATCGAAAGTAAAAAAAAACGTAATTGACCATTTCGAAAAGTAAAACAATTTAATTATAGCCTCTAATGCGTTTCTCTACCAATCTCGTCTTGAGGTAGCGACGAACAAAAACGCGTAATAGCCTAATCAAATGTTTGCCCAAATGTTTTGACTGAGTCGATATTGCCTCCTATTTCACCAAATTTACCAACTGAGTCGATCGGATTGACTCACAGCCTCTAATTACTTTCAGGTCTCATAAATTATTCTTCGTAGTTTACGTTTGTCCCCTTTCGCGTCACATATTTGTCGCTTTTGCAATTATTTTGTACTCCAAAACTGCCGCGCAAAGTATAATGTAAACAAATGTAAAGATACACATGAGAATTTTTGCAAAGAAAAAATAAGCATTGACATTTTATTTTTAGACATTAAAAATGCGATTGCAACGTCTCAAGATTTTTTAATCTCATCTCAAATGAGAATGAAATCTCAAAGCTGTGTGTGACATTAGACTTGCAGGCAAGAGAAAGACTGGCCGATCTTGACGTCAGCGTGTCACACACACACACAGGCACAGACAGACACTAGACGCAATATCGGCGTTCGCGTGTCCTCCGAGAAAGACGTTCGGGGATATCGAGGAAGTGCGTCGTCGTCTCGTCCGAGCCGGACGTAGCTTGGCTTCCGAGTTACCGAGCGAAGGAGCGCCGCACGATGCCTGCACCAACGTCCGATGCGGCTGCAACAGGCCCGGAGGGTGGCGGTCCGCCCCGAACGGAGCTGCAGGAGCTGCAGCTCAAGGCCGGCCAAACGACAGATGAGGTGAGTACCACTCGTCCACGCATTTCTCTTTTCGCCCTCTCCTCGCACCTCTCATTCTCACCTAACCCGTATGGAAAAAAAATAGATGTGAAATATGCGCTAAAAATATATACAGATTATATGTTGCATATATTTGACATATATACCGATATTAATGATATACGTAACATATATGTCGTATATACTACATTTTGGCGCGTTTCTTATATACGACATATATGCACATATAAACATATAGAAATGCACGTTGGAAAATTCATAATTACTCGCATTTAATTGTCCAGACATATTCGCAAATGATGTCACATATTTTCAAAACATATTCTGCTGATGACATATCAGAAATATATATTAAACATATATGTTTCGTATATTCAGAACAAATATACATAATACTTACGAATTATATAAACCATAATTCTTATATATATGTTACAGATACATAAAACATATTAAACATATATCCCGCATATATTCATGACATATATGCGGGATATGTAATCTATATGCAACATTTTGGCGGAATATATATCACCCATATAGCATATATGTCGCATATATTTTTAGCGTATATTTCAGATATATATATATATTTCCATACGGGAACGCGCGTCTCGTCCTCGTATCTCACTACCTTCATTGAGTGCGCGACGCGTTCAAGGTCACGACACTCGTCGCTTTCACCTTCAACTGATGACGTTCAAGTTTGCATCGTTGCAATGCAACGAAATTAAGAACAACATAATATTAATTAACTCAAATTATTATAACAAGTTATTATAACGACTAAGAGCATGACAAAACAAAGTCATGTCACCCTCTGATCGGGGTGAATTATTTACATTTTTATGGAATTAATATTTTGCTTTTAATTTCGTTGCATTGCAACGACGGAAACTTGAATGACGCTTCAACTGTCGCACCAGGAGAAACGGTGAGTTACCGGGACTGATTGACTCGGACACCAGAGAACGAACGAAATAACTTTTGTTTCTTGCAAAGTAACTTATTTATTGGCTCGAGCGACTTGTCGCGTTCCACTAAACTAATAGTCCCACGTGGCCTCATCTGGTTGCTGTTTGCGATATTGTAAGTCGCGGTAACCATAGCTACATGGCTGTCGCTCAAATATGAAATATGTGCACTGTAAAGTCGAACAAGCATTTTTGTTTGTTTTCTGTTCTATTTGTCTTCCGATGTCAGCGAGTTGATCCTGGTAACTCGCTGTTTCTACTTTAATTTAGATTCACATTTATTCGTATTAATAATAAATTATACATAACATAACGGTATATAATAAATCTTGTTATGCAACTCATTCGTCGAATATAAACGTTACACCGAAGCCGGCTAGTTGGCACATGCGTGAATATCGGTACTATTCGCGTTTATACACGGAAAACAATGTCATTGATTCAATAAAACCGTGGACTGCGGGCTGCCAAAAACAAGTGTAGTCATATCAATGTCACTTCCAGTTCCTGCAATTTCGTATGATACTGAAACAATAACTCCAAAATAGGCAAACGAATATTTTATTGTTTCAATGTTAAACCGGATTGTGACAACGACAACTGGAGTTAATTTAAAAACATTGTTTTTAGCAGCCCGCAATCCATGGTTTTATTGAATCAAGGATATTTTTTTCCCCCGTGTATAATCGCACATTTTATTGTATCAAATAAAATAGAATATATCGCGTTGCTAAAGGCCATTGTGCTTATCCGCCAAGTTACGCCCTTTTGGAATTTCAAAGCCGTAGAGGCGTATCTGTATGCAATTCCATGTAAAATTAAAAAATTATGATAAAGTCACAAGGGCGTATCTCCTGTACGTACGCCCTGTGGCTTTTAGTTCTTCTTTTCTCTGGTCCATCACTCTATGGATTTTACCCCTATGGAAAAGAAATATTCACGAAAATATATCTGATATATAGAACTTTTCGGACGATAATACATTAAAAACACACTTTGAATATATTTTAGATATATTTTTCGCTCGCGTATTTTTCGTATATATCCTAAAATATATCCGATATATTGAAGTTTTCGGAAAAAAATACATGTTGCATATCTAGAATACACCTCTTATATATATTGCATATAGTTTATTTCCCTATGGGTAGGACGTGTTTTTTCTGGTCCATACACCCTATGGATTTTAGGTTTTCTTTTATCTGGCCCATACGCTATGTCTTATACTTACGACTTTATGCCTTTACCTATGGTCATATGCGCCCCTTTGCCACTATAATCCCAATAAGCCCAATGGCCTTTAGTAACGCGATATAAGATATCGACGAGGCAACCTCTGTCGGGGCTACTTCACGTTCTGTGAAGTGTGCCCTGCATTCGTCGCACACTTGCTCGAAACCTCAACGCTCGTTGCCTGTATGGAAAAAAATAGATGTGAAATATACGCTAAAAGTATATACAGAATATAAGTTGCATATATTTGACATATATACCGTATATTAATAATATACGTAACATATATGTCGTATATGCTACATTTTGGCGCGTTTCTTATATACGACATATATGCACACATATACACGACATATATGCGCACATATACACGACATATATGCGCACATATACACGACATATATGCGCACATATACATGACATATATGCACATGGAAAAATGCATAATTAATCGCATTTAATTGTCCAGACATGTTCGCAAATTATGTCACATATTTTCAAAATATATTTTGCAGATATGATTTTTTATAGAATATTTATTTTCAAAATGTATGTTACATATCAGAAATATATATTAAACATATATGTTGTATAATACTTACGAAATATATAAAACGTAATTCTTATATATATGTTACAGATACACAAAATATATAAAACATATATCCCGCATATATTCATGACGTATATGCGGGATATATAATCTATATGCAACATTTTGGCGGCATATATGTCGCATATATTTTTAGCGTATATTTCAGATATATATATTTCCATACGGGTGTACAGGCCGGCCCGGTCGGATTGACCAAGCCCGCTTGTTACCATTGCCGAAACCATCGGCACAAACGAGAAACGAATATCGACTGTACGCGTACTCTCCTTGTTTCAGTCACTGGAGAGCACGAGGCGGATGCTGGCGCTATGCGAGGAGGTAAGTCAATCCGGATTCCATTAGCCATATCCTCACGTTCTCATTTTTTATCTTGTAACCAATCTGTATCTCCTTCTGTCTCAATTCCCTCATCCGTCCAGCCGTCTTGTCTATCTATCGATCTTATACCGAGAGAACAAAGTTATTCTCATCTTCGTCCCCACCTCCCCGAATAATTATGTTTTATCACTGTAATCACGACCCTCTTACGCCCCTCGATACCGAGAGTCACCGACGAGTGACAATTGACCAAACGGAGATCGAAGCTCCGTCGACGAGACTGACGTTACGAGTTGCGGATAAATTCTAGGCGAAACGTAGTGGTGTCTCTTCCCTTTACCAGTGAAAATGTACCAATTGTCGGCCGATTCATTCCTTCCCACGGACGAAAAAAAAAATACACCCCCGAATGATTTGTCGTCCCGCAAAGTCGGGTCGTCGCGTTCGACGACTTTTTATTACCACCAAACGCCATCTCAAGCACTGCTGTTGTCGCGTTACTCGAGCGTAGAGAATGGAAATGCATCGGTTTCGATGGTTTTTTTCCCCATCGAGACTCACTGTCGTTTATTATTATATATATTCACCGAGAGAAAAAGTTTCCTTGATTCCAAAGAAATGGGTGGATTGCATTTTTTTCATTGATTTCAATGGAATATTTCTTTGAATTTCAAAGACATGATCTCCTTGATTTAAAGAAACGGTAGACTTGACGGCACCCGGTCCGCCAACGTTTGGCTCATTCGCGATAATGTTATAGTTAAGTCAGGTCAAATCAAGAGGATAATCATTGGTTAAATCATCGAAGTTATTCGTGAACATATCTAAGTACTATGGTACGTAACCAAAAACTTGGTGGACATAACCTGTAATTTGGTTGATGACATAATTCAAAGAAAATATAATATTAACTTAAGGATATTATTTCATTGACCTCAAAGAAATGTTTCATAGGTTGAGATTTCAAGGAAATTTCATGAAATCAAGAAAACTTTTTTTCTCGGTGTTCTAACGGTTGATATCTACATTGTCTGTTTGGAGGCGGCGTATCACTAGGAGAATGGGTCCATATCTGTCGTGTCTATCTATCTGTACCTATCTAGCTATCTGTGCATCCCCCTATTCTATCTCTCTCTCTCTCTCTCTCTCTCTCTCTCTCTATCTCGCACCGTGCCAACTCGGTCAATGATACTGCCACGCGTAATTTGTCTCGCCAGCGCAACTTTTCGTCGTGTCTTAACGTCCGAACTGAGTGTTGCAAATTAGCGAGTTAGTTGCCACTGTAGAACAGAGGAAGATGCTAGGTAATAACCACGAAATTTTTCACACCAAAAGGCATGCGCTTTGGAACAAATTTCGATTTTTTTTTCTTTTTCTTTGTCACTTCTCCCCCCGCCCCCTACCCCCGGTTCTCCCCGATTATCGTAACGTTTTGCGCAGCGTTGATCAACCAACGAAGATGCATCGTTAACCATCACTGAATGGAATTCTCTAGTTCCCCGTATGATTTTACGTATTATTGTGAGAAAAAGGCAGAGCGAAAAGTCGAAGAAATTCGACTCGATCGAACGTCATTTATATTTACAGAATACCACCATTCGTGATCCACGTATATTTTCGTTGTTAATCTATTGACTGTTGTTGTCGTTGTTGTCGTTGTTGCTGCTGATGATGTTATTATTGTTGTTGATGCTGACGCTGCCGCTGTTGTTGCTGCTACTGCTGCTGCCGCCGCTGCTGCTGCTGCTACTGCTGCTGCTGCTGCTGTTGTCACTGTTGCTGCTGTTGGTGTTATCGTCGTTGGCACGTTAATGTTGTACCGCGAGGCTACATCTCAACCTTTTCTCGGCCTTCGGAAACGCTCCTCGCGACTACTCTCAATAATCTGCAATATCTCTCGGCGATCGAGCCATCGCAAGCTGCATTGTTAAAATCAAAACTTCTTTTCCTCTTCTTAGCTTCTCGTCGATTCTGGAACAACGTGATTTTTCACGGCCAGCCCTTGACGCCCCTTCGCCGGGCCCTGAACAACTTTCTCGCACTTGTCGTTCACGTCACTTTTCCGAATCTACTCAATGATCTGTGAATGCCAGTGAATAATTCGATATTTCTTTCCGCGATACTTGAAACTATCTCTCTAAATTCGATCTTCCTTGTCTTCTTCTTGCGCTTGTACTCTGTCACTTTTGCTTGATTTTCTTCTTCGACTTCTCCTCTTGAAGAAAAAGAAAAAAAAAACACACACAAAAATGGAATCACGAAGCTTTCAATGAAATTCAGTGTTCTTCCTCACTCGAAAGAAAATACATAAATAAAACGGAATATCTTTCGACGCGTATATCCCTCCCGACGATAAAACAATACCGCACCGATATACAACATAATATGCAGCAGGGATAACGTAGCAACGTTGGCAGCATGCAGTGCCGATCGATAAATACTCGCTAGATACGACTAACGACACTGCATCGAACACTGAAGGCGATTTCCGATTTTCACGGACGCTCGGAGGGCGAATGTCTCACGCACTCCGACACAGTTGTACGAATAACGATATTTCTGGCCACATCGTTGACGCCTCGACATGTCACTGTGATACTGCCTAGAGCCTGTTAGTAGCGTTGAATGCCCTCGGATCCCCGATGACACTGAAAAGGAAAAAAAAACAAACAAACGAAAAACGTTTGGAACGTTACGAACGAGACGCTTGTGCTGCATCTGGGATGCTTGAATCAAACTGTTAAACTTATATATACATATATAAGCTTAATATATATATACCCCCTATACTACCATATTATACCATATACTACCTATACCATACTGACCCAACTAAATACTATATACTATATACTATGAATACGATATACCTGCCGACTCTTTAACACTCGTGGTGGTTGTGTGTGTTTTGCTGCCTCCGTCTGTCGCACATAGAGCAAGGAGGCTGGCATCCGCACTCTGGTCGCACTCGACGACCAGGGAGGTGAGTTGATCCCTCTGTACTATACTAAAAACTAAACCCTTTCGTTTTTCCTTTTTCCAACTTTTTCTTTTACGTTGTTCCTCTTAAGACACCTGATGCACACTCACTCCTCCCACATCGCTCGTTATTATTATTATAAATGTGCCACAAACTCGGAGCGATTTTGCACGTGCCGAAATGTCTCTCGTACATCGACGGATAATTTAGACCAGAGCCGTTGAGTGTCGATGAGAACAAAAAAAGATATATATATATATGGGTAACTGACGTTGACCACGCTGCCGCTGTGGGTGGCGAAATGTCGACTTGGACTGCCAATTTGCTTCTCGGTTTACTGACCCAAACTCGCGAGAACTTACGAACCCGATTCAGGTTGGAAAAAAAACGAACGAAAAAAAAAGACGAAAATCAAACTTCAAGTATTGTGTTATTTTATAGTAACAGTACCGCTGTAATGTAAAAGCTTGGGACATGCTCGGCTTTCTCCTCGGTCCGTCTGGATAATCAGGTTTGGATTGGTAGGTTGGTTGATGGGTTTAACGAGTGAAATAAGGAGGAATAAGGTAAAATAACTACGCCGCCCTCTCATATACCCTCCCCCATATTTATCACCAGTTTCGACACAACAGTACAGTAGTAGTATTGGTATTGTCCCCTGGCGCGGATAACGCCAAGGCGCTGAATGATCTGTTTTAAGCTAATTTCGTAACGAAAAAGGCAAAACAATAACAAGTAAAACCAGGAAAAGATCGATAGATAATTGTGCTGATAGTGATGAATGTAAGTCTAGCTTTGGGCTCTATGGTTACACATTTTTGTGATATACAATTTTAATCGCTTTATGGGCTGTGTTGTACAATTTGTACCGAAGAAACCGAATCGTTCGAATTAACGCAATTCGAGAAATTAGGGCACACTTGAGTCAGTATACGTTATGCACGTTTTGCATAGCGCATACCCAATACATATCGATTCTGTTGTGTTTACAATGTGATTTACGATTATATATTTACCAACCGCTGAGCGTCACCACCGTAGTGACCCGAGGGACGCCAGCGCTTCATTTGTTATATATTATTCGATTCTTCCACTATCGACATCCAGGAATTGTTGATTATTTTTCACCTCGTCACCGTCACACCGAGACCACATACCGGCACCACCACCACAACCACCACCACAACTACCACCACCACCACCACCACCACCACCACCACCACCCAGTACCCATCATTTACCACTACATCACTACAAGAGACCTTGACACTGCAGTTACACCGTTCATGGATTTATTTGGGTGTTTCTTAATTTTTTGTCGCAATTCGAAATTGCTTCTTTAGCCAAAAACAGGGGTTTTCTACGTCTCCAGTCCGCCTATTTGAATTTATAATTGGCTCTGTACAGAGAAAAAAACAATTAAAAACAATTACTGAAGTCAATGAAATATTTTTAATAAAAAAAAGAACTTAGTGATAGAAAATAGTACATTACGATAGAGTGCGATGAAAAAGTTTCTCCTACGAGTTTCGTAAACAATTTTATTTCACGAGTGCGAGAAGTGCGACTTTTCGCACGCGAAGCGAAATGAAGCGTGTGAAAAGTAGGCACTTCTCGCACCCAGTGGCATAAAATATCTTTGCAGCAACGAAATATGTTTATTGAAGCCATTGGAAGAAATGTCATTGACTCGAGTAATTTTTTATTCTCAATGCAGCAAAAATGTGTCTCTGAAAAATGCTGGAGGACGGGAGACGCGAAGTTTGAGTTTTTTTGCCGTGAAGCAATTTTTCATTACTAAAAGAAAATGTTCGAAACACCCTAGGGTTTATATTGACTTTTGGTTGAAACGTCCTCATCTTAATTCAGTCGAGTTATCAAATGTTAACTTTGCAATTAATATTATACCGCATTTGCTATCTGTATCTTGTCACATTGGCCCGGGTAAATTTTTGTTGTTTTGTTTTTCTTGTCTTTTTTCGAATATACTCAATGTCTTTTATACTCTTCGATTGTCGTACATTGGCGTTTACACCGTATACAATACCGTAATCCAAGATATATATCAATCAGTACAAAATTTGTATGCTAAAGCACACATTCGTAGATTCAGCCCAGATTTTAACCGCTGTGTCGCTTACGGTCCATGTACAGCAAGAAATTTCGTTGAGCGGTAGATGTCTGTCTGCATATTTGTGATAATCAATGCGCAACTACATGCGGTCCATTTGAAAGTAGCCCACCCTGCTCCTCCTTCCTCTTCTCTTTCTATTTTTTGTCGATAAAACACACAACGCTTTTTGTCTCTCTCCTGATTATAACGCTCTCACCATCCACCTCCGAAACTTCCGTCTTCTTCTTCTTCTTCTTCTACTTCCTCTTAAATTTCGTTTTGTTTTTTGTTTTTTCGTCTCTTCTCATGATCGATATATCACGTCTACCGTAGAAAATGACTGTCTTTAATTTGCCATTTGATGGGGTCTAGAAGGAGGTGGAAAGTACGTAGGAGTCCCATGGCTGGATGTTCCATTTTCGTGGAGTTTTCGTTTAACGGCTAACAATTTGGTATTACAAATGCGACGTATCTGCGGGTGAAAAATATAGAAATTACTTTGTTTGTGATAAATTATCGTCGACCAATTTGTTTTCTTGCAAATTCAAGTCATGATAAACTGAGAAAAAAAGTAATGACAATAACATATTCTGTCGAATGACTCTGGTGACCCACTTCTCTGGCACAAAGATATCAATTTTTAGTCATTAATTTCAATTCATCGTCCGGAGAATTCAATTTCATTGTCCACAATCTGTATCTTCATACTGAAGAAAGATGTCACCGAAGCTTTTGGAAAAGACATGTCATTGATTTGAGCTTCGTTTCCACGTGTATCCACCGTGTATTGAAATATATGTTCAAACCATGTAACAATTCGTAATTCCAGATTCGTTGTAGTCGAATCGATTTTATCGTTTCCGTTGCTGCATTATTATTTTTCGTATTATTAGTATTATTATTGTTATTATTATTATTATTATTATTATTATTATTATTATTATTGTTACAACTATTATAGTAGTTTGATTATGTTGCAACCGTGCGTCTTGCCTGGAGAGTTCGTAGAGTAGAAATGTCGTGTATAGAATTGTGTTGGAACAATGTAGACAATGTAGACAATACTGGTCTCGGGGTCCATAACGAGACGTAGTCACGTGGCTCATTAAAGTCCGTTGCTGTGGTTGTTTCATCTGTGGAAGAAGAAAAAAGAAAGTAAATAAATGAAATAACTTGTCGGCAAGACACACGGTGTGCCGTTTGTATCTGAATTTCGCAGTCTGACGCGTTTTCACTGACAAAAAATCATCTTTCGTTTCGATTTCGACAATATCGTCATCGTAGAGCGAGGAGGTTGGAGCGAATACTCTGATGATGTTAGACCACCAAGGCGGTAAGCTTTTTATTTTTTGTCATTATATATTGTTTCACTCCGAGGATTATCATTTCGCGTGTACTTCCCGAATAATAATGTCTCACACACAACACGCGACGCTTATACCATTGTACTCGTCACGTTCATCGTCATTCCAGTAACGATCAGTAAACCAATCGGACCGATGTTTCTCACGCACGTCATCATCCATGACTTGTATTACGATGTAGCTTATACGAAGCTTGCACCTTACGCCGCATTCAAAAAGCATGTTTTCAATATCCACCCTCTCAATCTTCGCTCTCGACTCTCCACCGATGAATTAACATTTTTTCTTCTTCGTCCGACTACCACTCAAATTTTCTCTATCTCTCGCTTTTTTCCTTTGATTCCGGCTTTACTGGTACTTCAATAGCGTTTGATTCACGTACACGGTTGCGACTGTACCTTTTGCCTCATCGTTAACAACATTTTCATTTTCTCTTCCTCTCAACCGACTTTCTACGCCCATTTTCTATATATCTGTGTCGTGCCTAAAGTGACAATATTTCCCGCTGAAATCGTAGGAGAGCATCAATAGCGCGATTTCCCTGTGTTCGAACAATAAATAACTGATCCCACTCCCAAAAAGTACCCATCAGTAGTGCCTACGTACTGTTTATTGGAAAAACAAAGTAAAAAAATAAGAAAACAATAGGAAAAATGGGAGTGCTATGATGCTAGTGATTATACGCCGACACCTGTGTGGCGCTTATCACTCCACACGCAGCCCCGTTTTAGCCCTCTCGCTCGTGTCCGTTGAGCATTGACGTTTTTTTTTTTTTTTTTTTTTTTTTTTTTAATTCCTATCCGTGTATTTATGCAATTTTTCCAATGTCCGACGCAAGGCCCAAGTTTACATCCATCCTGTCCAATGAAATTGACCTTTACGAAAGAGTAGGCGACAGACAGCCCTGTCAGCTACTGCGTACAAGTTTTTGCCAGGCCCCAGTCAGCCCCCGATATATTGCTTAAAAAAGCTTTTCCCTTAAAAAATCAACAGATCCTTCTTTGACGATGAAACGATTTCGTCCCGTAGAAAAGAATTCTGTTATATAAGTAATTGGAAGAGTTAGTTACTCGGTCGTCAAATGTTTGCTGTATTATTTAAATAACTATGTAATTATTTAAAGAGCAAGAGAAAATTGAAAACAATAATAATTTGTATTGTATACGATTTGTAAAGAAAAAAACAGACATGTATATTGTGCCTGATAGATCGATTGTCATGTAGAAAATAAGGCTGTGCTAGAGATTCGCCGGAGAATGAGGATATTGAACAAAGTGAGGGACCGTCGAATCGCGCGAATAGGAGATATGCACGCGGTGAGCGAGGGAGCTTCAGCGGTGGCCGGCGGTGACCTTTAATATTGACGTCTCTTACTGGTCGGTTACCTGTTTAGAGCCATGAGGTCGGGATGAAAACCCTCGTTATGCTGGACGAGCAAGGCGGTAAGCCATCTCTACCTAGACTAACTTAACTACCTTAAATTAAACTAAAACAATGAAAAAAAATAAACTTGTAAAGCCGTATTAGCATTCAGCCGACACACCCAGCATCTATAGCTCGGCATCAACTCGCGATCCAAGTGAGACTCTATACAAAACTACTACTAACTACTACTTACTACTACTATTACTACTACCAACTACTACTACCTACCTACCTACTATTTACTATTAAAAATGGCACAACCATCAGACCAGCAACAGCCAAATGCGCTTGAGATTCATTCCTATATTTACAAGAAGCAACGAGAAAACAACAATTAGCCTCCATGTCAGCCTACACGATGTCTCCCAATTACCCTGTTAGTGAAATTTCATTTGTTTACCACTCGAGTCTCAATACACTGAGGAAGCGAAATTACTTGAATCAATGATATATTTGGTCTAAAAGCGATATGTGTCTAATGCGAAAATAACATATGTTGAAACAAAATTTAATTTATTCACACGAAAGCCGAGTCTGAGTGAATTAAATCAATTTCACTTCAATAACGACACTGTCATACCAAAGAAACATGTAATTGGAGCTTTTAGAAAAATATGTCATTGACTTTAATTGTTTTTCTCAGTGTATCCGTCATACATGAAACTATATGTTTGAAAACATTTGTTATTACGGATTCATTGTAGTCAAACTGATTATTGTTTCTCTTGCAATATTACCATTATTATTATTGCTACTACTACTACTACTATTACTACTATACTATTACTACTACTACTACTACTACTACTACTACTATTATTACTACTACAACTACTACTACTACAACTACTACCACTACTACTACTATCACTATCACTACTACTACTACTACTACTACTAGTAGTACTACTACTACTACTACTACTACTACTACTAGTACTACTACTACTACTACTACTACTACTACTAGTACTACTACTACTACTACTATCACTACTACTACTACTACTACTACTACTACTACTACTACTACTACTACTACTACAACTACTACTACTACTACTACTACTACTACTACTACTACTACTACTACTACTACTACTACTACTACTACTACTACTACTACTTACTATTACTGCTATTACCATTTACTATTAAACAGCACAATCACCAGACCAGCAACAGTTAAAGGCGCTTAAGACTCCTCTCTCTCTCTCTCTCTCTCTCTCTCTCTCTCTCTCTCTCTCTCTCTCTCTCTCTCTCTCTCTCTCTCTCTCTCTCTCTCTCTCTCTCTCTCTCTCTCTCTCTCTCTCTCTCTCTAAATATATAAAAATGAAAAAACTAACAGTGTCCATGCCAGCCTACACTATGACTCCCATATTACCTAAATAGTTACCGTCACGTACATCATCATCTTTGTCTGACAATAACTAATGACTTATGAGCCACCTGCCAGTGAGCACATGTCAGGCAATATGACCACCCAGCGTGCAATCAACTAACCAACTAACTACCAGCCAACAATCAACAACCAACCAACCAACCAATCAACCAATCAGCCAACCAACTAACAAATGAAAACCAACAAAATCATAATCAATATCAAATTGATCGGCCAATTATCGCAATACAAGTTAACCAGCCGAATAAACCAATCTGCGTGTCTCGCTCGAGACACTTTTTAAATAACAATAACCATCGTCATATACTAACTCTTATACAACAGTTTCCATATACTTTTACTCGTTATACGATGTACTACTCGGTCGCTAATCAAAGTCATATAAAAACGTTTGCCGTAGAGTAGCCATTTAATGTCTGTTCTCCCACATTCGTTACTTTTCTTCTTTGTTTCACTGTCGTCTTATTGGTGTACACGAAATGTTCACCGAGATCTGTATCGATATTTCCGACATTACGTCTTTTAACATTGGAGACGGCATTTTTTCCGTTCTTCGGCAATCGGTGTTACCGTCAGAATGATTATCGATGCGGATAAGTAAGGAGTCTTTTTTTGACTGCAAGCCCGCGGTGCGATTTTTCCATCGCAGTGCATTCGCGGAGGGACGGGAAGTATTGCGATAAAATGTGTTCAGCGTATGAATCGGATGAAACAATTGCGAATTGTGTTTTCAAAACTGCACCGAGTCATTTTTCATTGATAATCCAAAGTACCGTTTCATTTTTTAAGAAAATATATGTCATTGTCCCTGAATAATTCTTTGGTAAAAGTATTTTGAGCACATTTATTCCACCTAATGGCCAAGTATCGATACGACTCTCGGCCTGGCAATTTTTTTAACCCCTGCCAGCATAAAACAACCAAATGAACATGACCACCGTGATTTCACTTACACGTGAAAATCGACGTTGAGCGCGACTAAATGTTTCTCGTCCATCTCTTGTTTGTCTGTATTTCCTTTTACCGTAGGACACTTGTGAATTCACCACTTTACACATGTATGGTCGTACAAAAAAAAAAAATATATATATATATACATGTATATATATTTTTTACACAGACAATTGTATCATCTCAGCGTTCCCAGAAGTTATAACGATGCTTTCTGCCAATAAACAGAACAATTGGACCGGATCGAGGAGGGAATGGACCAAATAAACGCCGACATGCGCGAGGCTGAGAAGAACCTCACTGGAATGGAAAAATGCTGTGGCCTCTGCGTTCTGCCGTGCAACAAGTATGCGAATCATTTATTCATCAACCCTTCGCGGGACTCCATCAGGCGTAGGGTTTCCTGATCCTCTCGACGGCCTGACCATTGATCATTCGCCGGTCATTTTTAGGAAGAAAACTTATCAGCTCGCGCGTTCAGTAAACAGTATATAGAACAGCCTCCCCGTCGATTCTGGAAAATGTGCAAAAACAAGATGATAGACGGGGAAAATAGGAAAATTGGAGGTTCCCTGTGTCGAGGAGCGAGAAAGAATTATTTCCACTTGCAGCTAGGACGTTTTTTTTTGTTGTTTTTTTGTTTTTTTTTACGAAAACTTCGCACCGTCTGGTGTACTTACTCAAGCCTGCAGCCAGTTTCTTCTCTCGCTCGTGATAATATTGCCCCATAATTTTTCCTGAGAAAAACGTCGGTTGGTTTTTTATTCTCCGATGGTTCCGGCGATCGTAGTTGCGGCTTCGTTGAGTCTACTTTCAAGCGTTCCTCGAGTACAGAACCAACGATAGGCAGACGACATCTCGTTTTAGGAGGAAAAATGGGCATGGAAAAGGTGTAAATGGGGTTGTACCATCTTCCTCGATCCTAAAAGATGCAACGACAAAGAAAAACCAGACTCACTTCTCGCGTTCGCAATATTAATGTCAATCTCAAGAGGATTTTTGTTGTTGTTACCGAAGAGAAATTGAGGGAACCGTCGAGTTTGATGCTCCATCCACTTCGGCGCTAGCGCCGTCGGGTCGTTAATTCGACGTTGCCTTTAACGTGGAATGGGTTTAACGTTAGGAGGACGTGGTGGTGTCCCGAGGTTACGACGGCCGAGGGCTCGTGAAAATGGCGGAAGAAATGGGGGTTGCATGGCTTCGTAGTATTAATACGGTTAAAATGGACATTCACAGGGGAGCAAGCTTCAAAGAGGACGAGGGTACGTGGAAAGGGAACGACGATGGAAAAGTGGTCAACAATCAGCCACAGCGAGTGATGGACGATCGCAACGGACTCGGCCCTCAGGGCGGTTATATCGCTAAGATAACGAACGACGCGCGCGAAGGTGAAATGGAGGAGAATATGGGTCAAGTTAACACCATGATTGGTAATTTGAGAAATATGGCGATTGACATGGGTAGCGAGCTCGAGAATCAGAACCGACAGATTGACAGGATCAATCGTAAGGTAAGCGCATGATCGTCAGACTGCTGGTGTTCGAGGATGGATATACGTGTTGGACCCGCTTTTTCCCCGGCTGTCTTCCAAGAGACGTCAATTTCGTGCCGGCGAACCGGTCTTGACGACATTTTACGGTCATTGTTCGGGCTCATTTTCCGACGAGGTTGAGATCAACCTCGAGTCTTTGTCCAAAATATAATTACCGATCTCTCGTGGAACGACGAAACCTCGGTCGAAACCGTTGCTCCGGAAAACGACGTGACGTTCCGTCCAAGTGGTTGGCGCGTTTCCTTGAAATTTATCAGGTATATTCGCGAAATATCGATTTTTAACTTACCGGGCCGTACGTTTTTCAAGGGGATGCTGGAGCAGATTTTTTTTTAACGAGGGGTCGGTAAAAACGTACGATTTCGTAGTATACAAACCACGTTGTTATTAAATTGCAAATATGTCTCAAATTGCACAGGATTATAATATCAATGTAGGTGCATGTGCGTCCACTCGGATTTTGGGTGAAAACGCTTGAAAACCAAAGAAAATCGTAAATTTGTAAACGTATCGAAAACCAATATGACCGCTCGAACTGTCAACACCACCTCTTTCGTATTATATTAACATTTCTAGAAATTACATTTGAAAAACGAGAGTGGACGCAAATGCACCTATATTGATATCATAATCCTGTGCAATTTGAGACATATTTGTAATTCAATAACAACGTGGTTTGAAAACTACGAAACCGTACTTTTTTATCGACCGGTCGATAAAAAAATCTACTCCAGCATCCCAAACACCTTAACGCCCAAATGAATGCTGGCGTACTCAAAAATGCACTTGGTACGATATATCTGTGTATTGTTTTAAATCAGTGTCTGAAAAATTGCAATAGCTAGACGCGTTTCAAAGAATTCAAAGACTTCTCAAAGTGACAATTCGAGCAGCGGTTCTCATGAGAATCGTAACGATCGAAGAGAAGTAACGTCACTGGAGTTGGAAAATTAAACTTGCTATCTTAAAAGCGAACGCCTCGCGAGTTGTCGTGGTAGTTGAAAACTTGCAAATGTCAGAAAGAAAATTCGTCGTAAACGCAGCTACCCCGACGAGGAAGCAAAAAGTACGCCGACTCGATCGTTGTCGCATTGTCGTCGTTAAATGAGCCTCGACAATCGCCGGAAATTGACCCGGCGATTGATTCGCGTGTAATGAAGTTTGCGGCTCTTCAAAGATCGCCGGAAAAATGGGTGTCCATCGCGCACGTCCCCCTCCGACTTGACAGTCCCTGTCTCTTCGAATTCTTACGTTCATTAACATTCATATTCGCCGTATTAATCCAACGTACTTTGTTTGTTGCGCGCCCCGCAAACGTTTTAGGGCGAGTCTAACGAGACGAGGATACAGGTGGCCAACGAGCGCGCTCATCAGCTTCTGAAATAAGCCATAGGAAGAGCCAGATCCACTGCAGCTGCGGTCTATTGGATTCTCTCTAACTCTAACTCTATCTCTTTCTCTCAGCCTACCCATTTTACCCACCCTCCTCGCGTATACTCTATTCGTCCGCCACTGGCGGTTGGTAAACTTCTTTTTCTCCCCCCTTTCCTCGTCAGTCACTTGGGCGTCTCAGCGGTGTGCCAAGTCGCTGCGTAGATTGATCGTTAAACTGGCATCAGGCGTTTACAAAGGTGGCCGGGAAGGTGCGAGCGGAGCGGGCGGATTTATGCAGGACATAAATGCGCGGACGTGTCCTGTATTGGCTCGATAGAACCATTCGTCAAAGAACGAAGAGTGCAAAAGCTCGAAGGAGGAGACGGTCCATGGTGATTCTAGCTTCTTCGGCAAAACTCTCACCGCCGAAAAACTCGAGTCGCAACTCGGGTCTAACTGGGAATGACAAATGAGTATTGGCTTCCCTCGATTTAAATGCAAAAATTCCTTTCGAACGTGACCTCTTCATCTTTTCACGCCGGACGAACAACAGAATAAACGATACGTAACAAACGATAGCGTACCTCTATACGTTACTCAAATAATTGGCGTTTAATGATTACTAAAAACGAGCAAACAAAAAAAAAACACGAAAAAACGAAAAAAATTAAAAATGAAACGTATAAAAAAAAGTAAATAAAATGAAGAAAAAAATAAAAATAGCCGTACGCTTGCTCTTGTTTGTGAAGAAGCAGCCTATGTCATTGACCCTTTCAGTCTCGCGACGATTGGCCGACTCGTCGGAAGCCCTTTTCCCTCGTGTTTCTTCTTTCTTTCGTTTCAAATCGCGCGAGACATGTGAAAACGAGTTTACGTTGTTGTTGCGTTTTCGTCATTAGTTAATTAGCAAATTATTGTGACAACAAGCAATCGCTTCGGTTTCGAAGCTCAGGAATGGGACAGAAGTTGAGAAAAAAATCATATCCAAAATAGAAAAGTTTTTAATACGTGGTTGAATAACGCAATTCCAGCTGTGTCGATCATAGCGGTAAATTGTGCACGTTGAACTGGAGCAATGGTTCAACCTCAAAGATTCGCGACTGAAAGGGCTAATGAATATTTTAATATTATCGTTAAAAATAATAATTATACTATAGTATTATTCTCATTAATATTCCCGAGATCGTTGTCTGCGTTAACATTTACGATGAGTGAATTATAAAACTCGTGTCTTTGGGGCTCGACGCGCGTCCCGTTTGCAGCGGTTTTGCGCGGCGTTCACTCGGTTTGCGCCAGAGCACGAGATCGATATGTAAGGCATCTGTGGGCTGTGCGTAGTACGACAGAAGACAGAAACAGAAAAAAATCGTTATGTAAAATCCCGTCTATGAATATATTATATTACGCTTTCTCGTAAACCGAGTACGCGAGAGTCGTGTTTGTGAGTGAAGAAAGGAAAAGGGAGGGAACATACTCCAAATAATTGAATGTATAACCGAGGGTCGCGGAAAATTCGTCATTCTATTCTCACGTCACATCGTTTTCTCCTCATACTGTTATTAATATGGTTATCACTGTTATCAGTTATGATAATTGTATCGTTTTTATCATGAGAATACCAGAGTATAGATACCCCCCCACCCCCCGACCCCTTCGTATTATATTTAACGAAAGAAAACATTAGTGCACAAATAACGCTTGGAAAAAGAGAAGAAGAAAAACAACAGATATATTAGGAAATGGAGAGAGGAAGAAATGAGGAGTCGTCGGCGAAGCGCACGGCGACGGGTATACCTAGCATAATACCAAGATATATTGTTTTATTATACAACGGTAGGATAAGCACTACCGCATGTATAGAGAATTATGGCAGTGTCTAACAAAGATTACCTCTAAAAAAAAAGAAGAAACGACAACAACAACAACAACAACAACAACAACAGACAAATATACTTGTACATTGTTACCACAATACCACGTTGAAGCATCTGTTCGTGTATGCGGTCGTGAAGCTCCTCGCGAGATTTCGTTGAATTCATACACGGAACCGTTGCCTCTCGCTATTTTCACTACAACTAAACTTTACAATCCGCTTGTAGAATGAAAAACAGCCGTGTAAATTGGGCGTCGCAAATTGGGCTCCTCGCGGAAAGGCCACGGCCGAACGGTGCTGTCTCGCACGGCCATATATTTTACTCCCGCGAATAGTTTGCTTACAGCGAGGAGCCCGAGATAGGCGCGGAATTACGCAGAGACGCGTCTCGTTCTATTGATCATGGATACTATGAGCTCGGAACGCGAGCTCAGATTCATTGGTAACTTTTTGCGGATGAAGGGCTTGACCAAATATACGCCAAATGCGATCCACCGTGTTATTGGTTTACAATTAATCGCTTGGTCGGTTGCCAAATTGAAAGAGCCATTCAATTAACCATCTGGCGCTTGTTTAATACCAACGAAGCCCTTTTTTCATGCATTCCAATTATCGCTCTGTGCAAAAAAAAAAAAAAGAAAAAAGAAAAAAAGACGTGACGCTAAAAAATAGTACTGCTGAAGTATCAAAAGTCGGAGTACACTCAGTCTGTCGTATTGGACTGAGACACACGTCACTGACATTTGGAACGTTTTCCGACTATTTTTCGAGCACAATTTGCGAATTGTAACTAAAATTGGGGGTTGAACGTTGATAAATTTTAGAAGCTTGGGAAACGCGAGTTGTGAATTGTAGGCTCATAAAGCTAACTTCTAGTGCGCGTCAATTGAATCTCGATTGAAATTATTTCAGACAATTGGAGTCATTGCTTTTCAAAATCGAAAATCAAAAGTAGCATGGATAGAGTGGGCATAAAGTAACCAGGGTATAACCGAAGGATATGTATATTTTCGTCGACTTACGATATTTGAATTTAAATATCGAATGAAATGGCATTAACGATAAAACACGATTCCCGCATGTGTCAGTCGAGTTCGACAGAAATCGTATGCTCCGATTTCCGATACGTCAAAAATACTATGTTCAGAGTAGGGATGGGCGATGTTGAGAAAAAAAAATCGATGTTAAAAGAATCGATTATTAAATAAATCGATTCGATGAACAATCGATGTTTCTCAAAAAACATCGGAACATCGATTATTTTTCATCGGTAAAGTAGAAAACGTTGAAAAATCAAAACAAAATCAGCGAAATTATTTTATTCAAATAAATAAAGTCGAACAAGGTCTCAAGGCACATTCAAAACACAGTGATCCTTGAATCAGCATAGAATAACCATAATTCGTGAAATCATGAGTTGTAGCCCGTTGTTGGTGAAATTTGTTTCAACTCGTAAAAATTCAATATACGTATAATATAAGTGGCAGATACAATTTGCATAAGGATAAGGGTTGTGATTCACGCAGAATTGTAAATAGAAAAAAATAGATCGGGTAATCTGTCTTCTATTGAACGTCATATTTTACACCATATGACCCACGTTACACAGGAATTAAATATGTCACGAACTTTAGTGATGCAAAATTATCGAGAGTTGAAATTTCTTTAAAACTGTTAAAATATACTTGTAACACCGCACAGACCGTCTTCGATTTTGTTGTTGTCGATGTTTCATAAATAAACATCGAACATCGATTAATCGGTTTTGAAAAAAAATCGGAAAAAAACATCGATTTCTCGAAGAAAAAACATCGGTGATCGATTAATCGACAAACATCGCCCACCCCTAGTTCAGAGGCAATTTACGTCCTTATCTACAGGCCCTCAGTCAGTTATTTTGTCTTGCGCTAATTTCACCGCGGCAGCGTCAATTGACTCTTGACCGCCCCATGTAAATTGCCGCATCTTTGTATACGCAGGTGTTTGTCCGCGAGTCATTGACGGGACTCTGCGCGGACTTTGAGCTATCGGCTGTCTCCGGCCTTGATCACCAACATCGAATCTACGTACGTTAACGATCTACGTGTACGTCGAAATTTTCAATAGTGAGAGAATTCGCAATAATTTTTCAACTCGAAGAGATAAGTGAGAAGAGGAAGAGACAAAACAAAGAAACAAACAAAAGGTGATAAAGGAATTAATGATTAAGACTACAGCGAACTAGCGAAGCCAAAGCAGCCTAGCTTCTGGGAGCAGAACCGAATTGTCCTTTACTTTCACGCAACCGATATTTCTTTCTCCGCGTCGTTATTGTATCTATCGTTGAACCGAGCGGAGGAGTTTTTCAAGTTTATCGCGGATAGGCTGAACCCAATAGTTTCGAGTATCTCGCACCTATCGACACGCATCGTCCCTTGGCAAACAATGTTTATTCGCTTACCCACCGACTGCTAGCAGGCCGAGTTGGTGAGGAAGATACGTGCCGCGCGATGACGTTGGAGTTTGCATCGTTGCAATGCAACGAAATTAAGAACAAAATATGAATACCACAAAAATCAAAATAATTCACCCCATTAGGGGGCGAAATTATTTTGTTTCGTCATGCTCTTAGTCGTTACAATAACTTTTTATAGCCGATATAATAATTTGAGTTCATTAACATTTTTTTTGTTTTTAATTAAAAAACTTTGCACACTGCTTCCTCATTAATTCCCCTTTTTCACAAAGCCACCTCTATGAAGAAGCTTATTTATTAACTTTGGCTTCCTCATAGAGGAAGCTTTGTGAAAAAGGGGAATTAATGAGGAAGCAGTGTGCAAAGTTCTACTTTGCAACTTTTTTTTAATCTGAACAAAAGAAAACTCCGTTACAAACACCGTTACATCTAATTTTGATTAGATACAAAGTTTTGACTTACTTTAATAACTTTTCCATAAGTTACAACGAAAATCTTAATTTTTAAAAAAATTCATAACAGCGTAAAATCCGAACGACTTTACCGATCGTCACCAAATTTTATACGTGGCAGCGCTGCATGTTATTTTTTGACTGTTGAATATTTTGGTTCATTTGATGAGATTCGACGTGATTTAGAGCAAAATTTATTTTTTTCGAAAAATTCAAAATTCTATAAAACCGGAACCGCTTTACCGATTTCGCTGAAATTCAATACCAAACAACATTAACCGTGTCTTTATTTATGATGAAGTATATAGCTGAATCGTCGAACTTTTACGAAAGTTAGAGCGATCACGCCATTTTTTTGAAAAATTTAAAATTCGATAAAATTTGTATACATGGATATATTTAATTTTTAAAATATGTGAATTACAGAGGGTTTAATACTCTACTTGCGTGCCAATTTTTAGCTCGATCCATCATGCCATTCCTGAGTTATGAACAATTGAATGTTCGGTGCCTGGACCATACATACACACACACACACACACACACACACACACACACACACACACACACACACACACACACACACACACACACACACACACACACACACACACACACACACACACACACACACATACACACATACAGACATATTTTCTAGACCACTTTTCTCGACGTTTTAGGTGATTCTAAGTATGTTAACATGAAAATCTCGAAAAAAAAAAATTTCACGAAAACAAAGCTTCCTCTATGAGGAAGCAAAAACAAAAAAATAATAAAAAAATAATAATAAGAAAATTGTTTAAAATAAAGATAATTCACCCCCATTAGGGGGCGAAATAATTGTGTTCTGTCATGCTCTTAGTCGTTATAATAACTTTTTGTAGCCGATATAATCATTTGGGTTCATTTATATTTTTTGTCTTTAATTTCGTTGCATTGCAACGATGCAAACTTCAATGTCATGCTGTGCGGGGGTTCCGGGTGGAGAGACATATCGAATTTACAATGAGATATCCCGCAGCCACGACAGAATCGATTTGGTAAAGGGAAATCGATCGAGCACGCGTTGATCGTGGCGTTGAAGCTAATTCTCATTCACGTTTTATTCACGCGTGGGACTTTTGGAATCATTTGAGATTCTTGAAATCGACGCGGTGTCGAAGGATCGTCATCGATTCGTCTTTACCGAACAATTGTTAGCCGCACGCGACGACTGTCGACGCCTTTGCACTTTGTACAGTACACTCGATCATCGTATACCAAACTACACACAGAGACAGACACACATACATATTTACAACACCTATTGTGCACACATAGCACAGAGAGGGCTGCGGATATCGAATTTCGTAACTTCTATATTTTTGCGTTTTTTTTTTTTTTTTTTTTTTTCCATAGATCAGTCGGCAAAACGAATGAGGTGGATGTACATAATGTATGAATATGTTTTCGAGATTCGTTCTAGAAACGAAGTGAACAACCTTAGCGATAACATCTATTCGTTAAATCGGTGATCAATACACAACGGTCGTCACTTTTATTATATTAAACTACGTAAATACGATATATTTAAATGTTAAATAATATTAGTTATCGCTGAGGCAGTATGGGAGGAGAAAGCTGCTTCCATGCATCTCAAAGAAAGAAAAAAAGATAAAACAAATATTATAGAATAGTTCCGGCATTTATTATCTTCGACAGGGAACTTGGTTTTCTCGACTTTTTTCAGTCGTTTAAACATACGGGAGGGAGTCGTGTGCTTGAAAAAAAAAAAAAAAAAGAAAAAAGAAATTATACATGACTCGTTTGGTGGTTGTGCTATGCGCGGAGTCTTCTCACTTATTTATTAAGCCTTCCTACACTCAGAAGTAAAATCGAGAGTTCGTGGCGTGAGGTGTTTTGTTTTTTATTAAGCTTTATCGCAAACTGGAAGTGTGCAAATTTGTCTTCTTAGCGAACGAATCAACCGGTCGAGAATGAAATCTGTACCTATATCGATAGATTCGGTTGATACTTTTGGACTCTCTTGTAGTCGCGACCATCAGCAGGTCGAAGGCGTATTATACGAATAATCATTCCTTTAAATAACAATTAAATCCACAGATTCATGGGAATATCGCAATAACCATCCGGCCTCCGCCGGGCGACGATTCGCCTCACGTAGACTCGGCAGAGTCTGCGCGAGCGTTGGATCCTCGAAAATCTCTTGACTACCGCGGCTGCGACGAGCCTCTCGATCGTCATCGAACGAAATAATTCTCTCGGTCTCGACTAAACTCAACCACCAGTGGTTGATTATGTAGCACATGTGTGGATACATATAGAGATATATATATGTATGTATGTGTATATACATGTATACATATTTATGTATTTATATGTATATAGCACACACAGGCAGCAGTGTAAAAAGTATTTAATTGAGATTGACGTGTCTTCTTGTTTCGCGACGGTACAGCACAATAAATTATTATTCAGAATGTACATAAATCAATCAGCACACGTATTTGCCTCATGTTTTTTACGCATTATTTATCCCACGCCCAAGTCTAACTGTAGGACCGAGACTTTTAGCAGCGCACGCGGCACAACCGTGGAGTCATCGACAATTACAAAGGTAACGCATCTTGATACCCCCATGGAAAAAAAGCATATTCGAAAATATATTGAAAAGTATATATTTTTTTTACACCATGTATACTTGCGCGAAAAATTGTATATTTGAGATATAACTTTCAGTATACTTTATAAGTATATATGGCAATATACGTGTACATATATATTTTTTATATACTCCTTATACATGCATTTATGTATGAAAAGTATATACTAAAATATACAAATATACAAAGTATACAAAAAATCTAACATACGTATGTTCGTCAGATATACATAGGAATATACAAAAAAAGTATACTGCACGTATATTCGCCCGGATATACGTTCGCGCGAAATATGTGATATTGCCAAATATATAAAAAAAGTATACAAAAAAATATGTGATTATTACACCACGTACATTATTCATATATTTTTCGATATATCGAAAAATATAGGAATATATATTATATATTCCTATATTACATATATTTTTCGATATATCGAAAAATATAGGAATACGAACTTTTCTTGCATACTTTTTTTCCATGGGGGTACTTTCAAAGGATTTCATCGACATTTTGTAGAAAAAATGGAATGTTTTTTTTTAGCTTTCGTTCCGTTCGCTTTATTTTTGCAACACGTCGGATCTCGTCGATTGAACAGGCTGACGGTTGTGAAAAAAATGCTGGGAATATCTTCGGAGATGTTTCCTCGCGGCAGGTGAAGACGATGGCGTCCAAGTTCGCCCCAAGGGAGACACCAGCAACGAGGGATATCGAGGAATCACCCAAAATCCGCGAGCCACGGCGTTTCAACCGATTGAATTTTATACACATCTTACAACCATTCACACCGTGGGTTGTCTATCATGTTGAAAATAAATATTTCTTAATATATTCTTGTGTTGATGATGTATCCCTCAATGACCCAGTTCCACCTTTTTATCAGGAATGGATGTGATTCGTACAGAGAAGCATCAGAATTGTTAGTAGTAGGATATATGGAATTAGAAGGGATTATTGAACGAAAACAAAAATTACGGTGTTTTTGCAATAATTACAAACGTTTACGATTATATTAATTATTTATAATAATTCTATTAAAAACCTTCTCGTCATTTATTTTCACTGTACAGCGGAACCTCGATTATCCAAAAGGTCAATCATCCGTATAGGGATTCGTTTTTTTTCGAATTTCCAGTTTTCACTTTCATATTGAAAATGTTAATTGTTGTTAAGAGCATGTGAAATCCCCCCGCCCCCGACCAACCCGACCTCAAATGTCATCAAAAACATTTTTACGCGTTTTTACATTTGCAGTTTCAAGAAAAAATTCAGTCATTGCTCATACGGAAATACAGTATATGCGAGATGTATAAAAAATCTATTCCAGATATAAAAAATATATTTTTCCGAAAAGTTGTCTATTTTAGGATGTATACGAAATCTATACGAGCAAAAAATAGATCTAAGATGTATCCACAACGTATTTTTATCATATCATGATAAAAATAGTGAACTTTTTTCTTGAGGCTGTAAATGCAAATATGCGTAAAAAAAGTTGATGGGCTGGGCGGTGGGGGAATTTCACGTGCTCTTATCTTGAGTATACTCGGCGTCAAGAGACGCCGCCGCGTCTTTTGATATATTCTACTATTTTGAGCGTTTCGGTGTATCCCTCCCCCCTTACAAACTATACTGCTGTTTGGTCATCCGAATTTTCGATTATTCGAACAGTAGTCGTTACCAACTATTTCGAATAATCGACGTTCCACTGTACAATATTTGCGAAATATTTGTCACGGGTAATGTTCAATGAGGCAATTTTACACGTATTATTTTGTTTAACAATAAATTATTTAGTAAGGATTTTGGATCGATGGCACTGGTCACCTTGTAAGACGCACGTACAAATGATAAACATGATACAATATGACCGCAGAGGTAAGTCAATTCGCTGTACCGTGAAGTAAAAAGAAAAACGCGACAACTCTGTTGTCGCAAAAATAGCGTAATGTTTTTGTGGATGTTTGTGAATATTTAAAACAATTAAAAGCACAATAATCAAGTTAAATAATCGGCGATAGACGGGCTTATCGAGACTCAATTAAAAATCTGTCAAAAGTTCGATTACAGAGCTTGCCAGGCACCATAATAACATTGCGCAATGCAAACTGCGCGAAAAATTCAGTCAGTAATGCAGTCGGTACAGCGGATCACCTCTTGAATATGATCCACCATACCGGCTGAGTCGTCGGTGAATCCGAGAGATAACAGCGACCTCGGTGGAGCGAGAGAGAACAACGGAACGTGTTGCACATTACGTTAAAAAAAAAAAAAGAAACCAAATCAAAATAAAACAAAAACGAAATAAGATCAGGAACCTCTGCGGTGAGGTTTGACTGAAACTCGTTTGGATAAAACAGGCGCCAATGAGTCAGGCTCAGTCGGTATAGCGGATTACCTTGAATGAATATGATCCATTATACCGGCCGAGTCGTCGGTGAATCCGAGAGATAACAGCGACCTCGGTGGAGCGAGAGAGAACAACGGAACGTGTTGCACATTACGTTAAAAAAAAAAAAAGAAACCAAATCAAAATAAAACAAAAACGAAATAAGATCAGGAACCTCTGCGGTGAGGTTTGACTGAAACTTGTTTGGATAAAACAGGCGCCAAAATGAGTCGAACCGATTGCGAGTCACTGGCACACAGTGAACAACACGTGGAATGCGACCCGTCTAATTTTCCCCCGTGCGCTAAAAATTCGTTTCCCCGGGAGCCGCGCCGAGCTGCCACACGCGAAAACGCTGTTTCCGCGGCAAATTGCCCGTTTATCCGAGAGATAGCGCCGCGAAACGGTAAATTCAAACGAGATTCCCAGAAGAAATCTCGCGTGTGTTGCAGGGTTATTGTTGATATCTGCAAATAACTGAAAATGTAAGTGACACTCATTTTTATTTTCCAATTGAATCACGACCAAAAATACAATTAAATAATACAATTAAATGTAAAGCATGATACGCTTTTCTTGGTAAAGCTAGGATATAAAAAGAGAAATATATCAAAATATATATTGAAACACCGTTATTCATACTTAACTTTAATTTGACAACGAAAAACCAAATTCAAAAGAAAAAAAAAGGTAAGTAAGTCTTCAACCCAAAACATTGGGTTCATGTATCGCGCACGATTCCACTTTTTTTTATTGTTTATTATGAAATAGGCGATACATGGCTTCGTATAAATGAAAATAGAATAAACACTATTGGAATAAGAAAAAATAAGGATTAGATCTAAGGCCTGGAACGGCACACGCGAACATAAATTTGTCGGAGCACATGCGGTGTGAAGCGGTTGAGGCTATTGTAGCGGGTTCTTTTTTTTTGGAAATAGCAATTGCAATAACTGGTTTGCTATTAACCATTACTTTGTAGAAAAAGATGCGAAAATGATTTACGTTCATCTCGAAGCTTTTTGGACGATCTCTAGAGTCTCTAGAATCTCTAGAGAAATTGGACACCCATTTGTCATCGTATTTCATCCGATTTTCCGGTACATTATACAAAGAAGTCATTTTAACAAGCGATTCGATTATGAGTGCTAGAAAGAGATGACAGAATCGTTCTGTCTCACTCGCACACAACCTTACTCGACCGCTAGCGCTACTAGCGGCCGCAACAGGAATTAATTTCAATATTTTAAGCGCCGTACCCCCATCACGCAAGTTTCAAGATCTGTATGTAAGACCGTGGTTCCCCCACTGCCTGGCGGTCGCCTCGTGAATCTCCGGCCGACCTCGGCGAATGCACTTGTCGCGTCGTCGGGGCGAAGCGAAGCGAGCGGCGCGCGGCGGGACCGGCTGGCTGGCAGTCACAGACGCGCTGTGAACACGGCGTCGCGTACACGGATTTTCGGTCGCACGCGCACCTCTCGCTGCAATACAAAATCGTGTCTGCGCTTTTTACCTCCCCCTTCCGCCGTTCTCGACGAGAGAACATCCGCGAGTGCAACAGCCAGTCAGTTTATGTAGACACACTCGCGCGTACGTAAATACATATATATATATATACATATACACGTGACCAGGAAACCACCACCACGTTACACGGTCCATCTCGCATGTACGCGAGCACGGTAATCGGTGTTGACAAACGACCTATGACAGTGCGCGACAGTTTATTGTGGGTGACTATTTAACGACGAAAAAAAAAAAATATATATATATATATATATATCCCATCGGGACTGCGCGGCCTGACAACCGGTCACTTCTCCCCCAAGGTAAGCAACAACCGGAACAACGAGAAAAATCCGCGCGGTGTTATCGAGATCTCGCTTCGCTCCCTAAAAATAACATCTGCATTTGTTTGGATCTCTCGCGTCGATAACATAACTGGCTGTCGGGGTGTATTTCGGTCGTGGTGTTTACGGGCCACGTACGGTCGGCGATACTAGCGCGAGGGAGTGCGGTACGAGGCCCGTGAGAAAACAATTCGCCAGGCGTACATAATCGCGTTTTCGGTACACGAGAGCCGGGATTGGGCGATTGGCCGTGGTTGGCTCGTCGCTGGGCGAGCCACGAGCTACCAGAGCCCGCGCGGCGCGTAGTACGGTGCTCGTGTCTATCGTGTACGTCGGGATGCTGCGTCGGCCGGTTGTAGGGGTGGGCGATGTTTGTCGATTAATCGATCGCATCACTAAAGTTCGTGATATACTCAATTCCTGTGTAACGTGTGTCATATGGTGTAAAATATGACGTTCAATGGAAGAGAGATTATCCGATCTATTTTTTCTATTTACAATTCTGCGTGAATCACAACCCTTATCGTTATATGCAAATTGTATCTGTCATTTATATTATACGCATATTGAATTTTTAGGAGTAGAAACAAATTTCGACTTTATTTATTTGAATAAAATAATTTCGCTGATTTTGTTTTGATTTTTCAACGTTTTCTACTTTATCGATGTAAAATAATCGATGTTCCGATGTTTTTTGAGAAACATCGATTGTTCATAATCAATTTATTTAATAATCGATTCTTTTAACATCGATTTTTTTTCCTCAACATCGCCCATCCCTAGTTGCACGCGTCCCTGCGTTGACATTGAAGCCCCTCGAGCAGGATCGCCGCGCTCGGCAGCCATCAACCTCGGAAACGCCGGTTTTTCGCTATTCGCATCTCTCGCGTCTCTCGATTCTTCTCTATCCGCGTCGCGCTGACGCTTCGGCGGTTTGACCGCGGTTACCGCGTCTTTTCGACAACCAACCGACACAAACAGACTCGAGCGTCGGTGTCGATCGGAACGCTGGAAAAGTAACCACCGATACTCTAGTCGGAAATTTATGAAATTCGCCTCCCCCCCACTTGTTGCTGCGGAGAACGCGCTGTGTTCCGCGATCACTCGTTCCTGTAATTTCACGTTCGCATCCGCGGTACGTCGTGATGATGGGAAATTCTCTGTTAAAAAAGACATGGACAATAGAAGTCCAAGTTCGAGATAATCGTGAAGCTATTTCATTCGTCTCCTGATTGGCTGTGGTTCGCCACCTGACTACACTAACCAAGCGTGCCCGTTCAAACACGCCGTGACACGCTCGATGCCTTCGGAATTATATGTATTTGAAATAACAAAATAATTTAGTTTCCCGGTTTTCTTATTTTCTTCGTATTTATCACGGAAAAAAGCTTGATTGGAATTACAATTTTTTTGATTGCTCAGACCCACACGGAAAAAACGACTTGGTTGGTGTAACAAAGAAATTGGTTATCTGCAACGAATTGCCTTGGTTATATATGCGCCAGACGATTTTCTGGTTGCATCAACCAGTGGAACTTAGTAAGATTAGATTAGTTTCGGCAACCAAGTAATTGGTCGAGCCAACTACGATTAAATAATTGGAATAACCAATGTACTTGGTTGGAGCAACCATTTCACCGGGCCGGTTTAACCAATTTACTTGGTTGGGGCAACTAATGCACTTGGCTAGAATAACCAATTTTCTTGGTTGAATCAATACATTTTTTTATTGTAGCCAAAAATATATAGGGTAGAAGCACCGGTTGTGGCCACTGTACCAGTTGTGGCCATTTTCACTATAATTTATTTCAAATCGTTGCTTTCCTGTATTTTCATGTTCATACTTCGAAAGTATTTATACAAGTTAACAAGATTATCGATACAATTCTGTTTTGTTTTAACAATACAAATAATTCTGTCCTTTCGAACTCGGTGGCCACAACTGGACCAAAGGTGGCCAAAACCGGTACTTCTACCCTATACTTTTTTTTTCCAGCGTATGCCGTCAGGCTTTTATTCTATCCACCCCCTTGGTCCTCGTAAAGTTCCTCGGGATGGCGCGCAAATTAGTGCGTCGCTAAGCGGTCACCCATCCAAGTACTGACCGCGAGTCGAGTTGCTTAACTTGGGTGATCGCCAAAGCCATACACCGACCGCGCACCCACGCTGTCGGTTATGGTATAACATTGTTCACCGTGAAATACTGTGAATTATGGGAGTCAGATCTCACTGACTCCCATACATTATTATACATTATTTTGTTTTGTTTAAACAAAATAAAGCTCAATAAACGCACGCACGTGGCTTATAATGCAAAAACACGCAGTACGAAGTTTTTCCTCAAGCGATTACGGGACTAACGGCCGATGATGGTACCAACTAAAATAATTAGATGTTCCATCCAATAAAATAGGTAATCTTTAGTCCTACCAAAAACTTGGTTATAAGGCAATGTGAAATACCGACGCGCACCTCAAAAGTTTGGAAGTGCGGTTTTTCGCGAATTATGAACGGATCGAAGCGAAAATTGAAATACAGACGCCAGTAACGTGAATCTCGTTAATGAATTAGTCAGAATTTTTATTAAAAAAAAAATAAAATTGCAGATCGATTACCTCCTGATCGATTACCTCCTGATCGATTACCTCCAGAACAAAAATCTGGAGGTAATCGATCTGTAATTTATTTTTTTCGAAAATAAAAATTCTGACTGATTCATTAACGAGATTCACATTAGTGGCGTCTGTATTTCTATTTTCGCTTCGATCCGTTCATAATTCGCGACAAACCGCACTTCCGAATTGTTCAGGTGCGAGTCGGTATGTCACATGCCCATAACAGCAGTCATGACAACCAATTCTCGTGGTTAGCTACAAATCCTTGATCGAGGCACCTATTTCTATTGGTCATATACACTAAAGTATGAACCAAGTTCCCGTTGGTAAGGGAACCAAGTGTGCGGCATTAAATCTATGAAACTATTGGTTTCAATAACCAATTTTGTTTAATCAATAAAAAATTGGTACATTTAACCAAGTCATTTTCTCCGTGCATATTTGTTGTTGTAACCGATGCGTTCATTGTCAGAATCTCGACGACTGGTTTCCTCGACAATTTCGAATTGGTTAGGATGCTGATATCACTGTTGCATCCCGTACGAAATGATTCAATATTTTTCTTAATTTCGACAACAATACATTTTGTGGTTGAATAAGAACATTTTTTTTTATGTTGAAGTTTGCATCGTTGGAATACAACGAAATTCAGAAAAAAAATTAATTCTGGTTAACCCAAATGATTAAATTAGGTATAAAAAGGCATCATAGCAATCAGTTGCAACGATGATTTTTCATTTTTATACGTAATTTCATCATTTTGGTTAATTAGAATTCATTTTTTTTCTTCTGAATTTCGTTGCATTCCAACGATGCAAACTTCAGCATCATCATTTTGTTGAATCAACCTTTTTTGCTTGTTGTGACAACAAATCTTTTTTCTGCATGTGGTCAGAAGCGCGAGCTAAGCGAGCACGTTGTTGCTGTTTGAGTAAAAATTGATGCTGAGAAAAAACCGAGTGTCCATTCGCCCCCGACAACCGGACGGACATTCGCGTATTATTCAGTCGGATACCTGCTTCTAGATCCCGAAGGGATGCAGTTAATTTTCAAATCACGAGCCGGACCTGTTCGTGAATTAAAATAAAACAATTTGAATTTGGTTCGATCCGGCACGTAATAACGATTTCGAAACGGCTCCACAGCCGGGAACCGGACGATAAATAATTCGTCAGTCCGGTGAGTTTCCTCATAAGAGAAAATTATCCCAAGGCACATGCGTATGTGACTTCGACGTGACTTCGGTCTCTCCCGAAATATGAACAACCTACAAAAGGATTGGCATCAGAAATAACCGATGTCTTTCTCGTTGACTGCAATAACCCCCCCCCCCCCCCCCCCTAAGTGACGCTTCTGTCAGTGATGCAAGTATGTCTTCGAATAGAGTATCATTCGAATCCGGTTCTTTCCTCGATTCCATGACGTCTTTGTGAATGTAAATACGTGACTATGCGCACTGAGAAAAATCTAATATGTTAGACGTAATTGGTGTGTTTTGCTTCCTCATAGAGGAAGCTTTGTTTTCGTGAATTTTTTTTTTTTTTTTTCGAGATTTTCATGTCAGTACACTCAGAATGGTCCAAAACGTCAAGTAAAGTGGTTTCTATGAAGTGTGTGTGTGTGTGTGCGTGTGTGCGTGCGTGCGTGCAGATTTTGTTATTTACACGATAACTGCCGTAATTTTCGAAGAATGTTCTTCAAATTTGGCACGCGTGTTGGCTATCACACAATACCGTTTGGGATTGTACTTGACGCGAATCGGTTAGGAAATTCAGATTTGACATCATCTTGAACATTTTGGAAAAAATCGTCTTCACGCTATAGCTTCCGCAAATTGAGAGATATCAGGCTGCAATTTTGTACCTAAATGGATTACCATCAAACCATGATCTGTACCAAGTTTGGCGAGAATCAGTGGAGTGGTTTTAATGTTGATGCAATTTCAATTTTTTTTCTAATGTGTGTAAGTACTTCAACTTCTGTAAATTCAGAGACATTTGCACACACATACATACATTTCGTATATTCTGAGTGCATTGACATGAAAATCTCGAAAAAAATGTTCACGAAAACAAAGCTTCCTCTATGAGGAAGCAATAATATAAAAGGGGCACACATTGGTACATAAGGATGTAAAAGGTCATGTAAGTCGAGCAACATCAACGATTTCAAGGAGTCGAAATTAACTTTTATTTTTTATGTTTTCCGGGATAAGGTAACATACATAACATTAACTAGAAAGGGTAACGTCAAATTTAACTCATAGTTGTATTAAAAAAAGATTCGGAATTTTTGACAAGCTGTATTCCCTGGCAGACACCGTTGCTCACTGTAGCCCACGACCCACTGTAGCCCACTCTACCCTATTGCTATCAAAATATAACACTTATCAGCGTTAAATTAATGCAATCGTATACAAAGTATTTTTCTCCCGCCTTGAAAATGTCAACATATTTAGTTTTGCGACAAGTTGACGGGAGTCAATAAATTGCTGGCTTTCAGTGTTGACTTATCGAGTGAAGAAAATTCAAATGTGTCGTTGAATCTCATTCAAGTATATTTAAAGAAAATTTGTTTGATGTTTTGAGGTTACGGCACAGACTGACACCAGCTGTTGAACACCGGCCATTGACCGTACAGCCAGTGTGCACTCATATAGACACTCGGTGGCGCTAACTTGTGCCACGAGATTCTCAACAGCGTGCACCGGGTATACTGGCAGTCGGCCAGTTGAAACTTGTCGCTCGAGCTCGCCGATTTAACGGCAAAGCTATCTCTCCGCCTGTGAGCCACACGTTCGCCCGGTGAATCCGCTTTCTCTTTGGTTCTAGTTCCCCGGCTGCGCGCGGGGTTCGAGCTTCCGCGACCAGTCCGGCCTCGATCAGCTTTGTTCTGGACGAATGAGCATGGAACAAACTCGTTATCTTTTGCCGCTGCGACCGGACCTCTTATCGCAAAATCGTAAAATCGACTTTGTGGAAAGCTCTCGTTACTCAATAAGCAATTCGATAATATGTATGAATAAACGAACTGCGCGTTGCGATTCGCAACGCTATTGGCGATATCGTCGCGGACCGGTGGTCCGGAGAGACCGAGAGACGGTTGGGTCGAAAAAGTAGAATGTGGTCGAGAGTGTTGGGTGGCCGCGCTCAGCCGCCCAGAGCCGGGACCATGCGAGTCCGGTAACGAGATAACGAGGCAAGAGAAGAGACGAATTTCGTCGATTGGGAGGTGACACGCCGGGTTGACTGACCGTTACCGGTGGAAAATGAGGAGGGAATGGAAAAAAACGAAAGATAACGAGACCCGCGGGATCGACACTATGCGCTCGCTGAGGAGAGCGGTGTCGTTGTAGTCAAACCTGTCGGCATTGTAGGTGCGCGCCTTCCACATCACAAACGCATTATACGGCAACAGCTGTCCCGTTGGTGCGCGCTCACGTGGCTCTCGAATTTCTCCGTTCAGCGTCGTCGCCCGAAAATCAGGCTCACGTTGCGACTCCGCGGAATTTCGTTGAAACTCACTGCTTGTAACTGCCAGGCTTGCTATAGTGCATGTCGCCTACACTTGCCCGCCCAGATAGACTGAAATTCCCCTGTCTCGAGTATCAAAGTTGAGGTGTGTGTTTGCGGAAGTTCTACATTTATGACATATGGCTCAAAGCGTGACAAATACTTGCACTCCGCTGCTGTTGATGCTGTAAAAACAACTTGCATCAAATAACACAAAATCGGTGTTACAAAAACAAACACTGTGTTCTTGACGCATAAATTTATCGCTACCCAAGAGTCTACGCACAAGACACCTTTACGCGAGTGAATATGATATCTATCGTCACCGTTTGTCCGTACACGCGTGGAGCATGACCCGAATACCGACAAATACGGCCATTATAACTCGGCTGATTTACTCATTTATAAGCCACCCAGTTGGCGACCTATATGGGCTACGGAGAGCCGCTGATGTGCGTTATTCTCATTACTATCGTGACGTTCGGCATCGCACACACCGAGGGAGGTGCATACGTGTGATAGATTCCAAGCGGCGCGTTGCGTGCGACCGGCATTCGTGTAGGTTTACACACAGCGGCGTTTACACGCTCGGTTTAATCGCCGGGATCGGCTGCTGCGCTTTCCGGGCATCGCTGCGGCGTCGCAGCTTCGTGACACGCGATGGTCCGCCAATGTGCCGCCTGCTGCCGCGCACAGTTCTTCGTGAGTTATAATCTTCGCACTCTACCGGACGCATTGAGCTTGGTTATCTGAAAAACCGGTAGCGCGTATATATAACCGACGACGTAGGTGGTTAGTCTCGCTCCCGGAAGAAAAGAAAACGTCTGGTTTCGATAGACACAAGTGTACATGCTGTAGGTAGGCACAGACAGCATCGGTTCTGTCGCACCGGACATGCCCCAGTTACGCTGCATTCGAGCGCTCCACACGAAAACCCGATTTTTCGTCAAAACCAACGGATCAATTCGTTTCTGCAATTTCATAATGTTATTGACTGTTACCGTTGCATGTACCTCTATTACCTGCGTAACCAGAATGCTCGGCGATTCCGCAGAAACTGGTAAACCGGTCCGTCGAGAATTCGCTCGCGGTACACGTTACGTCGACTGGCTGTAGATTTTCAGCAGGGCGTATAATCGATTTCAAAGTTAATAATGATATTAATGCGGTTATTCAAGCGTACGCTGGTTCTTCCTGTTTCTTAGGTTTGTCAATGTACCAGGCATATGCTTCACGTTGTGAAAATTGTAATATCAAAGTAAACAGGCGCTGCTTCACCGCCTGTTTAAATTTACTATGAATAATTTAAAAAAAATCAATTTGAACCGAAATTTAACTCGGCGTCCAAGCGTTCACATTGACATGACAATTCAGTCAGTAAAACAAGAAGAATCCAGCGTCCCCTTCATTTCCGTAATGATATCCATTCCGTAGGTAATACGAAGAAGACTACGACCAAGTCATCCGTTCTGCAGGATGTAACTTTGCCCAGATTCGACTGTACAAGTACAACTGCACGCTGCCAAACTCTATACAGCAAAACCTGTACATACAATATACAGTATTCGTAGATGACTCATGGACGTTTGGTCGAGTCGACCGTGGAGTAGCGCGCGTAACGAGCCAGTCGTAAAAGATTCGTTGGTATCCCTGCTCTATCGCAGCAGAGGTATAGGTACGTTATATCGTCAGTTTGTATTCCCCACTTTTCTATAGTAAACTTAACGTAACTGCCACGAGGCGTGTGAGTATGATCGGCCGTGTGTAGTTTTCACTGTGTTAATTCGATGCTGGATCGAGCTCGGCTCTCCATAGTTGTGCGTGTAGAGATGAGACGAGTTTGTAAACTGTCGCAGAATCCTCAGAAACGATGTTTTGTCGCGGGTTGCTATAGCGATGTTATCGAGAACTCCCGTAAAATTGCACATTGAATTTAGGTCTTTAATTGTTTATATCCGGTAACTGAAATATGAAGTGACGCCTTTTTTGGTTCATCGAGACTGTGAGTCACTTATTTATGTCGCGGAAGCAATTTCCGGGGATTATCAGGGCCATTGATGCAGTGTAGCTCGGCGGCGTGAAAACGCTTCTCGCACACATTAGTCATCGTGACCCTGAGCCGAGGATGTGGCTTTCAATTAGTCATAAATAGGGAGCTTCTTGTTCGAAAGGCACGTTGCGGCTCGTCTACTCTCCCGTCGACCTCCAAAATAACTTATCTGGCTTTTAGCTTTTTTCTCGTATTTAAAGTTTTAAGATTTCACAATCGCGTGACAGATTTAACGAGAACATTTGTTAATGTCTTGGGTGTCCAGAGGTTTCTTCGATAAAACATTTAAATAAACGTTACCGTGTCGTTTAAATGAGCTCACATAATTTCTGTGTATGTTACAACCCTCGATTCTCACGCTTCTTATATTTTCTTGTATGTGTAGTACTAGTATACTGTACTGCATGGGGGTCAATGGAAATACTTCAGGTACACATTCGTAGATCTCGCGGCTATACTCTCAAGCTCGTCCATGCGTGTAAATCGGATCGCGTACGATTCTTCAAATGAAAAATCTCCGAACTATTTTGCGGGACGTGATCTGTTTTTCATTGTCGATGGGTATATTCAGTAGTAAGCAATGGCTGGGGTAGTGCAGGACCCTGAGAGACTGGGCGTTCCGAGACCTCAAATGCCGGTGAACGAACGCTCAAGCATAAGAAAGCGAGATGCCGAGGGGGGAAGGAGAGAAGGTCACCCTTCGCCTTCCAGCCGTCGTTCTAGGTAAACGAGTGAGAGGATACACGTACAATGGCAATAGAAGCTGCAGCGTTCAAAGATGCTTGGGATTCGTCTCAGTAATGGGTTCTCGATTCCACAAACGCCCTTTTGATTCCTCATAGAGGAAGCTTTGTTTTCGTAAACATTTTTTTGTTTTCGAGATTTTCATGTCAGGGCATTCAGAATGGTCTAAAACGTCGAGAAAAATTATTTGTACGAAATATTTATGTACATGGGCGTATGTGCGTGTATGTGTAGATTTTCTTGTAAGCACGAAACGTAATTTCCGATGTATCTTCTTCAAATTTGGCATGCAAGTGGGTTGTCAACTTTTGGAATTGTAGTTGACGCGAATCGGTTGGAAAATTCAAATTTGATAATATTGCGAACATTTTGAAAAAATTGTTTTCACGCTGTAGCTTTCGCAAATTAAGAGATATCACGCTGAAATGTGAAATTTGGTGAGAATCGATAGAGTGGTTCTAATTTTACAGCAATTTCAATTTTTTTTTATTTCTGCAAAGACGAACTGCAACTTCTGAGATATCCGCCTGCAATTTTCGATATGATTTCACAATTATTGATTCTCTATGATGAATTTAGTCTAAGGGATAGTCAATATGGCGAGAAGTCTTCATTTTGCTGACCAAAAAGGAAAACAAATATTTCAAATTTTTTACAGGTATATCTCAAATTTTGTTCACACGTAGACTATCACCAAAAAAGATTTGAGTGCAAATTTGGCACAAATCGATCAAGCGGTTAAAATGTTATGGCGTTTTGAATTTTGTTGAAAAATGTCTTTCTCGCGTTGGCTCGTGTAACTAACGAGATACCGGGTTATAATTTGGTAAACTATCATAGAACAACGTTTGAGTACAAATTTGACACAAGCCGGTGAAGTGGTTCAAATTTCATGACGAATTGAATTTTGTGAAAAAAATATATTTCGATCATAAACAAGCCTGAAAAGTAGAACCTTGCAAATTGCTTCCTTAAAGTAGAACCTTACTAATTGTTTCTCTTACAAAGCTTCCTCTGTGAGGAAGCCAAAATAGATAAACAGACTTCCTCATAGAGGTAGCTTTGTAGGGGAAACAATTTGTAAGGTTCTACTTTGAGGATGTAATTTGCAAGGTTCTACTTTGCAGGCTCGTTTTCTCCTACTCCTATAACTCAGCGAGGGAATTCTTCCTTCAATTACGGTTCCAGGAAATGTTAAGGAGTTTTTCCTTCCAAATGATCGGTATGCATGCCATTAGAAATTTCCCATTTTCCCAAAAAGTTAACGTTTTAGCATAATCGTCATTCATTCTTTGCATTGAGGACATTACACGACACACAAGATATAATTATCTGTTGATACTCGATCGATGAAACAAAAGTTAGGGAACGGGGTTAATGTGCTCGACACTGACAATGAGAATGCGTTGGTGTCTTACATCCTGCACTAGTGTATCATCCACAACGTGCTTCTACGGTATGCATCATTATTATTCAGCGACGAGAGCGATAAGTCAAACGCGAAAGATTGAGAGAGGGGGGACGCTCGGTTCGTCGACACGCAGCATTATAATAATCTCATTAATGTACTTGTGGGAATACGCGAGTTTGACGATATCGAGTATCTACATAATGAGTGAAATCCAAGCACAGCATCTTCCTTTCATCATCTTTAAGGGGTACCGCATCTCAATTATATAATTCATAGCTGCATCTGCAATGAGTTTACCCTATGTATGCATTACAATAATGTATTCTCGCTATTGGCATCTGGTCATTAACATGGTCATTAATAAAACAATAACAAAAGGATAAAAAAGGATTCGAACCATATTATCGGTTACATAACAGAATAGCCCTTCATTGAGCGTAGAGTGCTCGCTGACACTCGTTCTATACATCTATATGATATATAACTATACGTTATATCAATATATAACGTCCTGTATAAAAGTAAGCCGGACGCACTTTTGCCTTTAAACCCGCGATGTCGACCCTGTGGGTGATAGAAAATCCAGGTTTTTCTGCTCAAATCCTATTTTACCTGTCTTTCGTCGTCGATGTATTTTTTCACTGTAATTGTTTCATCGGGGGGGGGGGGGTCTGGCGGTTTCTCTCTTTGTGATCTCACGTTAATGATACCGATAGATGGTAAAGACGGATTAACCTGTTTTATCCAACGAGTGAGATATAAGCGAGAGAGAATTATAAACATTTCGGAAAACTGACAATAATCTGAGAGCAAAGCAGACATCATTTGGCAGTTATAAATAGACATGCGTCATCGAGTTGTCTCGTATGCCGCGAAGATTAGACATGTCTAAAAAGCCTTTATTCGCCCGGCTAGCTCAGTCGGTAGAGCATGAGACCCGAGTCTCAGCGGAGCAGCGGACGAGGCAACATCGCGCCCCGTCGCTCTCTGAGTACAGACAGTGGTTTTTGAATACTATTTGAGTCAAAGTTACTTTTACTGTTTATAGAGTTAAAGTGATACTCTATCTGTGGTTTAACAATAAAGTGCACACATAACAAACAATAATTGTTAACCGTTTCGCGAGTTTTTCGCCCGCCGGGCTGGTCCCGCGCGGGGCAAACCCGGTGAAATGTCTCAACCGACTCCCGCGTCGACGGCCGGTCCGTTGACCCCGCGCCAACTCTCGAATAATAAGGCACCGCTATCGCAACAGGTACGCCGTTCGCGCGAAATACTCTCGCCGAAATTGAACTCTATACAACTTGACCGAATTTTCAAGCAAGCTGTTAAAGAAAAGGGCAATAAACCGACCCAATCTAAAATCGCGCCAAACCTGGCCCGAGCGCGCAAGCGCAAACTACCACCACCACTGCCACCGTGTGACAATTCAACGGCTGGGAGTTCAAACCCAGATCAAACCAATTGGGAGTTGCCAAAAAACCCCATAAAAAAAAGGACAATATCCACGTCCAGTGAAACAACAAATACGACCAACAAATTTCAAGCGCTATCCGATGACAGCGACACCGAGGCCGAGGCAGACGCTCAAGATCCGGCTCCTGCGGCTGAAATAAAAAAGCGCGCCACACCTCCACCGATCTACATTTCATCATCATCGATCAGAGAAATAATCACAATCATCATCAAAGCGAATATCCCAAAGAAGGATTTCCTCGTACGCGAAACCGAAGACGACGAGGGCATTAAAAATCACACTATACTAACGAAATCGCACGAACACTTCGACAATATTAAGGTAGCGTTAACAACCGCCAATCTACAATATTTTACATACACTCCCAAGGACCAAAAACCGAAGACTTTCCTCATTAAGGGAATTCGTGGCCCATTCACTGTCGACGACGTGAAAAACGAACTCGACGAATTACAGCTAGCCAACGTGCAAATTACGAAAATCATGGAATTCCCCTTCGACAAACAAAGACCAGAAAGGCACCACTTTCTGGTCCAAATCTCCAGCCAAAGTACAGTGCAAGAACTCCTCAAGATTCGGAATCTCGCGTACCAAAAAATCAAATGGGAACGACTTCGTAAACCTACACTCTATCAATGTAGAAAGTGCCAACGCATCGGGCACGCTAGCAACAATTGTCATCTCGCATATCGCTGTGTCAAATGCGCGCAAAACCACGGCCCGGGGAACTGCCAAATTGACGCCAACTCCGACAAACAATCGCTGAAATGCGCGAACTGCGGAGAATCTGGTCACCCAGCATCGTATCGAGGATGCCCCTATCTCAAGCTTGCCATGAGTATCAAGAAAAACCAGCAGCAGAAAAAGAGAGCAGCCGCTACCGCCAAGGCCAACAGAATCGCTTCATACGTGACTCCGAGAGTGTCGTTCGCCCAAGCCACCAGGTCAACGCCCCACCAACGAGAAATCGCCGACGCTTGGGTACAAGCGAACTCTCCGCATCAGCTGACCGCAAGAGCACAACAAACTGAGCGTGTCAACACAGCGCACAGGTCAACGCCCGTCCAAACCGAAGACGCCGACGCTGGGCCACAAGCGAACTCGCCACATCAGCTGACTCCCAGATCATTTCGACGCGGGACTGTCAACACAGCGCCTTGGTCATCGCCCTATCACCCGAGGGGAATAACCTCGCACCTAACATCGAGAGCTCCCCAGCAGCAGACCCGCGGCTTCCCTCCACTGGGCGCCCGAAAACAGACATCCGAATTCTCAACACAACCAACGGACACTCTACCACCCTGGTTCGACACGCTTAAAAACGATTTATCATTATTCCTTGCGGACCAACTTAAAACGGTCATTTCCCAAATCTCAGCAAACAAAGCCAAAATCGATTTCATTTTAACGTCGCTGTACGATGGCTAACCCATTACACACTATCAACGAATTAAAAATCGCAGCACTGAACGTCAACTCCATCGTTGCCAATTACCGTCGGGATGATTTATTAAATTTTTTAACCCTTCATAATCTCGACATTTTATTATTATCAGAAACGAAACTAAACACAAAACATAAAATAGCATTTTCTAAGTACAACATAATAAGAACCGACAGGCCCAACGCACAACAAGGTGGAGGTACCGCGATTGTAATTAAAAATAATATAAAATACGAAACAATTACCTACCCAAGCTCGATCCATAACAAAGTTTTAGAATATACTATAATTAAAGTACCAACACGAGAAACAAAAAATCTATTTATCATAAGCATATACGCCACGAATGACAGCCGAATCTTATTTACTAATGAATTAGAGCTACTATTCGAAAAACTTAAAATAGAAAATTTTAACGCCTATTTTATTGCTGCTGGTGACTTTAACGCGAGACGCGTTGAATGGGGCGACAGGACAAACAGTCAACGAGGCCGGCACTTAATTAACTGGATCAGTAGACAAGCACTAAAATACAATATAAAAACATTAACGCCAAGCAGACCCACTTTTAAACCTGCCCAGTCATATCTAGATATCTGTCTCGCAGACGCGAGGCTAAATATTCTCGCTCTTCCGAACAATAAGCTAGAAACGCTCCCATATGATAGCGATCATGACGCAATCACACTCGCGGTCCGTTTCCGAAACGACCAAGTTCTCACAGCCAACATTCATTCACAGGCGTTTAATTATAAAGCTACCAACTGGGAGAGATTTACCAAAAAATTAGACTCAAATTTCAACACACATGCACCTACTAATAGAAATTTAACCCTCAACGAAATTGACACAAAAATAAATAACCTAAATACCGCGATTATAGAGACAATCAATAGCACGGTCCCAAAAATTAAAATAAATAATAGCACCACTAAATATAAAAATGCGCGCATCTTGCGGCTACAAAAAAGCAAATCTTCGCTTATTACCATATTATTCAAGTTATATCAACTCGACCCGGCATCGAACCTTAATGTAACGAAATCCATTAAACGCTCCCTTAAATGCATTAGATACCAAATACAAAACGAATTCAAAAAAGCCACTGAAAAATATTGGACGGCCCAAATAAAAAAAATCGACTATCGCAAAGCCGATACTTTTTTCCCAAAAGTGAACAGACTTTTAAGGCAAAAAAATAACCTCGAGATTGAAAACCTCCATGTAGATTTCCAAAACCAACGGCTAATAGAGAGAAGCGACTGCGACACCAGTAAAGTACACAGTAACGACGAGAAATATATTTTCTCTGAGGCAAGGGACAAGTTAAATCTGCTTGGCGCATTCTACGAGTCAATAAACTCCCCTAGATACTTGAACGAAGGTTCTCCTCTTAAATTACTCGTCGATCGAGCCGCAGAAAATATCAAAAGCGAATTTGAAAGAAATAGAGAATCGAACACACCAATTACCATATTCTCAAACTCTAATGTCGCAACAAATCCGACAATTGACGGCCCTGACAATAGTAGAATCAATCCATTCACTAACACCACGGCTATTGAAAAAATTTTAAAACATCTTCCAAATAAAACATCCTGCGGCGTCGATAATATACCCTCAATAGTATTAAAACATCTGCCTCGTAAAGTAATTACAGAACTTACGATTTTACTTAACAATGCTCTCAACTGGCACTATTTCCCAAAAACCTGGAAACAAGCCAAAGTACTGCCGATCCTTAAACCTAATAAAAACCCCAACGATCCGTCTAGCTACCGGCCTATTAGTCTAACGCCTAATATGAGCAAAATATTAGAGATTGTTATCAACAACAAAATATCGATGTTCTGCGCGCAGAATAACATTATTCCCGACAGGCAATTTGGATTTAAGCATGGCCATTCAACCACCCACGCCATCCATAAATTGTTATCAGACGTTAACAATAGCTTACACAATAACCAATTAGTCGGAGCCGCTCTCCTGGACCTAGAAAAAGCGTTCGATTCGGTGTGGATTAACGGGCTCCTCTTCAAACTGTTAAAAAAAAAATTTCCCAAATGGCTAATATTCACCATCTGGGACATGATCTCAGAAAAAACTTTTATTACATGGAATGGGAAAGACAAATCGACAATAACATTCAGAATTAAAGAAGGTCTACAGCAAGGAACCGTTAACTCACCGATTCTATTTAATATTTTTACGTGCGATCTGCTCAAGTTATTTAATCTAAATGCGAACGATCATACGTCAGCAATCGCCTTTGCTGACGATATTATAGTATACACAAAAGGTACTCAAGTTAGGAAAATACGTCCAACTCTCGAGGAGATAGTCGAAAAAATTAACAATTATTACATGAAATGGAACTTGAGACTGAACCCGCATAAATGCGAAACAATTCTTTTTCGTAAACCGCTGTACCACATCAACTCGAAACATAAAGCAGGAGCCTCAACATTTAACATCGAAACCTCAGTTCCCGGAACAAATAAAAAAGTAACAGTACCACACAAAAAAATTGTAAAGTACCTAGGAGTTAATATCGACTATCTCCTCAGAGGTAATAAACATGTGGAAATCCAACTGGAAAAAGCCAGGAAAGCGGTACATGCAAACAGTGCCTGTTTTTATAACAAACATCTCACGAGCAGAACCAAAATCATACTATATATGTTACTAATTCGTCCGATAATCACATATGCTGCGCCAATTTGGTGGAATACCGGATGCTCAGTAATAGAAAAGCTTAGATCATTCGAACGTAAATGCCTTCGTATATGCCTATATATGAATAGATCCGAGCACACTAACTTCCACCATTATATTAAAAATAAAATTATCTATGACAAGGCCAACATTCCACGCATAGATAATTTTATTCTTAAACTAACCAGGGACTACTTCAGTAACATTCCCCAAATACAAAATGCTACAATCCAGACACTCAAAGAGCAAGATACCCAACTCACACGCGACCAATTAAAAACGGGTTACATTGCGCCAGAAGCTTTCACCCTGTGCGACAAACTAGGCATGATACAAAACGCAGATAATATACCGATATTATTCCACTGGAAACGCAACAAGGCAGACAAGCGTATATCGTTAGTCCACACTGATTTCCAAAGTGCAGCGCATAAATTCACAGGCTCGTACACGATTCCTTACCGCGATTACATGGATTTCCACCGCCTAAAACTCAAGAAATACAGCTGGCTGGATCTCAGCTGCCCCCACTTACCCGAACTCCGAGAAAGAAAATTGAGACTGTCACGTCACAGTCGCAGCGGCCCTCGCCCCCAACGCAATTTGTGATATACGCTAGGCACGTGCCATAACTTAATAAACGCTATTGTATTATTCTTATTTTCAACTTGTAAATATGTAAATATGTAAATAAACACGTAGTATTTAAGACATTAGGTTTAAGTTAGTTACTAAGCCATTCCCGGTAAAATACTTTCAAGGAGGTTTTGTTTGCTCCAAAGCTTTTATTTTCCTCCTTCCAATTAGCGCATCCGGAGCGCATAACTTACACTGGCTCACATCCTCCAACTCAGAGGAGTAAGCGGAATCCACACTACTTAATAATACCAACCAATGTTAACCATAACAAATACAAAATTATACTCGAGCACTACACGAAATAGTCATAAGTATACCAATGTATTATCGATCGGCTGTTTTTTTAATCAAGTTTATTGTAGCCACCTATTATATGTACAACACCCTCACAATAAACACAATTGAAAAAAAAAAAAAAAGTAGAGCATGAGACTCTTAATCTCAGGGTCGTGGGTTCGAGCCCCACGTTGGGCGTTTATTTTTTATTTTGTTCTAAATTATCTCCTTACTAGAACTTTTCTCCATGATCTTAACATTCATAGAAATGATGGAATCTCAAATGTCGAAAGAATTACAGTGCAATAACGACTTCTAAGGCCATCCGCGGTCCAGAGTCAGAGAGAACGAGATGAAAAACAGGGAGATCGAGAGAGATAACCTTCTCGCCTGCCGCGAGGGACAATAATCTCTCGGGAAGTATTACTTTCGCCAGCAGCGTGAGAAAGCGAAGGGTGCTTGAATTACGAGAAGTGTACGGATATGTATGTATATGTGCATATAGAAAGCGCCAGCGTCAACGACGGCGCAGAGCTCGGCGCAGTAACGATAGTATAATAACGACTAGGCAATCTCGTTGAGCTGATATCTCTCGGACGGATGGATCAACTGACACACTCTCGACACGCCGTTATTCTCGCCAGAGAGACGTCAACCTGAGTTGCGTAGAGTTGTGTCGAGAGGAAGAATCAAACTCAACACAAAACTTGTTTTCGTTCATGTTAGAGGAAATGGTTCATCTATAGATCAACAGACTTCTTTGTTACTCTCGAAATACTTAATATCCTACTGGAACAGATGACATGAATCGATCGTGAAAGGATAAATATCCTGCCACAGAGAGGGAATTTGTTGTATCGCCCCTAACGCTGTGCCGAAGTCGAGAATCCATACCCATCACTACGTGCATACACGCGAAGTACATCGACCTCAGAAATTTTGCTGCATCACCGTCAAACCGAGATTCCTTCCATAGCCCGCGCCGTGAGGCATTCCTGAATCATCTCCGAAATCCCATTTCATCATATTTTATCATCCTTCGCTCTATAAATACAACCGTATCCGACTGGTGCTAAAACCAGAGATGTGAACCTTTTAGCTCAGCTGCACCTCGCGACTCCACCGCGCTCTCGGCATAATCGATAGCTCATCCCGCACATATCCGCACGTAAACGGCTCGGAAAGCCGTTTTCTCTTGCAAACGCTTCGCAGGATTCTTTGTTATGTCGATACGACAATTTTTCCATCACGATATAAGGTGTCTCACTCTTACGCATTTTCTCAGTACCAGACGTGAACCTTTGAAGACGAAATTTCCGTAATCTTGAAAAATGAATTCTAATAAATATAAAACAGCAGTTAAATAGTTTTCCGAGGCGTGTCTTAAAAGCTTATTTTTACCTAAACGTTTGCCCAAACGTTTTTACCTGAATCCTCAAAGCCACCATTATAATTGGAACCCTTATCGTGTCTCATCTGCACGCGTTGATGGCGCCGGACTAGTGTGCCTTTTTCCGAGCTCTCATTAGGCCTGTATTATAGTCAGAAGCAGAAATATCGCACAGTGAGGTCTAATATTATCAGAGAAAGCATTAGCGTAGGCGCCGAGGGGGTATTCATGCAAATATAATGATGACCAGCTCGGTGCACAGTGACCCCTCGAATCGTCACGCAGCTATCGCGGCGATGCCTTCCCTACCCATGGTGCTCTATGGTAATGTATACAGCCATGGACTATGGTGAAACCTACCCGAAAGCCTCCCCCTGTCGAGTGGTGGCGGTGGCACAGAGCGAGTCAGCGCGAGACTCTATGCACCAGTCGCGGTCGCAAGGGGGTGACCTGGCGTCGTCGTGGAGAGCGCTTAGGGAGCGTAGGGACTACGAGAGACAGTCACAACAGACAAACGAATGGCCGAACCGACGGACAGACACGTGATGCACGAGGGCAATGGCACTTTGCACGCTTCTGTCTTGTACACATCACCGTCGCCATGGTGACGCCAGGACACCACATACAATTCATTTTATTTCCCCCCTCCCCCTTTGTTCATGGGGTTGGGTGCGCCACTCACGCCCTATAATCTACCCCGAAGCTTGTGGTACGTTATCTCCTTTCATGGAATATGTCATTTGTGAAAAAATTCGATTTTGCAATAAACAATACCGGTGTATAGTAACTAATCAATACTTTATTTTATCAACAAAGGTCAATATCGAAATACCGATACTGACTTTGGCAAATGGACCGTCAAACCTTCAAATACAAAAGAACATCGATAAAAGATAATATTTTGATGTAAACTTCTAAGAAATAGACTTTTTTTTCTATTTCTCAATAACGAAATTCTATTTGACATGGTTGATGGATACGGAGCTCCGAAGATGCCTGGTATATCTTCACTTCAAGGGGTAGAATATTTTCTGTCCCTCTTCTGTCTCTCGAATCATTCGTCCGTGTCGAAGGGGAGAATAGCGGCTGCACGTGACGTCCTCTGTTTGGACTGTAGAACCCCTGGGTTTCTTGGCTTTCTTTGTATCAACGGATCGTGGCGAAACAGAAAGATTCGGTCTATTGATTTTTTTTTTTTTTTTTTTTTTTTTTCAACATCCGATATACACTGACCTGTGTGCAAAGAATTTTCAATAATACTGCGTGGACACGTTCCGAACATAAAAACACATTGTGATATATTAAAGGCACCACCCGTATGGAAATATATATATCTGAAATATGCGCTAAAAATATATGCGACATATATGCTATATGGGTGACATATATTCCGCCAAAATGTTGCATATAGATTATAGATCCCGCATATATGTCATGAATATATGTGGGATATATGTTAAATATTTTTTATGTATCTGTAACATATATATAAGAATTATGTTCTATATAATTCGTAAGTATTATGTATATTTGTTCTGAATATACGAGACACATATGTTCAATATATATTTCTGATATGTGACATATATTTTGAAAATAAAAATTCTATAAAAAATCATATCTGCAAAATATATTTTGAAAATATGTGACATAATTTGCGAATATGTCTGGACAATTAAATGCGAATAATTATGAATTTTTCTATGTGCATTTCTATGTGTATGTGTGCGCATATATGTCGTGTATATGTATGTCGTATATATGTCGTATATAAGAAACGCGCCAAAATGTAGCATATACGACATATATGTTACGTATATTATTAATATACGGTATATATGTCAAATATATGCAACTTATAATCTGTATATATTTTTAGCGTATATTTCACATCTATTTTTTTCCATACGGGCAAAGGCGGCGCAGTGAGAGTTCTCAACAATTTAACATAATTAATACAAACGATAGAGCCATCAGGATGACGGTAAGGCTCGTTTCAATGAAGAAATTAATCATGTGTCAACCCACGTAGTGAACGTGACCGTAACTCCCAAACAATAACAACAAGTCATATTGGCTATATTTCGTATCATTTCATAACATCCGAATATAAAAGTCACAATTAGTTGGCGACAAAATAGATTTTCTTAGAATCGGAGACGGAGATTACCTTACGTTTTGATGGTTCAAACTCTCATCGCGAAACAAGCGTTCTTGCCTTTTCGCGGTTGACATTATATCTCGCGTTACGTGTACACCACTAGAAGCAATCCTTCGTGTTATCTAGTCGTCTCCATAGATCAGTTGCATCCGGAAGAATTACAACTTAATACGTGACCGCGGTCGACTTGCGCTCTTTCCTTTTTCCCTCCTCCATTCGAGCAGATCTATCTTTATTTCGTCGGCTTAATGAATGATTCAAGTATCAGCGCGCAGAGTGGATAATTCGAGTTGGCTGCTCTTCATCGCCGTCACAAACGAGCTGCCCCGTTCTGGTGTGGCTGGCGAAAAACAAGATCAGGAAGAACGCAATGTAGTCTTCACCTCGCTCTCTCTCTCTCTCTCTCTCTCTCTCTCTCTCTCAGTATCGTTGCCTTCGGTGCTCTCTCTTCTACTACAGTTACATATGTACACTTCTGTGTACCTACATGTATATATGTGTTTACCACGAATGCTCGTTGTGTGCCTACGCACGCGCTGGAGGAGTGGAGGAGCAACAGCAGCGGCAGGTCAACGAGAGGAGAGTACGCTAGGTGACCAGCAACCCACGCTCCGGTCTCATCGTTTCCGTTTCACGAGCTTCGGCTCTCCGTCCCCTCTAAAGATTTTTTTTAATATCATTTCATACATTGTCTCTCGTGTATATTCTTTGTGGGCCACGATTATCTCTCTCCCCGTGATCCTTCGCGAGTGGCAACCATAGAGTGGTTTACACTCGAGGACCAACGAGAGAAGCAGCGCACGTGCGCGGATGCGTTCTCAATGGATCGGCACGCATTACGCACAAAGAGATGGGCTTGGGCTTGGGCTTTCTGTTCGCCGAGTCAGCGACCCCTTCCGGCCAGCGGGAATAGGCGACACTTATTGACGGATCCTCCGGCAGCAGTTTTTGTCCCCGCAATGATTTTTCTGGCCAATGACGGATTTGTCAGTTCGGAATTTGATTGCGCAATTAACTTTTATACTTCTGACACGCGCCAAAACTGCGAGCGAATAAGGTAGCCAAAAGTTACTGTAAATTTACACCCAGAAAAAATATGGTCTGGTTAACCATATTTTTACTATAAAGTATGTTTCCCTGAGGCGATAGCAATGTTTTTATGGTTATCGCTACCAATAAAAATATAGTATTATGAGCCATATTTTAGTAGATATACCAATTATTTCTGTATGGTAGTAGTAACTATTCGTCCTTTTACTATTTAAACAGTATTTTAAACTGTTGTAGAATAGTAAAGGCACATAAAGTATATAGTTATTTTTCAATCATGTATAGTATTTCCTATCTTCCTGTATTGTTGTATATACTATACAGTTGCAAGTAATACATAGAGTGTAGATTCATTTGTCGGTTAATAGTTAATTTAAAAAATGTATTTTTTATCGGGTCGTCCCGCAGTAATGCTGATGATATTATTCTGTGATTATTGATAAGAAAAAAAAAAGAATCATCCACAGATACAATTTTTCCACTAGCTCTCGGCAAAGTGATATTGCTGAGATTTGAACCTAAGACCTATACGACCTACCTAACTACCTAACTACCTAACTATCTAACGCGCACGCTAACCCCTAGACCAAACCGACTACGTGAATATCTTATACTTTAAGTTCATAATAATTTCATCTCGGATAAGAGTCACAGGGATATCACATGGATTTTGATAAAATTTGGTGCATGGAAGTTTTTTAGGCCTCTGATTACAAAACTCAACTCTGAATTCAGTAATTGAACATGGAGGCTCTAATATGGCCGTACAGAATGCAAAATGTTATATAAATTGGATGAAGTCCGATTCCTGCATGGGGTATAGTACGTTCAACCATAAAAATATGTTTCCCTCAGGCAACAGCAATATTTTATGGTGGATCATCTAAAAATGTATAGGGAGTGCAATCACTATTATATTTCGTTGTTGATTTCATAAATGTGTTGCATGTTACATAATTTTTTTGTTACCGTCTTAACGATAAGTTATAGTGTTATTAAGTGTGGCGCATATTTAGATGCACTATCGAAACTGCATAGTTTACTTAACTTCATGATAATAGTTCGATAAACCATATTAGAGCTGATCCAACTATAAAATATGGTCCCTCGTATTATACATTTTTAACTATGGTATCATTGTTGCAAATACCATGGTCTTTTTTCTCAGTGTAGTGTTCTCCTTCTCGCTAATTTTCCTTCCGCGCTGGTCAACGAGTTTTCATTCACTCCTTCTGGAATTTGCACGCATTATTGGCTTCCAGTGTATTTTATTTACTTTCCTTCGCTCCCCGCGGTCCTATCGATCGAGTCGAAGCAGCGAGGGCAGAGGAAAAACCTGTTTTCACCTCAGGGCGCCGGGACCCACGACGCATTTACTTACACGTTCGCCGCGCGCGTTGTGCAGTACGTCGCGCTCAGTCGGATCATCGTCCCGGCCATCCGCATATCACTCGAGCAAGCGAGACGAACAGCCTCCGCATTCCAGTCTGGAATCCGTGTGTCCTCCACCTTCCGCATCGCCTCGAGGCTCCGCACGATTTTTTTTTTTTTTTTTTTCCGTTCACGAAATACTTGGTGTTTTCGTGCGCGTCGATGCGTTGTTTTTTCCGTTCTCGCTTCGGATCTACCGCGCATGCGCTCTGCCGATCGTCAATCCGTGTGTGTGTGTGTGTGTGTGTGTGTGTGTGTGTGTGTGTGTGTGTGTGTGTGTGTGTGTGTGTGTGTGTGTGTGTGTGTGTGTGTGTGTGTGTGTGTGTGTGTGTGTGTGTGTGTGTGTGTGTGTGTGTGTGTGTGTGTGTGTGTGTGTGTGTGTGTGTGTGTGTGTGTGTGTGTGTGTGTGTGTGTGTGTGTGTGTGTGTGTGTGTGTGTGTGTGTGTGTGTGTGTGTGTGTGTGTGTGTGTGTGTGTGTGTGTGTGTGTGTGTGTGTGTGTGTGTGTGTGTGTGTGTGTGTGTGTGTGTGTGTGTGTGTGTGTGTGTGTGTGTGTGTGTGTGTGTGTGTGTGTGTGTGTGTGTGTGTGTGTGTGTGTGTGTGTGTGTGTGTGTGTGTGTGTGTGTGTGTGTGTGTGTGTGTGTGTGTGTGTGTGTGTGTGTGTGTGTGTGTGTGTGTGTGTGTGTGTGTGTGTGTGTGTGTGTGTGTGTGTGTGTGTGTGTGTGTGTGTGTGTGTGTGTGTGTGTGTGTGTGTGTGTGTGTGTGTGTGTGTGTGTGTGTGTGTGTGTGTGTGTGTGTGTGTGTGTGTGTGTGTGTGTGTGTGTGTGTGTGTGTGTGTGTGTGTGTGTGTGTGTGTGTGTGTGTGTGTGTGTGTGTGTGTGTGTGTGTGTGTGTGTGTGTGTGTGTGTGTGTGTGTGTGTGTGTGTGTGTGTGTGTGTGTGTGTGTGTGTGTGTGTGTGTGTGTGTGTGTGTGTGTGTGTGTGTGTGTGTGTGTGTGTGTGTGTGTGTGTGTGTGTGTGTGTGTGTGTGTGTGTGTGTGTGTGTGTGTGTGTGTGTGTGTGTGTGTGTGTGTGTGTGTGTGTGTGTGTGTGTGTGTGTGTGTGTGTGTGTGTGTGTGTGTGTGTGTGTGTGTGTGTGTGTGTGTGTGTGTGTGTGTGTGTGTGTGTGTGTGTGTGTGTGTGTGTGTGTGTGTGTGTGTGTGTGTGTGTGTGTGTGTGTGTGTGTGTGTGTGTGTGTGTGTGTGTGTGTGTGTGTGTGTGTGTGTGTGTGTGTGTGTGTGTGTGTGTGTGTGTGTGTGTGTGTGTGTGTGTGTGTGTGTGTGTGTGTGTGTGTGTGTGTGTGTGTGTGTGTGTGTGTGTGTGTGTGTGTGTGTGTGTGTGTGTGTGTGTGTGTGTGTGTGTGTGTGTGTGTGTGTGTGTGTGTGTGTGTGTGTGTGTGTGTGTGTGTGTGTGTGTGTGTGTGTGTGTGTGTGTGTGTGTGTGTGTGTGTGTGTGTGTGTGTGTGTGTGTGTGTGTGTGTGTGTGTGTGTGTGTGTGTGTGTGTGTGTGTGTGTGTGTGTGTGTGTGTGTGTGTGTGTGTGTGTGTGTGTGTGTGTGTGTGTGTGTGTGTGTGTGTGTGTGTGTGTGTGTGTGTGTGTGTGTGTGTGTGTGTGTGTGTGTGTGTGTGTGTGTGTGTGTGTGTGTGTGTGTGTGTGTGTGTGTGTGTGTGTGTGTGTTCTGGGCTTCGAAAATTCAATCGCCTCTCACTCAGTAACCGTTCGAGCGATCGGGCTCAAATTTGGCACATAAGTAGAGTAGTCGCCCCTCTTTGAATGGCGCGATTTTTGACAAAACATATATAGTCATTAAGATTTGATGTAGTTTTTAATTTGTTGAAAAAAAGGCGTGGTCGCTCTAACTTTCGTAAAAATTCGACGATTTGGCTAAATAGTTCTTTATAACTAAAGATACGTTCAATGTTGGATGGTATTGAATTTCAACGAAATCGGTAAAGCGGTTCGGATTTGACCGAATTTTGAATTTTTCGAAAAAAATAAATTTTGCTCTAAATCACATCGAATCTTAACAAAGGAACCGAAATGTTCCACAGTCGAAAAACAACATACAGGCCTGCTACGTACGAAATTTGGTGATGATCGGTAAAGTCGTTCGGATTTTACACCATTTTGAATTTTTCAAAAAATTTAGATTTTCGCGATAACTTCCGCAAAAGTTAAGAAAGTAAGACAAAACTTTGTATCTAATGAAAATTAGATGTAACGGTGTTTGTGACGGAGTTTTCTTTTGTTTAAATTTTAAAAAAGTTGCAAAGTAGAACTTTGCACATTGCTTCCACATTAATTTTCGTTTTTCACAAAGCTTCCTCTATGAGGAAGCCAAAGTGTTAAATAAACAAGCTTCTTCATAGAGGTGGCTTTGTGAAAAACGAAAATTAACGAGGAAGCAATGTGCAAAATTCTACTTTGCAACTTTTTTTTTCTTCTCTCTCTCTCTCTCTCTCTCTTATCTTGCAAAGGTCATCCTGAAATTAGCACTTTTCGCACGCCATCTTGTCGAAACGAATTACTCGTTGTGGAAGACTTCGGTGTTGTTGGCTTCCGCATTCGCGCTAAATTCCCACGTGCTCGCGCCTCGCTCCAGCTTTCCCGAGCCTCGACTGCGGATACCGGGCGATCTGCATGGCTCGACCTTCCGATGGAATGCACTTTCATCGTGGCAGCGAGCAACACCCTCTGCGCGCACCGCTCGCAGGCGTAATGATTATGCAGCATTTGCTTAGGCTCCACGTGCGCGGATGGGAATCAGCTGACGCTACGCGCAAATAATCAGGAAGTTGTTACGCCGATCCGACGCACGGTGGGGCCAACTGGAGGAGATCCACCATGGCAGCTGCGACTGAGCCATGGCGTCAATTACTTTGTAACGAAAATCTATTCTACTCTTGTTTCTAGCATTGTATAGATTTCCGCTTTTATATAGAGGTCATGGCTCATCGATGTCTCGCCCGACGTAATTAACACAGCGAGGCAAGAATCCACATGTAGACGATTGTACTCGAAAATGAAAGTCAGTAAATGAATTCTTTATTTATTTATTTTACAGGACATGCCCTTTTCACAATTAGTATTGTAGTGAAATTTTAGTTTGGAAATATTTAGATATATTAAATTGTATTATTCATTAAAAAATATTTGTTTGAATGTAATGAAACGTTTCGCGATTTCTATAAAATTAAATTTTATAGAAATCGCGATTTAGGCTACTCGAAATCCTAAATTCAGAGTGATTTCCCCTATCGGGAAGCGACAGGGATCATGTGCTGGACCTGATGATAATTCTATTGTGTTTTGGAGCGTTCTCAGAAATCATTCGGCTCGATCTTCGGAATAAGAAAATTAATTCCCTCCGGTCTTCGAGTCCGATTGAATTTATCATCACCGAACAGGGATGTTTTGAGGATGGAGAAAGGTAGACAGATCACGGTAGACATTTTACAGTTGCAATTAAGTGAGCTGGGCTGGCTCAAGGAAATATTTACAGAACTCAATTACAATAAACAAAGGACGTCTACCGTACAGGTGTCGAAGCAATATCGAGCCCTGTACGCTACATTTAACGGGTGAGGCTGGGCTATGCTCAGAGATAGCGTGGTAGGCGGGCGCAATGCCGAGTACCACGCTACGAGCGTAGCTAGACTTAGGATTATGGGCACGTCTGTGCGGTAGGATTTTTGGATATAGAGTGAGGTGACGCTCGCTGCCTCCGATGATCGAGGCGTCGCGCGAAGCGAGGAGTGGGGAGAGTTCGAACACCCGGCTCCGCGACGAGATTCCCCGAATAGTGACGACTTTTCGGAGAAACTCGTCGGGGGTATAGCCGTTCCGTTACAGTAAATATATATATATATAATTTTTTTTGTATATTTGAAGTAAATTTTAACGAATGAATTTTTAATGTAAATAGTCGATCGTTAGGTTAAAATGAGTATTTATTCAATTTATTAGGACCTACAAATATGGTGTATATGACCGATTTATATGAATTATACAACAAAATAATGTTTAACGATAATATAAAAACACACACACATTCACGCAAATACACAAAATATTCAATTCGGGATAAAGCCTTTTGCGACAATCAAAAACTTAACGATGTATTAATGTTACTAATTATGAATAAATGATTTTGAATATTTTCCGTTTAGATATTTTTCAATCGTGTTACTTATCTTTTTCGTGTTCGTTATGTAGTATACAGATGTAAAATTCCCTGGCCAGGTGTATAATTTGACGAACAGAAACGAGGTATATAAATTGTAGATAAGCGTAATCGAAAATGGAGAAATTATAATTATACTGATCGCGGCGATCGCCAAAGTCGAAGTAACTCCTTGCGCGACAGTAATCTTGGTCGAGCCCGAATATCGTCCCCACCACTGTCACGAGACACGTGTTACGCTAGGAAATCTCGCGCGACTAGACAGCGTAGAGCGTGAGTTTCAAAATTCTCTACAGCATATTATGCCTAAGTTCGCAAAACGTACGCACGTGTAGCATTCGATATTTTTTACATAGTATGCGTAAAATTTGCATCCCTAAAAAGAAACTTACTATAAAAAAGTAACGTACATTATGTGAACAAGAAAGGTTAGCAGTTTGACGGACAGGGCAGGTCCAGGGCCGCAGGCCCTGCTGGGGGTCCAGAGAGTTAAGCCTTCCGGTTGGGGGGGCGGGGGGGGAGGGGGCGATGTCCCTCCGCCCGATACAAGAGAATACTTATTTAAATTGATTTTCGATCTCGATTTACATTCGATTTATAATCTGTACGGCCTTTATTTATGACAATATTTCAAAATCTCTCAAAAATCTCTTTAAATTCTTTCAAAACCTTCTCAAACTCTCAATATTTTACAAAACAAAATAACAAACTACTATCATCAATTAGAATAAAACGTGTTGTCTCGTGTCGTGTTTATTTTATGATTAAATAAGAATCTCTTGATAAATCATGTCATAGAAGTTAGCAACGTTGCTACAACGATATAGTTGTTCCATTTTCTCCTGATCCTCACGTGTGTCCCTGTTAGATCATACGTGGTTTTTCTGTTTGCTATGACACCAGAGAAGGTACTGACATTATTTCGCTTTGATTTAATGTGCGGAAAATTGTTGGTAGCCCAAAGACAGTGCAACGCTACCGTTAAGATTTTCTCTTGAGCCCGCCGAGGGCCTCTGTTAGCTGAATCCTTTTTTATCTATCTTCTGCAGTACCAGAGATGATACCAGAATTATCTTGCTCAATTCGTATGAGCGGAAAAATTATGACGGCCCAAATACAGTGCAAAGCTACCGTTACGATTTTCTCCTCAGTCCGCTGAGGGTCTCTGTTAGCTGAATCCATTTTTATCTATCTTCCGCAGTATCAGAGATGAAATCAGAATTATCTTGCTGAATTCGTATGCGCGGAAAAATTATAACGGCCCAAGGACAGTGCAAAGCTACCGTTATGATTTTTTCCTGAGTCCGCCGAGGGCCTTTAGCTGAATCCTTTTTTATGTATCTTCTGCAGTATCAGAGATGACACCAGAATTATTTTGGTCTTGAGTATTATTTTGCTCTTAAGAGGTGGTGATACAAACAGAAAACCACGTTTGACGTGGTGGTGGTGGTATCAAACAGAAAAACCACGTTTGACCTAACAGGGACACACGTGAGGATCAGGAGAAAATTAAAGAACTATTTCGTTGCAGCAACGTTGCTAACTTCTATGACATGATAAATCGAAGTATAGTATATCGCGATAGAAAATTTTGTATCAAGTAAATAGAATAGTTCCCTCTAAGGACGTATAGAATTCATTACACATGTATACAGGAATGTACCATAGGAAGGTTATAAAACATATTTGCCCATCAAATATTACGATATTTACTTTTATTTATTAATTTAATAATTTTACACATAATGTGTCTAAAAATTAATCTTACACGCCGAAAATAGCGCGTAAAATCAAATTTTACGCATTCTACGTTATAGTTTCGCTCGTGTAAATATCATATCTGGAGTAAAATATAACAATAAGTACGAAAAGTTGCAACGTCGAACTTTGCACATTGCTTCCTCATTAATTTTCGTTTTTCACAAAGCCACCTCTATGAAGAAGCTTGTTTATCATTTTTGGCTTCCTCATAGAGGAAGCTTTGTGAAAAACAAAAATTAATGAGGAAGCAATGTGCAAAGTTCGACTTTGCAACTTTTTTTGTTTGAACTAAAGAAAGCTCTGTTACAAACACCGTTACATCTAATTTTTATTAAATACAAAGTTTTGTCTTACTTTCTTAACTTTTCCGGAAGTTATAACGAAAATCGACGTTTTTTTAAATTCAAAATGGTGTAAAATCCGAACGACTTTACCGATCATCACCAAATTTCGTACGTAGCAGGCCTGTATGTTGTTTTTCCACATACAACAATTCGGTTCATTTGTTAAAATTCGACGTGATTCAGAGCAAAATATTGTTTTTTCGAAAAATTAAAAATTCTATAACATCTGAACCGCTTTACCGATTTCGTCGAAATTTAATACCATACAACATTAGACGTATCTTCAGTTATGAAGAACTATTTAGCTAAATCGGCGAAGTTTTACGAAAGTTAGAGCGACCACGCCCTTTTTTCAACAAATTCAAAACTACATAAAATCTTAATTACTATATACATTTTGTCAAAAATCGCGCCATTCAAAGAGGGGCGACTACTCTACTTATGTGCCAAATTTGAGCCCGATCGCTCGAACGGTTACTGAGTGAGAGGCGATTGAATTTTCGAAGCCCAGAACACACACACACACACACACACACACACACACATACTTACATACATACGGACATTTTTTCTAAACCATTTTTCTCGGCGTTTTAGGTGATTCTAAGCATACTGGCATAAAAATCTCGAATTTTTTTTTCTTCATGAAAACAAAGCTTCCTCTATGAGGAAGCAAAAATAGACATTAACATAGACATAGACCCTTTAGCGACATTGATGCAATAGTGCGCACATTTTTGTGGTATTCGGCGTACAACGAAATTTTTCTCGCCGCTGAAAGGCTTAAAGTTAGTATTATATTATTATTATTATATTATAATAATTATAATTATATAATAATAAGTATTATCATATATTATAATAACTTTTTTTATTTCGCCCCAAGTTGAACATGATTGGATATTGCTCGGCAGGTGTTGACTGACTCAAGCTCCGGTCTACCAATCCTCACTGCCAGAATGGTAAAGTGGAATAATGAAAAATAAGAAAAAAAAAAACGGGAAACCAATATATATATATTAGTGAATGACGTGTAAAATAATGAATACTCGTGGGGGTGGATTCCAACGAGGTTCCGTTCGATAACAGTCATTATGTAAAGAGAGGGGAACGTCCGTACTTACGCTCGAGTCGGCCTCGTCCTCGTCGTAGTCTTCGGCGCCTCGTGTCTCAGCCGGGAAGTCTCCTTTTCCTTCTTCTCTTTCTCGCTCATTAATTACAGATCGCAATCCCTGAACCGCCGCTATTGTAATGCCGTGAGAGTGCAGCAGCTGCGGCTCCGACACGTGGTTATAACCACTGCACATTGTTGTTGTTATTATTGTTATTATTAAATGCTTGATAGGTTTATGTGTGTACGTGCGTACGAAAGATCCCGTGAGAATCTCGTTGTCGGGACGCACACCTAATAGACGTACGTATTTGGTAAACGTTTCCTGTATCATAAGTGCAGCGCCCGAGCGGTATAGTCATTGCCAGCCATGGTTTACCATGAAACATCCACTTTTTTTATTATCCACCACGTTATTGATTCATGATTAATTGTCGTGTAAGCAGTCACTTGTGTGCTGAACGACTTTCAACTTTTACTTCATTTTTAAATGATAATATATACAAATCGTTGACAAATTCAGTCACACGAATCACATAAGCAACTTTTATAAGTAACTGTTAATAATAATAATATTTTTACAGTAACTGCAAATAATTAAAAGTTGTCGATTAACATTTTCTATAACGAGAACGATTTTTCCACGTGCAGAGGTTCTTAGCTCTGATCGGTTCACGATTTTCTCTCGCTGACTGTCCTCTCGAGTGCCAATGGCGGTAACATTGGCCAACATTTTACCGTTACACCCTGCATCGCTGCAGAAATACGTGCACAATCGATGCGATATCATGAGACCTCAGAGCACGCGACGTTATGGCTATAGGTTACATTCCAACTTGCCGATTTCTCGCAAACTCGTGAGGAAATGTTTCTTTGTTCAACGTGTCGTTTTTAGGCACTCTCGTTTTACAAAAACGCACAGGAGTGCCTATCAAATTCGGGTAGATTTCACCTAAATTTCCTTTTTATGCAAAAATGTTAATATAATTTGAATGTATCCATTTTTATAGCACGTTTCTTAAGCAAGGTGAATTATATATTCTTGATGTAACAAAATACAGAAATTTGTTTATTAAGTATTTCTTACTGTGGAGACAAGATTTGATCCTACCCGGACGTCCGTATCAGAATGTAACTTTGGACAGAATAGACCGAACAAGCTGAAATTTGTCATATGTCTTAATCTAGTATTGAGAACTATGCCCAAATATTATTAGAATTTTTCAATTTCTTTATGTAGGCATTTACCTTTAAAATAATAGCACTTTTCAGGTGTACAAACGTGTACACCTGAATCTTTGCACTGCATAAGTGAATTTTTCCACAACTTGCAGCGTACTCATATTTTACATTTTTGCAGATGCACTTTTTTGTTTTACTCTTAGATAATTTTAAAGTGGTGATTACCTATCACGCTCAAATTCAAATATTTAATTTTATTTAATTCAACACTTGCGACAGTTTAAGTACTTTTTCTGTGGAAACTCATTACATACTACATATTATACACATCACAAAACGAAAATCAATTCCACAACGTATTTTATATCACTCCGTGCGAGAAGTCCGATTTCTCACACGCTCCGCTCCGTTTCGCGTGCGCGAAATCGCACTTCTCGCACTAGTGAAATAAAATCGTATACGAAACTCGTGCGACAAACTTTTTCTCAACTCGTGCCGCAAACTCACACTCGACTCGAAAAAGTTTCGTCGCACTCGCATCGTAATATACAATTTTAAATGTTGTTATTAATTTATCATATTTGCGTAATTCAATTATAACGACAGTTTATTATTGATGTAAAAAAAGAGAAATTAGTGAACATAACCTATACACGGATTTGTAAAGCGTATTCATTACTGACTTTCACCATACAGTGGAACCTCTCATAGCGTACGAAATAGGGAGACAATGTACGCTATGTGAAGAACCAATCACGAGCCAAAACCGGTTCTAGCTTCCCCTTCCCTGACACCTCGTGCAGTGCCGTGACTAGATTTTGTTCGTTAGATGATCGCCCTCTCTTAAGCGCCCGTCTAACCTGCACGTGTTACGGTCCTGAATAATCCCACCCAACCAACCTACACGCTCCGCCCTCGTACGCTATGAGAGTGTACGCTATGAGAGGTTCCACTGTACTTGCGAAACTAACAGGTTAACATGTATATTTTCCATTAGTCTTTTTTATTTTTACTTTTACTGACACGTAACTGTTTTAGGAATTATTTTGTTATTGTTTATAATTTTGAACCCGTCAAGAAGCGATACTACAAGCGGAGCTAGAGACGATCAGACTGCGGTACCGCCGGAAAAACGCCTAGTCGTCTGCTCGGCCGTCGCCGTGTCAGAGTTTTCAAGATATTTTTGTTTTGCTCTCAAATAATTCTGAAGTGTTGATTACGTACCACAATAAATAAAAAATGTTTGTGTTTAAAAATCAGTGCACACTACATATTATGGTCTGAAGATTCATCGCAGTTACAAATCACTGCATTTTTACTTTGCTCGGTGTGTCTCAAGTAACCACAGCAAGAACACACATTTTTTTCTTCTAGCAGGGGACCGAGTCAAACAAAATGTTTATGTTTAACGTAAGGGCTACTTTTTCCCTCACTGATGAAAAAGTATGGAATAATTCTATTCTTTTAGGATTGCAGCAAAGGTTTTTTTTTACACTGGATGCAGTGCTTGAGGCTATTAGTTGCTTCGAAAACCAGCAATATGGGTTTTTCACTTTGATGATAGTCCAGAGAAAATGAATACAGAATTGGCCTCCGCTATGGCTCAATCTCTTTGCAGTCACATTTTCTATTGATTAATTATAGGGATTTTTTTATGGTTCTTAAACCCAAGTTACAGAATAATTCATAACAAAATTATGATATAGTTAGCAACAGTGATATGGATTTTTGAAAGAATTAATTTAAAAAAATTCTTACAATTAATCTACAGAAAATAAGATTGCGAAGTGTATGAGCCCTAGCGGAGACCAATCCTATGGTTGGTTTTCTCTGAACTAAACGCAGACGTGAAAACCTATATTTCTGGTGGAAGCAACCGGTTGACCCAACTGTGGGTCCAGTGACAAAAAATCCTTTGCTGCGATCCTAAAAGAATAGAATTATTCCAAATTTTTTCATGGGTGAGGAAAAACGTAACCCTTATAATAAGAAAAATCTTTTTTTCTCTGACACTACCCTTAAATTAATTCAACACTTACGACAATTGATATGATTTTTAGTGTAAAAAATCATAACACATACTGTACACATCACAATACTGAAATGATCAATATATCAACGTTTTTAGGCATTCACGTTTTGAAAAATCGCACAAAATGCCTATTGAATTTGGTCTACATGTGTCTAAATGAACTTTTTATGGGAATCTTATTATTATTTGTATTTGCCCATTTGTTTTTACAGCACATTCTGGAAACATAGTGATATAAATATTCTTGGTGTAACAGAATACAGGAATTTAACTATTGAGTATTTTTAATGGTGAGACAAGATCTTGTGTTGCCCGGACGTGCGAACACTCAGTAGCTCTGCATTGAATAGACCGAACAAGATAAGCATACAAAGCACAACAGAGCACAAAGCCGACCTTCAAACCGACGTCCGTATGGAACACGAAGGATGACATTCAAACCGTACGGTGCGCGAAGCGCGTCGTCAAAACTGTACGGAGCGCGAAGCGCGACGGCCAAACCGTACGGAGCGCGAAGCACGACGTTCAAACCATATGGAGCGCGAAGCGCGAGGTTTAAACCATACGGAGCACGAAGGGCGACGACCAAACCGTACGGAGCGCGAAGCACGACGTTCAAACCATACGGAGCGCGAAGCGCGAGGTTTAAACCATACGGAGCGCGAAGCGCGACATCCAAGTGAGTGCTTTCATAATGGCCTAAGGGAAAAATGTCCCGAAGGGACATTTTTTCCGGTTGAAACCCCCCTACAGGAAACTTGTTTGTTAAACTTGCTACATCCACCGAACCACCTTTTTGATAGTGAATATACTCAAGCACCTCCGAGTCACTCGAAACAAGCAAATGTAATGGGAAATAAACTTGATCGAACCTTAATCATTACGTGTCTAGGAATGATAACGGCTATCATAACGAAAGTGCAATATTTTTTACACGCACCTGCATTTATACAATGAAGAAGAAAACAAATATACAAACTGGATAGAATGAAAAAGAAGAAAAAATGTCAAATGAAAAACGCTAACAGCACAGATAAGAATATTTGAACATATCAAAAGCCAAGCCAACCGTATAAGTAGAAAAGCTGAGCTGTTGTTGCAGCAACGAGGACAAAACTGAAGAAAATTACGTGGATGAACGTGTGTAAATTAGATGTCGAGGAAAATCACTCGCGCGACTCGTTGGATCCGCAAGAACGTGAAGCAGACGTTGCGGTGGCGAAGCAGAGAGAGAAGGTCTCGAAATTCAGTGAAACGTTGAGACACGATGGGAAGCCAACACCACGACGCTTCGTCGACGCTTCGGCCCTTTCACTAGCGGAGTTTTATACTCCCTTCGCCCGCTCCACTGCCCGTCGCTGTCTCCTTCGCTCCCCTCTTTTTGTACACTGGCGGCTCATCGACCTCGTCTCGACGAAAGACAGCAGGGACCGCGGGCTACCCGGACGCACAACCAGAGACAGCCCTTTACCTCGTTGAGCTCCACGTGAGGTTTTTTCTTAACTGGCATCCATAAAAAAATATCTTATCGTATTGGCTTTTCGTCTCTTATTTTCGTCATATAGGAACTTAATTTACATTTCCATTGGGCTCAACAATTATTTAATATTCCGCAAAACCCGTATTCTTTCCTTTCGACTCTGAGCAAATCTCAAATTAGTCACCTCGATAGATCCAAAAATGTTTGCTTTGCAAATTCAGATTCTAAACTCGTGTATCAAGTACATTTCATATTGAAGTTACGTCTAAAATTACAGTTATTTATATCCTATGTTCCATTTTTTCCCCTAAATATCCATTGTTTTTGGTATACCATACCTGAATTTTTAACCGGACTTCTCTTGTTAAATTTAACGTATCAAGGGAGGATCGGTATTATAAATAAAAACGTGCAGGTCGTAGGACTGCTGTCCCGGTAATTGTTTTATACAACGGTAAAGATTACCGATGTTCCAAAGCCCGCGAAATTGCAAATCGTTAGTGAACCACCCCCGTCGACCTAGTTTTTCTCGGAATCCATGCACGTAGTCGAAGCAGTAGCAGCTTTGACCTAATATCAAGCCACATCCCCGGGCAACGTTGCCTTCGGTCGTCGCACCCCTCCGATGGTTGCCAGGCTCTTCCGCAGCCGCAGCAGCATCCCGTTGGGTCACTGGAATCAGGGCACACGTATCAAACTCTCGAAGAGCAGGAGGAACACAAATGGAGCGCGAAGCGGGTCCAATGCAAACAGCATGGACGGCGGTGTATTTTTCGGGCTATAGAGAAAACGGCTCTGACGAGTAATGGGCCACCGAGCGGATGCCGAATTCGCCGGGCAAAACGAGAGAAAAGTCGTCGACGGCCGCCAAAATGTCGAGTCAAAGTATCTGGCCCTGGTCCAAAAAACGTCGCCTCGCGGGGAAGTTTCTACTCGTCCCGCTGCTACCCGGACTCGCTGTAGACGCTGCACGCGGTTGCGCCGTATATGTCAGCGTTAAAGCACGAATGTCGAGGCGTGGGAGAACGAGGCCTGCTTCAACCTCCGTGTATTCTCATTTCTATTCTAACTTATTCTTAATTACTTTTTATTGTACAAATGTCTAGCCCGGTTTAGGTTGCGTTATCTTTATTTATTTATTTATTTTACGGAATATACGCTTTTTACAAAATTAGTGTAGTTTCGATAGTGTAAGTATAACATCTGCAATAAAATATAACAATGAGTAAGAAAGTAGGGTAAAGTGAGTTTACAATTTCCATTGCGCTCTATGCGGATTTAACAATAGAATGGGAATTACATCTTAATAGCATCGTATAGTTATATACGGTGTATTCCCGCTGAAATTTTCATGCTCTGACCCTGACCCCCATCAATAATTATGGCATTTTTTGTTCGAAAAGTATTTGGAATAAGAGAAAACACGTAATTTTTTAATATTTCTGAGGGCAGTATATTTTTTCTCCCAATTGCTGAACTCGTTTTCATAATACGTGCAATTGATCTCTGCAGCTTGTGATATGTGCCATTGACGATTGTCTTTATTAAGCTACGTCACTTGAAATCATACCATATGGCTTATTTTTTTACTCGCGACGGTTCCGTCCTAGTCAGTTGATATGTCATGTCCAGGTAATTCGCGGATTTTTTTATGTTGTATACTAATACAGTGTTTAGCGATTCAACATTATCGGTTTCTTAGCTCGATTGAAGTCTCTGTATTATGAATAGATCGAACATTTCTACTTTATCGAGCCCAGAGTCATGTTTTCATTCAACTGATTCAAGGACCCCATTCTTCCATTAAAATCGCCTCCGACCAATATAGGTAAGTTGCCGGATAGTTCTACCAAGCTTTATAGTTCGTCCGATAACAATTTTAATCTCTCCTCATCACACTCGGAGATAAACCCTAACTAGAATTAGCTCAGTCTTACACATTTCACACATTTCATCGAGATCCACACATATTCATGTCTAATACTGTTGCTTCCGAAACGACTTAACTATTATAAAGTTCAAATTCGAAATTCAGAGAAAAAAAAATCTTATTGACTCAAATGATGAAATTAGGTATAAAAAGTCATCATGTCAATTAGTTCCTATAATGATTTTTTATACCTAATTTCATCATTTGGGTTAATTAGAATTAATTTTTTGTCGGTATTTCGTTGCATTCCAACGATGCAAACTTCAACATCATTTGTTTTCATGGAAGTTTTTTGTTTCGAGATTGTCATGCCAGTGTATTTAATGTGTGTGAAGTTAGCATATCAAAAGTCAGCATATCAATAAAAAAGTGGAGTTCCCTTTGCATCCAACATAGTTCTATAGTTCCCGATTGTTTTTAACAATAGTTCTGTTGATTTAAGTACAAAAATCGATTTTTCGGAAATGATATGCTAACTTCCCGCAGCATATCATTTCTTCGAAAACCATCAGTTTCGATAAATTTCGACTTGCTTTATAGTTCTAACAACAAAATAATAACAGTTCTGTCAATTGAGCGTTAACAACATAATTAAATAGGTGTCGACTGGTTTAAATAAATAATTAAATAAATAATTAGTTTGTTAACGTTCAATTGACAGAACTATTATTATTTTGTTATTAGAACTATAAAGCAAGTCGAAATCTATCGAAACTGATGGTTTTCGAAGAAATGATATGCTGCGGGAAGTAAGCGTATCATTTCCGAAAAATCGATTTTTGTACTTAAATCAACAGAACTATTGTTAAAAACTATCGGGAACTATAGAACTATGTTGGATGCAAAGGTAACTCCACTTTTTTATTGATATGCTGACTTTTGATGTGCCAACTTCACACACATGTGTATTTAGAATAGTCCAAAAAGTGTTTCGCAAAAAATATCCGCATGCACGGAATGCCACATATAGTAACGTTTTGACTATAGTTTATTTCTTCGTTTATATAGATCGATCAGACTTCTTATCAATACTTGACTAATTATATCGCAACAATGATCCTTGCTGGCGGTCAATTAAAAAAATTAATTTTGAGTTTTGCGGCTTCATCTTTCTATTGCTACTTTGTGACATTTCGTTATTATTTTCTTTATATTTTATCACTGGCGGGGGCCGGACGTGTCAGTGGCGTGCCGCTGCAATGGTGATGTTGCCCCGTATCTGGGGTTGCAGGACCGACCTGGTCCTGGTGCAATAAATCATATCTACCCTGGAGGCGGGTACCGTTCGTGTGAGATAAAAAATGCACGGCTGCGTACGAATATTGACAATCCACGCTGAAACCACGCGAATGAGCTATCGGCCGTTTGCTTCTGCCCTCTGGACAAACGGCGTTTCTCGAGTGACCAGCCGCACGATGACGACGACGACGTCGACGACGACCGCTGCGGCGACGGAACCGTCTCTGTGCCGCCGGCACTGACCTACTGCCATAGGCTTGATTATTATAAGCACGTATACGCCGTCGCGCCTCGTCGGTGTACTTCCGCTTTTACTCATACGCTCCATCGTCGTCGGGGAAACCGGAAGATACGCCGGGCGAAAGCACTGCACTTGCACTTGATCCACATAACACTTTTGTAATAATGATCACATCGATTTAATACGAGAAATGCGCGCGGCCAAACCCGATTTTTGGCGAGAAATTCCAATAGCGAGGAAGACTCGCGGCATCGAAAAGCAATGAAACAAAGCGTTAAAGGGGGAAGGAATTAACAGAGTCTCTCTCTCCCTCCCTCCCTCCCTCCCTCTCTCTCTCTCTCTCTCTCTCCCGAGTCTCCGGAGATCGTCGACCCCCTCGTGTCATCTTGAGTCGTTCGCGCGTCTGGAACTCGAATCTCGAGCGCGCGGCTCGCGTGGCGTCTGTGTCGCTCCACAAACGAGCCGAGATCCGCCGCACCGGGTCTCTCACTTACTATCATACAGGCGCTCTCGCATCAGTCGGGACGCACTCGCTCGTGCCCCAATCGACTCCTCGACGATCACTCGTCTTGACTGTTGTCGCTTCTACTCGTTCCACACCGCGATATGTTATATCAACGAATCGGTCGGATCTGGTTTCACTCTTCTTTTTTACCACTACTTCATTGTCGTATCCTCTTCTTCCTGTACCATATCTGTGCTTGTTCCTGTCGCTGGTACTTTTGCCATTTTTTTCTGAGGGGCACCGAAATCGGCGAGATTCTTTTTTTAATCGATCAAATATGTCGAAGTATCTCTATGCAAAATGAAACTATTCACTGATCGCAGAATTTATAAACTCCGGACTATCCCGCTGGGGCAAAAAGACGGGAGTTATGCGTTTCACAGCGATCAGCTGATTTGACCGATTACTTTGTAGCTAATGTTCTCGAGAACGGTCAAAAAATACTTAACCAAATTGTTCACGTCTATTCTATGACTAGCGCCTAATGTCTTTTTTCATAAATTAAAGTGATAAGTTGTTGATTCGCTTAGATAAATGCATTTTGCAAATAGTGCAAATAGCCTGTTTGAGTATATCGAAATATCACAAGATGGCCACCATTATCGTGCTATAGTGTAGCTCACTTCAGGGCGCTCACGGTAGAGTGCTGGAATGCCGCCTGTTAATTAATTTTTTGATTTATCTCACCGGTTTTTATACATTGAAATATCGCAAGATGGCCGCCATTGACGCGTATTCTGTGACTCACTTCATAGTGCACATGACAGAGCGTTAGAATTGCTTTAAAAAGGACGGAATAAAAATAACGTTATAAAAATAAAAATAAACTACCGACTGAAAAACAAGTTTTATTAATAAACAGATTGGGTAAATAAAAATTGTGACATAATAAAATAATTATGCGCATATCATTGTCGGGAGATTTTCACACCTAATCACGAAAAATATCTTCCGACTATCATATGCGCATAGTTATTTTATTATTTCACAATTTTTGTTTACCCAATTTATGTATTAATAAAGCTTCTTTTTTAGTTAGGGTTTTTTTTTCTTATTTTTGAACATTTTTTACGGTAAACATTGATTATACAATTGTCGTTTCAATTTTAGATTGAATTATACGCTTTTTAGAAAAATGTTAAATCTGTAGATTCGTTTGATTTATCAAATAAACGGCATTACGAAGTCGATCCGTGATAACATACTCGGTCATAAATTGTTTATATTTATTTTATTTGAAAGTTTAAATATTCATGGAAACTAAAATTTATGAAAATGCATCGCTGTCGCTGCGCTACGAAATAATGACTCAACGAATTGCGTTTAAAAATCTCTATAACTTTGCAAACATGAGGTATTTTTCAAAAAGAAAAAACGTTTATTAACAGATTCATATGTGCTCTAATCATTAGCAATGTATAATCAAACTCGATTTGAAAACCTAATTGCCGAATTGCAAATGTCGTTCGAAGCCTATGAGTACCTCGAATTATTTCACATTTCGCGCTTTCGCCGATCCAAAATGTTTTCCTGGAATTGAAGAAGATAAACGTTGCGTGGGCTTCAGTCGAGCAATTTAATATCTCTCTATATAATAAAAATATATCGCCGCCGCCGCCGCCGCCGCCGCTGTGTAGAATAATTGAGCTGCCGGGGACAAATGACACACGGGAGGCAGAATTTTTCTAAGTCCCCCCTATGAATACCCCCAAGCCAGGATTTTTTTTAAAAGGTAACGGTTACCATGGCAACCGTTACCATGGCAACCATTTCCTTGGCAACCATTTCCATGGCAACCGTTACTACGGCAACCGTTGCCACGGCAACCATAGCCATGGAAACGATTCCATTGCATTTTCAACGAGTGGTATCAAGTTGGCCATGGCATTTTCAGCGAGTGATATCAAGTTGGCCATGGCATTTTCAGCGAGTGATATCAAGTTGGCCATGGAATTTTCAGCGAGAGGTATCAAGTTGGCCACGGAATTTTCAGCGAGTGGTACCAAGTTGGCCTTGGAATTTTCAGCGAGTGGTATCAATTTGGCCATGGAATTTTCAGCGAGTGGTATCAAGTTGGCCATGGAATTTTCAGCGAGTGGTATCAAGTTGGCCATGACATTTTGAGCGAGTGGTATCAAGTTAGCCATGACATTTTGGGCGAGTGTTATCAAGTTGGCCATGGAATTTTGGGCGAGTGGTACCAAGTAGGCCATGGGATTTCCAGCGATAGAATTAAGTTCGGTAGGGTTAAGTTAGGCAGGGTTAAGTTAGGTAGGGTTAAGTTAGATACTGTTAAGTTAGGTAGTGTTTAGATAAGTAGGATTCAGTTAGGTAGGGTTAAGTTAGGTAGAGTTAAGTTGGGTAGGGTTAAGTTAGGTAGGGTTAAGTTAGGTAGGGTTAAGTTAGGTAGGGTCAAGTTAGGTAGGGTTAAGTTAGGTAGAGTTAAGTTGGGTAGGGTTAAGTTAGGTAGGGTTAAGTTAGGTTGGGTTAAGTTAGGTAGGGTTAAGTTAGGTAGGGTCAAGTTAGGTAGGGTTAAGTTAGGTAGGGTTAAGTTAATCAGGGTTAGGTTAAGGAGGTTTAAGGCGTCGAGAGGGGGGGGGGGGAGCGCGCGAGGCGCGCAGGGGGCGCAGCCCTCAGTATATGTTTGTTTTTTCGTATATCGCGTCTCCCGGTTGACACACTAACTCGGTTATTATGCGGGTGATCGTGTGCGAAGAAATTTCATGTTAATCGAATGCTAAGCAACACGCCACTTCCATCGGTGCTACTACGTATATACGTACTACGTGTACTACGTAAGTGCAGTGCTGCTCCCGAATGGTGTTGAAATCCACGACAGATATGCGACTCGTACACGCTCCACTCGCTATCACGTGTCGCGGAGGGAATTCCAGCAATTTGCATTCAACCCGACTGGCGACTCTCGTCGAGTGCATGAGGCGAATAGCCAACTTCGCGATGATCCGTGTGCACCTCGACTGTACTGGGCACGCTATGAGGATGCACGCAGCACAAGAGACGACGGAGTGGCTGCTCCTCGTGTAACCAATATCCGCTTTGGAATAATTCACGCAATCAATATAACACAACGACACCTATTGCCATCAAGACCTTCTGTTGAATTCACAAACAGTACACGCCTAATATTATATTGGCTCTATTTGGAGTATTCTAATATCTAACTAATATTATCAGCAGCTCCGATAATGTTATTTTTTGATATGACAACATTATTAAAACAATGTTTTCCCAACTGAAAAAGAAGCTTTATTGATAAACGAGTTGGGAAGAAAAAAAAATGTAATAATGAAATAACTATATTCGCATATCATAGTCGAAAGATTTTTTTCGTCATTAGGTGTGAGAATCTCCCGACTATGATATGCGAATAGTTATTTCATTATCACACCATTTTTTTCTACCCAATTTGTTTATTAATAGAGCTTCTTTTTCAGTCGGGAGTTTTTCAATTTTCATAAAATTGTTTTTATTTCACCCGTTGAAAAATAAATAAATAAAATAATTCAAACACTCTGCCATGTGCGCTACAAAGTGAGTGACAGAATACGTGTGAATGGCGGCCATCTTGCGATATTTCGATATATTTATATAGGCTGTTTGTAAAATTCATTTATCTATGCGAATTGACAACTTGTCATCTTGTCATCTCAATTTATAGAACAAGACATTGGTTTCAAAACGATGAATTTTTCATCGTTTTCGCATAACTCCCGTCATTTTGCCCCAGCGGGCCAGTCGGGAGTTAAACAAATAAGTTTCATCCTTTTCAATCCTCTTATAAAAAGTTCGTAACTCGTGCGAACCCCATGTCGATTTGTCCGATCTATGATTGGTCGTGGGTAACCGTGACAACGGAGGAGCATCGATCCTACCCATTATTATTCTACACAATGGTGATTCTACACATAAAATACGACACAATTTTTCCTACAGATGATAATGTCCCGCACGAGACATTCTGTACATAATTAAATTAAATTTCCAATATCCTACACATACTGTTGTTCACAAAAAAGCCAAGTCAGTATATCCTACACATTTAAATATTCTGTGCAGATTATTCTACACATCTTACATCAATAATTCGTGATCCTGCACATATAACTCTTTAGTCTTTAGTTCAACACGAAATATTCTACACATGTTATTTTTCCACACGATATTCTACACAATATGTATAACGTTTCCTACACACATCATTCTACACAGAACACTATAACAAAATAAAATGACTAACTACAGTTTCCTACACACATCATTCTACACAGAACACTATAACAAAATAAAATGACTAACTACATTTTCCTTCACACATAATTTCCTATTTTCCATATTCCTATTTCCGACACACAGACTAAGAGGCGGACGATCGGTGTCCGGTTCCGTATATTTCCATGATATTTGTAGGGATGTTGTGGGATTTGTATGTTGTGTGTAGAAAAATATAGTTAGTCTTATAGTATTCCGTGTAGAATGATATGTAGGAAAATGTGGTTAGTCAATTTATTTTGTGTGTAAAAAAATATTTTACGTTATACATATTGTGTACAATATCGTGTGTGGAAAAATAATATGTGTAGAATATTTCGTGTCGAACTAAAGACTGAAAAGTTATATGTGTAGAATCACGAATTATTGATCTAAGATGTGTAGAATAATCTACATAGAATATTTAAATGCGTTGGATATACTGACTTGTATTTTTTGTGAACAACAGTATGTGTAGGATATTGGAAATTGAATTTAATTATGTGTAGAATGTCTCGTGCAGGACATTATCGTGTGTAGGAAAAATTGTGTAGAATTTTACGTGTAGAATCACCGATGTGTAGAATCACCGATGTGTAGAATAATAATGTGTAGAAACGACCCTCGCTCATTTTCCCGAATCGTCAGATCACCGAAGCTTTATAAAGACGATTGTTGTTTTGCCGAATGGCATTTTCTCGAATCTTTATTTCATTTCATTCCCACCACGTGCATCCGAGAAAAATGAATGAAAGGAATTCGGTTATGGACAAAAGAAAAAACGGACTGATTTTTTTTACAACACTCCTATCGGTGCCACCTCATAAATGGTCGACAGATAACTACTTACTTATTATGAAAGTTAAATTGTGAAAGATTATTTGCAGTATTTGGCAACATCACGTTTCAGGTAACTTATTTTCAGAGATCAGATTTTTCGGAAAAACGTCGATTTGGCAATATATGTGACGATTCGGGCAAATGGTGTTCGGCAATATGTTTTTTTTTTCGGAAAAACGACGTTTCGGCAATATGACGATTCGGAGAAATGACGTTCGGCGATCTGTTTTTCGGCAAAATGACGAGGTGGCAAATGATTCTTCGGCAAAATGATGTGGCCCCGAAAAAGAAAGGATTTTCATATTTTGCACTGTAAAAAATCGGTCGGTGTAAAATGGCACGGTGTGCGGGGTCGAAATCTGCGGTGTTATTTACAACACTATTATAGAGTCAAATGTACTCGGTGTAATGTGTAAAAGATGAATCTGGTGTTACTTTGCTACAAGAAACACTGCATGGATTTAATGTGAATCAACACCATACAGATGTAGCATTGTCACAATTCAGTGTTGAAAACAGCACAATCTTAACACTGTGATCGGTGTACATATAGGTCCATCAATTCGGTGTCAAAAAGAATTCAATGTTAACACCACTGCCAGTGTACACACTGTATATAAAAATTGGTATTGTTCTACGGTGTGAAGTGAAATTTACACTGTCATTTTACACCGCCCGCTTACACCATGACAGTGTACTAGGTTTACACAATATTGATGAACCTATATAGAGACTGTTGCGGTGTTGAAACGGTATTAATATTAACTCTGTACACTTTTACTGTACACTTTTTACAGTGTATGGGCTGCGTATTCGATAAACTTGGATATCAAGAAACATGACTTTGATGTGGTGTCAAGTGAAATTCTTTTTCCCGTAGTAAAGTGGCCATCGTGTGATAAAAATATTTGGCGAATTATTGGATTTCATTGATGGTACATAGCTACGTTGTATTTCGACGAATCGACTCGCTACACGCAGAAAAAAATATGGTCTGATTAACCATATTTTTACTATAAAGTATGTTTCCCTGAGGCGATAGCAATGTTTTTATGGTTATCGCAACCAATAAAATATAGTATTATGTGCCATATTTTAGTAGATATACCAATTATTTCTGTATGGTAGTTGTAACTATTCGTCCTTTTACTTTTTAAACAGTATTTTAAGCTGTTGTAGAATAGTAGAGGCACATAAAGTATATAGTTATTTTTAATCATGTATAGTATTTCCTATCTTCCTGTATTGTTGTATCTACTATACGGTTGCAAGTAAAACAGAGTGTAGATTCATTTATTGGTTAATAGTTAATTTAAAAAATGTATTTTTGATCGGGTCGTCCCGCAGTAATGCTGATGATATTATTCTGTGATTATTGATGAGAAAAAAAAAGAACATCCACAGATACAATTTTTCCACTAGCTCTCGGCAAAGTGATATTGCTGGGATTTGAACCTAAGACCTATACGATCTACCTAACTACCTAACTACCTAACTATCTAACGCGCACGCTAACCCCTAGACCAAACCGACTACGTGAATATCTTATACTTTAAGTCCATAATAATTTCACCTCGGATAAGAGTCACAGGGATATCACATGGATTTGGATAAAATTTGGTGCATGGAAGTTTTTTAGGCTTCTGATTACAAAACTCAACTCTGAATTCAGTAATTGAATATGGAGGCTCTAATATGGCGGTACAGAATGCAAAATGTTATATAAATTGGATGAAGTCCGATTCCTACACGGGGTATAGTACGTTCAACCATAAAAATATGTTTCCCTCAGGCGACAGCAATATTTTATGGTGGATCATCTAAAAATGTATAGGGAGTGCAATTACTATTATATTTCATTGTTGATTTAATAAATGTGTTGCATGTTACATAATTTTTTTGTTACCGTTTTAACGATAAGTTATAGTGTTCTTAAGTGTGGCGCATATTTAGATGCACTACCGAAACTGCATAGTTTACTTAACTTCATGATAATAGTTCGATAAACCATATTAAAGCTGATCCAACTATAAAATATGGTCCCTCGTATTATACATTTTTAACTATCGTATTATTGTTGTAAATACCATGGTCTTTTTTCTCAGTGTACAGTCAGCCGAACAGGGCTATAATGGAGCTCACTTCGCACACTATATCCACTGATATCCTGTGGGACGTATGCGATAAGCCGACAATATATTTTCGCGACTCAATATTCCACGAAGATTGGTCAATATAATCCGCACGCGACGAACGATATTGCGTGACGCGTCACCAACGTGTCGCGGAGTTTGCTCTGCCGCTCGTTTGAAAATATATGGCTACCTTGCTACACACTGCCGCTGTACTAGGGTCTCGGTATTATACATACGATGAGCGTAACGCCGGAGGCCTCCTATAGAAAAAATTATTTCACGATGACGGTAACCGCGCAGCCATGTACCTCGTATCGCGAGAGAGCGTGACTGGATCATCCTCTGTAGTCGCAAATCAATGTAGTATGAGTTTCCACCTCTCTCTGTGTGCATCCGAATAACGTCATACTGACATAACTCATATTTTTTCCCGCGTAGAAAATACGATTACTCACAATGTTCGATGCTGACAGCGCAACAAGTAAAATCAACGACTCTCGAGTGCAAATGTCAATAAACCGAGATACGTCAAAAGGCTTTTGCATCATCTTTAAATACAAAGATAAACAAGAACGTTGTTTTAAGAAATAGTGAAAACCAGAAGAAGAAAAAAATGTCACGTTGAATCGAACGAAAAAGACGACTGGTGTCTGTATGGAATCGACTTTTTGTCGACGTTATAGGTAACTGTATTGGTGTAGTCGCCACCAGGTCGGTTTGGCCCGCCGTAACGTTTCGCCGACGCTGCGAGAAAGACTGTCCCCGTGATGAAGCAGCTTCGATCGATTAACGAATCCCTCATTCCCTCCTGCTCTCCCGCTTAATTCGCTTTTATCCCGCCGTCGGGCCTGACCAGGTTTCGCGGTCATCCCCCTGTATTCCGGGCTAAAATTCATTAGAGCGTCCTGCACGCTTCGTTAGAGGCAACCACAGCTGCACTGCCAGCAATCATTGCAACTTTTCGATGAAAAACTACTGAAAATAGACGAAAAATGTTGCGGGGAATATTTTTGGGTTGCAGTATTTGATAAATATTTATTAAATATTTTTTAGTTATTGATACATATTTTTATTAAATACTGTTTTATTTTTTTATTTTTTAGTGTCAGGTATATCGGATGATTTTTATGAAAACAATGTTTCTTCTGTAAAGAAGAAAAAGGTCAATCACTTTCTTTGTATTGTAAACTTGAGCAGCGCGTAGAACGGTCGTGCTTCGACTTTGATGTTGTGGCGCATACCGCAACGGGGCTTTTCCACATCATGTGCCACGTGGGCAAAGCGAAACGTATGCGGCGCTTGGATAATGGCCAAGTGGAGCCTACCGAACACGAAGGGAAACGAATGTTAAATGAAAAAAAGCCTGTCGAACCCGAATATACACTGTTGAAAATATGTTGTGTGAGCTTCCGCAGTACAAACAGAGGAAACTCTTTTACATTAATAACTGGTATTTGAAATTTTTTTAATACACAAGTGTACTAAATTTCGGGCAATGTCAATTTGCAAACGTTTTGAACAGTGCAGCTGTACTATTTTTGTACTATTTTGTACTATTTTTGTATTTAATATGTACTATTTTTTGTACATATTTGTACTATTTTTGTATTTAATTTTCCGCTTAACGACTACGTTATCGATTGTTTTAGCGACTAACATAATTTATCGATAAATTCTCAATACATGATGATTTTCCGAGCCCACGCACCACGTCGGTTCAACTGAGATTAATTGCCGACTGGCTCTGCAACACTTGACTGCGATATGGCACACAGTGAGATCATTCGCGTAATTGGAACACACGGAGATTCCTCCGACGTAGTGATTAATAGGCGAAACAAGTATCGCGCAATGTCGGTCGTTAGCGAGTACGCACAACGCAAACGAACGACGGAGCGACTCGCGGGGAAGAGGCGAAGCGCCTAATAAAGTTTCAAGTTCGCGGCGTTGTTGACGAATGCGAATACATGTGCCGGATCGCGGCGGCCGCGAATCGACTCGCTGGATCGTCGAGACGCATTTGGCTTCCCGCCAGATACCAGAGCAAAATCCCGCGGCGTTGGCTACACGCGAACGTTGCGATATATACGGAAGTCGAGAGATACGCGAGAGTATCCACCTCGTTGGCTCACTTAACCTCACGGTTATATTGCCTCTTATAGACGCCTCGTCGAGCCAACGATGTCTCCCCGAATCCCCGACGTCGACATTTCAGGGGGGATGTCCAAGTTTGATGTCTTAAAAAAAAATCATGTTTTTTGTTTCCCATTGAGGTACTTGTGTCGCTTACAGCTCATTTCGCATAAATTCAAGAAAAGTGAGAGAGAATCGCAGACATCTCAATGGTATAAAAATATGAAAAAATCATGCACATTGAAGGTACTAAAAACATAAATTTTGCATATTCTAAAATGTTATTAACAAATTGATGAGAACAAAAATTGTTTAATAAATCTCCCGGCGACCCAATTTTTTTTTTTTTTTTTTTTTTTTTTATGAAAATGATTCGTTCGTTTTTCTGAATACGTATGCATTTTTCAGATTTTTAAATTGACTTTGAAATTTGCGTTTTTGCACACATTTCCCATACACAAAAACACAAGATTCAAAGTCAACTGAGTCACAAAGTGCGAAATGAACGGGAAGCGACATAACTACCTTAGTCGTAACAAACACGTGAAAATTATGAAAATAAAATTATGCTGCGATCGAGATTATCGTTTCGCTCCAGCAAATCGGTTTTCCAAATGGAATTTTCCTGCTTGCACATAATGAGATATCACATGATGCGGCCTGAATTATTGCCAATTCTGTAACTCGTTTGACGACGCTTACGATGAGCTTGAATTACTCCAAAGAGGATGAGATAAAAATAATAGCCGTAACGTTATTTTAGTTTGTTCAATGAGAATTTTCACTTTTAATATCGCGCCCAATTAATTAGTTTTAGAAAATATTCGCAGCAATAAGATGGGGATCTTGTTAACGGCGTCTAACTAATTAATTTTCCCTGTTTTTCCTCTGTTGCAGATCTGGTAGTCAAGCAGCGGAACGAAAATGGGTTGCGCGTCGCAGTGCGCCAAGTATTTCCTCTGCTTATTCAACTTCGTCTTCTTCGTGAGTAAATCTGACACGCGGTATCTTCGTTACATCTGCGAGGTTTCGCACACGAAGTCCCTTGAGGCGCAACAAGGCGAAGCGTTGTCCAATTTTCTTTACCCTCGTGGAGTCTCAACGAGTCGCAATATCCAATTCTTCGAGTCAATATATGGGAAACTCAATGCCAAAACGACATCGAAATGATAAGATTTCAATGCTCGCTACCTATTAATTACGATTTCAAAACTTTTGCAATGCTTAAGGGGGTCCTGTCGTAAAGAGTTCGTTTCGCATAAATTCGAGAAAAATTAGAGAGAATTACAAACACTTGTCGATGGTATAAAAATCTGAAAAAATGCATGCACATTAAGAGTACTGAACAGATTAAGTTGGCATAATCATAATTTCAAAATGTTGTTAACAATTTAACGACAAAAATGATTGTTTAACAAATATCCCGGTGACCCACATTTTTTTATGAAAATGTTTGGTTCATTTTCGTGAATACGTATGATTTTTTCAGATTTTCAAGTTAACTTTGAAATTTGTGGTTCTTATGGGGTAAAAAAACCCAAATTTCAAAGTCAACTTAAAAATCTGAAAAAATTCGTGCGTATTCAGAAGAATCAACGAATGGTTTTCGTTTTTTTTTTTAATTGGGCCATCGAGATATTTATTAAACAATTTATTTTTTCATCAAGTTGTTAATAACATTTTACAACTTGATGAAAATGCCAAATTAATATTTCTTGTACCTTTAACGTGCATGCATTATTTCCGATCTTTATACCGTCGAGAAGTGTTTGCACTTCTCTCTCAGTTTTCTCGAATTGATGCGAAACCAACAGTACACGACGGAATCTCCTTAATTGATTTTGATCGAATCCGTATGCAAGTCTAAGATGTATTATTGCTGAATAACGATTAAAGCCTTGAGAGTGACGAAAATTCGTGTAAAAACGGCGATTTTTAACGTGACCGATTGATGAAATTTAAATTCAACAAACTGGCGCGTGCGCCTTGATGAAAAACATATCCCGTATCTGCATTCATACCTGCGTGAAAAAATAAATGCCAAGAGATTCCATTGTTCGCTCGCGCGAAGGAAGTCGGCGCGAGCGAGTTGCGCGTTCGCCGTTTAGAATCGCGAGGTTATGATCTCGGACGGTGGTGGAAGTCGCGGAGGCGTAGCGCGCTGCGTTCGGGTTTTGCGCTTACAGGCTCGCTGTGCTCACTCTCGTCGAGGCGTCCTTGAGATCGCCGAAGCGGATCGAGGCGTTTGTTGTGCATATACTCGCGGCATAATGCACAACGGATAATGCATATATGTATATCTCGGTGCGTATTGGATTTCAGCTCGCCGGAGGTGCAGCCCTCGCCGTTGGAATATGGCTCCTCGCGGACACGAGTTCCTTCACGCAGCTCGTCAGCAAGGTCGACGAGAGCGATATTTTGGTGAGTTTTCATCTTTCTTTTTCTTCCTTTAATCGCATTTGCTTCTCTCTCTCTCTCTCTCTCTCTCGCATTTGCTGCAGCGGGCGAGACCCGTTGGTGGGGAATCGCTTTGGGAGCAGCCGCGCGCGATATATCTGTAGCTTCGACCGAGGTGAGCGAGAAAAACTTGCCGAGCGAGCGAGAGGCGGTTCTCTCGCTTCTGACTTGTTTCGCCCCCAAGAGAGGAGAAGAGGCGATGTCTCTCTGGCGACGTTGCCCTCCTTTCGACCACCTGTTCACTTCGTTATTCGCGCCATACGCGCACACGGCTGGCTACAACCATTTGGCGGTGCTCCAAATACTTTGCGTCTGGGATGATGCACGTGCGTTCCCCTTGGCAGCCAAGTCGATGCACTCGGAGGAGTATATCGCGCTCGCGCTTTGTTTTTCTCCTCTATCCGCCAAAAGCTCTGTGCGAGCGTGGACGAAGCGAGGAACGCCGGAAACGAATCGCACAACCGAGTTCTCCGCTCTCGTGACACTTGGCGATCTTTCCGAGGCTCCTTTGAGCGCTTTCCTTTTCTCCGCTCGACTGACCTTGTCAACTGTGTTTCGTATTGAGACGGGGTTTCCAATCGTCTCGATTGCACTCTTCGAATTTCCACGGGGAACGGTTGAAATTTCATGTTGCGATCGACTCAACAGGATTATATCGATTTTCACTGCAAAGTGTGTGTGTGTGTGCGCGTGCGCGTGTGTGTGTGTGTGTGTGTGCGTGCGTGTGTGTGTGTGTGTGTGTGTGTGTGTGTGTGTGTGTGTGTGTGTGTGTGCGTGCGTGTGTGTGTGTGCGTGTGTGTGTGCGTGTGTGCGTGTGTGTGCGTGTGTGTGTGTGTGTGTGTGTGTGTGTGTGTGTGTGTGTGTGTGTGTGCGTGTGTGTGTGCGTGTGTGTGTGTGTGTGTGCGTGCGTGTGTGTGTGTGTGTGTGTGTGCGTGTGCGTGTGCGTGTGCGTGTGCGTGTGCGTGTGCGTGTGCGTGTGCGTGTGCGTGAGCGTGTGCGTGTGCGTGTGCGTGTGCGTGTGCGTGCGTGTGCGTGTGCGTGTGTGTGTGTGTGTGTGTGTGTGTGTGTGTGTGTGTGTGTGTGTGTGTGTGTGTGTGTGTGTGTGTGTGTGTGTGTGTGTGTGTGTGTGTGTGTGTGTGTGTGTGTGTGTGTGTGTGTGTGTGGAATTTTCAATCTCGATCTTAGGTTCTTAAATCTTGTTCTTAAACTTGGAACAAGATTCTATACGTCTTATGGGATGGTTTTTCGTACTTGTCAACCTAGGCATATGGCAGAATCGCTCGAAGCACGCCGCAGCTCGTTATCGATGTAGTTCGACGTCCCGCTCCGCTACATCAATGCCAGACAACTTTTAACGCATGGATTTTGTGTATTTGCCTGAATGAAAGTTTTTCACACTTTTACACTTAAATCTTGCTCGTAGATTTCGCAAGTTTAACGTCAAGATACCGGATTTCTATGAGCGAGAACCCCACATGAAAATATTTATCTGTAAAATATAGCGTGTTACTAAAGGCCATTGGGCTTATCCGCCAAAAAGCCGATTATAGTGGGAAAAGGGCGTATATATATGTGTAAAAGTGCGTATATGACCATAGGCAGAGTAAAGGCATAAAGTCGTATGTGTAAGACAGCATATGGACCAGAAGAAAGAAGACGTAAAATCCATGGGGTGTATGGGCCAGACAAAAGAAGACCTAAAAGCCATAGGGCGTATCTCCTGTACATACGCCCTTGTGCCTCTATCTCAATTTTTTTATTTTACATGGAGTTGGATACAGATACGCTCTTATGGCTTTTAAATTCTAAAAGGGCGTGACGTGGCGGATAAGCCCAATGGCCTTTAGTAACGCGATACTGCACAAATTTTTATATGCAAAGTATATGCGACATATTAAACTTTTTGGCAACATACGTTTTATATATAAATATTTTCATGTGGAACATTCGGTTTGAAGTCTATCGAAATCGCATTTTTAGTTTTGGCTCTCTCGGAATCTGCATTACGGGCGGATTGCACACCCGATCCGAACCGCGAGTGTGAGTTACCATTATATTCATAAACCCCAAGTGGGTTTGCGGAATTGAAAGATGCAGGTTATTTCCGGGTTGTCCTTGGGGAGATGCTTGAAAATCCAGAGCAAGGGTTTCACCTTGCACTGGACTGGGCCACCGAGTGAACCGACTGACTCCATTTACATTTTTTCCATCCGCAAAGTCTTCTCTCGATATACCGCGAAGCTATCTGTATGCCGCGCAAGGTTCCTTTGCCCATCAGCTCTCCGCATACGTCACAGAGGAAACGCGAGGGTACTTCGAGCGCGTTTCGCCCTTTTGCCGCGCGGCTTTTACGAGGTTCTATTGAAATTTAATGCAAAGAAAAAAATTAAAGGATGAAAAAATTACAGGCTTCCCGCGCGCCGAGTGAAGCGGTAAAACGGCACAAAGAGCTTAAATAAATCCGTGGGGAAGCGGGGAAAACTCATTGAGCGTCGAGGGACGAGAGGAAAGAAAGAGATAAAGAAAAGCGATTGACGCCGTAACTGGATGGTACTCAATGCAGAATGCTGAGAACCACCATTCCCCAGTTCCGAGTTCCGGGCTGCTGGCTCTTCTCATTCGTAAGACTGGCTGAGCGCGCAGCTTCGCTGGTTAAACTGGGTCGCCACGCTGGCTCTCCGGCGTTTTTCGAAAAAAAAAAAAGATAGTCGAAGAATGGAGGAAAATGTACAGAAAACTAGGGCGTTTTGTGTACAGAAGTGGGTCAGCGTTGGGTCAAAGCGCGCGGCCGATTCTTTTCGGAATTATAAAAAACACCCGAGGCGACACTGCGACTGACCAAACGTTACTTTCCCGTTGGCACGACGAGGCACCAATCGACATAACGCCATACGTGAATTTCCTCTTCGCGCGGTTGCGAAAATGTGTTGCGCGCAGCACGAGGGAGTCAGTCGTTTGGCACTTGAGCGTTAATTGAGCGTTAAGTGTATGCCGCTCGTTATTGCCGTTAATATTAATTAGCCTACTCCGAATCACCAATTTTGTACTCGCTGGTCTAATGTAATTGAAGCACGACACGAAAGTGAGAGAGAGAGCATAGTCCACGACATTTTGTACTCGAGCCCAACCGAAGAGAAATATTTTCCTGTTTATGATTTACGATTATGGCCATCGTCTGACATGTTCAGATTTACCTCTTATTCGTGTGTATATATCCCACTTGGGTAGTACACACTACTTTTCATCATATTCACCCAGAGAATTCGTTCTGATGGGATCTATTCGAAATAAATAACATCTATTTGAATGAAATAAATTTTAACTTCAATTCAAATAAACGTTATTTGTTTCGAATAGATCTGATCAGAACGATTTCTCTGGGTGTATTCTTTAGAATATGAATACATTTTGTAACGAATGTTGGAATCAAGGATTACAGGGACACAAGATATGATAATTGACAAACGAATAGATGACCGACTTCACGATGCGCGCGACAGACGACAGTCTTGATTAGACTTTGACAGCGAACAAAATTGTGCGATACAAAATTGTTGGGATAAATTGAAGCATTTGTAATTACTAATATCCGCCCCACAATAAAAAATTCGTATCATCATTTAGTTCGGCCGTTACCATTTTTTGTCGGATATATTATTCCTTGGGACTAATTATTATGATCTCGCGTTATAAGCTCACGTGGTCCAAGGTGGAGACCTGAATAGTTAAAGTTTGGTACACTGATAAAAAAAATTGGTTAAACCAACCAAACGTGCGTTTGCGGGTCGCGAAGTAAATATATGGTGAATTGGACTGTATATTTGGTTGAACGAAACAACGCCTAGTTGAATCAAATTTTTCTTAATTCACAATATCTATTATTTCGTTCACGGTACGAAATATTTACTTCGCGGCCCGCAAACGCACATTTGGTTGGCTTAACCAATTTTTTTTCTCAGTGTACCATTGGTAAATAAGTAAATTATCCAATTAAAACCCCATGGAAATAAAGTATATTTGAAAATATATATAGCAGACATAAAACCTTTGGCCGATATATATAATTGTATATATAACTTATGCATCTTGAATATGATTTATTTCCATAGGGGATATTAACTCGTAAAGTTGAATTTACACGTGTGTGTCCATTTGATATGAGCATAATAATAGCTTGTGATGAAGCGATACTGAAACCTGATATCAAGATTTAGGTGTAGCAATTATTGAAAGTCAATTTGCATCAACGAGGATAACGAGTCCGGCCAGTTTTCTTGTCGATTCAGGCACGGCTGGTAACAATGGGAAAGTGTTCGAAATTAGCCGCGGTTTCCGATTGAACTGTAAAAGCGATAAACTCGCCGGTACGGGAGGCGTCGGGATCAAAGCCCGCAATTTTCTTTTTTTTTCTCTCGACGAGAGAGGGCACTGACTTAGACAGACGGAAGACTTTCTATCCAAATGGTTGTACCCAACAAAAAAGAGGTGGCAGATACGACAGTCAACTGTTCCGCTGCACCGAATTGTTATATTTTTATCTTAAATACAGTACTTACTGAAATGTCGATAAAAAAGATGTATCCACGCTTCTCACTTTCCTCACTTTTCGATGGAAACGGTATCTCCGAAGCAGGAACCTCGCGTACAGTTATCGTATTACAACCGGCGTATAGTTGCGCTCGCACAACGAGACTTGTGACAAACCAGTTTCCAAGGACTTTTCCTTCGTCGTGGAGCTAAATCTTTGATACGCAAAAAACTTCACTGGAGCCTCGAACGCAGCACGCGAAATCAAGTGTAGATGAAGAATGGAAAATTAAATGAAGAATAGATCGTCGAAAATAATTTCGCTACAGGCGGTTCATTCCTCTCAGTATAAACAATTCAATTATTGCCGATTGAATTACGCGCGTTTATTAAAATAAAAATAAAAATGAAATACATTTTAGCCGTATATCGTCGAAGAGCGAGCGCAGTAAGGGCGCGGCTTTGCATATCAACGTAACGCTACGTGAACGTCGTGCCAACGATACGAACGAATCCTGCGGCCATTCGTCGTCGCGTCCTGACCTCTCCGATCAACTGTATCGTCTAACGACGCCCGGTGCACGAGTCATGAATCCCAATGACAATCTCCCGTCGCAAGCGTCGCAACGAGAATTGCCGCTGTTGTAGACCCCGACATTTGCACACCAAGTGTCTCGTGCGTGGCGTTTCCCTTTCCTCGTGGATGACCCAGAAATTATCATTTTTCTCTTCCTATTTAATTCTTCACCACGGTAAACCGTTCTCGTGTAACCGAGAAGGTTAGGGATTCCAAAGACGCATTGTGGAAGATGTTAAGGTGGTAGTCTCGGTACAGTCCCGTCACATGTGAGTTTCGAGGGAAATTTCGATCGCTTCTCGAAGAGATAATAATCTGAAAAAATCAAGTATGTAGAACGTACTGAAAGATTGATTTTGTGTAATAATAATTCCAAAATGTTATTAACAAATTAGTAAAAAATGAATTGTTCAACAATTTACCCGACAACCAAACTTTTTTTTCTGATGAAAATTATTCATTAATTTCTTTGAATACGCATACATTTTTTCAGAAATTTGTTTAATTTTTAAAAATTGCGGTTTTCGCCGCCCATCTTGCTTAAAAAAAATACAATTTAAAAAAATTACGGTTGCCGTAAGAGTAAACTCGGACAAATGTGCTTTCTAATTATCGGCACTTTTACCCATGAAGAGAAGAGATTACCCGTTGAATCTATTGTTCCTCGGCGTAGGAGGACGACAGTGCACATGCACCGGCGGTGAACGCGTACGACCCAACGCCCACCACGATTTAGTGCAAAATGTAATAACCATCCACCTCGTAAGACTCAAGAGTGGGCGGCATGAAAATTGGTCCACATTTTGCAGCTCCAAACCAAGAAGCTCGTAAATTGTATCTCATGTCGTAGAAACAGAAGCTGAAATTTCACGAAGGATTGCTTGATTTTTATATACCTTAATAAATTTGAGTTTATTCATTGATATATTATAAATTGGTTTAAAAAGATCGATATCATTTTAATACATGAGATCTTCGCGTTATTGGAGCTATTGGAAAAATGTGTCAGTTCTCAACCATTTTTTTCCCCAGTGCATTGATCCAGTCCTTTTTGCACTATTTTTCTTGCCGTTGGGGTGGGGTGTCGACTGCGCACAGCAGCGATTTACGACTCTATAAAATGTCTACCGCAAATTCGAGTAGCGAGGCAAAAGTGAAGTTTACGATTTTATAATATCACAAAAGTGTACAGCCCTGAATTCTTTCGACGTACACTGACGTAATTTACGTTGGGTACTCGCGGGCTGACCGCAAAGAGTCTCAATTTCCCAGTTTCTGGCGAATTTCTGGCGTCGGTGTCGTTTTACAACAAATTCCCACCCAGCTACATCCAACCGAGCGAGCCGTCCCGATCCTGCCAATTGAAGCCAATGAGTTGTCAACAATCGTACGGCGCCGAGCACCGAGTTTTCAGCTACATGCAGACCTACCGCTTTTCACATCATTTCCGCCATTCGAAGCAACATCAGCCGCGACACGACCCAATTCAATGCCGCATCTCTCGTACCACCAAAATTTAAAACAAAACATGTCATTTGTTTGCTGATGCTGAGGTTTGCATCGTTGGAATACAACGAAATTCAGAAAAAAGAAGAAGTTTGCACATTGCTTCCTCATTAATTTCCCTTTTTTACAAAGCCACCTCTATGAAGGAGCTTATTCATTCACTTTCGCTTCCTCATAGAGGAAGCTTTGTGAAAAACAACAATTAATGAGGAAGCTATGTGCAAAGTTCTACTTTGCAACTTTTTTTTTATTTGAAAAAAAGAAAACTCCGTTACAAACACCGTTACATCTAATGTTGTTTAGATACGAAGTTTTGTTCTTTAATCACTTTTGCGGAAGTTATAGCGAAAATCTACATTTTTTGAAAAATTCAAAATGGTGTAAAATCCGAACGAGTTTACCGATCATCACCAAATTTCGTACGTGGCAGCCCTGTATGTTGTTTTTCGGCTATACAACATTTCTGTTAATTTGTTAAAATTCGACGTGATGTGGAGCAAATAATTTTTTTTTACATATGTGCGTGCGAAGTTCGTCTTCTCGTGCCTGCGTAGCGGGCGCGAAATAGTCGATTTTCGCATGTTATTGGAGAATTTATTCGCACACTCTGAACAGTGCGCGAATTTTATTCGGACATTTTTTCTAGACCACTTTTCTCGACGTTTTAGGTGATTCTAAGCATATTGGTATTAAAATCTCGAAAAAAAAATGGTTTCATGAAAACAAAGCTTTCTCTATGAGAAAAAAAATGAATACTGATTAACCCAAATGATGAAATGAATAAAAAGTTGCTATGATGAAATATCATCATAGCAAATCGCTATGACGCTTTTTTTTATACCTGATGTCATAATCTGGGTTAGTCAGAATTAATTTTTTTCTGTATTTCGTTGCATTCCAACGATGCAAACTTCAACGTCGAATTTGATTGAAATTTGAAGAAAAAAAAGAAAACACGTTATTGTCCATTACTTTTATTTTTGCAACGTATCTTTGTCAAGTTTCAGAACAAGAACCTTTCTTTATTCGTCTAATAATGTAATGATATTAATTTATTTAGAGATAAATAGATACAAATTGAGCCTATAAAAATGAACTACTCAACTTATAGGTCTGTCTAATCGGTGCTGTTACTTCCCTCTCCCTCTATTTTTTTCATTTAACGATTACGTTCAAAGACTCGTGGCTATAAACCCTGCCGAGGGCTCTCGTTTCTGATTACCTAACAAAAGTTGCATACACCAATGCTCGCAACAGAAGCCACTTTCAATTTACAATTCCGTTCCTTATAATTACCATAGGCAATATGTATATAGCTGTATACACGATACAGCAGTTGAGCTGGCCGGCGTGAAGTCCGCGAGTGCAGCGAATCGAAGAAAGTAAAAGTTTTACTTTCATTCGTGACACGCAGAACCGCACCGGGTATTCCAGTATTGTGGAGCGCCGCTTTTCGCGATAAAATTCTCTCGAACGTGGTTGTCGATCGTGGGGTAACCATGATCGACTTTACTACGCGGCATAGTTGCCTGGGAGGACAACGATGCTTTTACGATTCCTACAATAATATATAACGTAAACGGCAACTAAATTACTGTACCTGTGACTATTTATTTATTTATTTATTTATTTATTTTATTTTATTTTATTTATCGTTCAGCGAACGGGTCGAAACCCTTGAGAAAATCGTAACAACGGTGGCAAATCGATAAATCAGCAATTACAAAGATAAATTGTACAAGAAAAGAACGCAAAAGAGAACAAAATAAGAATAGCAAGTACAGCTTTCAAGAGGCAGTAGCGCTCACCGTCCCGCCGTAAAAAATTTCGAAACTTATTTTCTCCCAAAATACTCGGCAGATAGAGCTCAGATTTATGCGAGAATGTGCGGAAGTATTGCAGAATTGGGTTGAACTTCTGGCTCCTCGATACTCGTATCCGGTTGTTCAGGAGAATCTAAAAACAAAAAGTCTCCTCTAAAAAGTCAATGATACTCACTTCGAAATTTTGAAAGTTATTTTCTCCCAAAATACTCCGCCGATAGAGCTCAGATTTTGAGAGAATGTGCGAAAGTATGGCAGATTTCGGCTAAGCTTCTGGCTCCTCGATCCTCGAAGCCGTTTGGTCAAGAGAATCGAAAAACAAAAAGGTGCAAGAGAGAGACATGCCTATCGGCGTTTAACATTGGGCGACGACGTTCCGAGCGAAGTATCACTGCCTTAAGAACCTACCGTACTCGGTATCGTTATCCCACGAATTTTTCTGAGTGTCGCATGAGCCAAACGCTCTGGGACTGTCAACTTTAACAACTTGCAATAAATCAGTTAAACGGAAAAGCGCAATGACCATTATTTTTTATGTTGACACAGATTGCACCAGTGACCGTGTGCATCCGGGATGGAACGGGTGAAGGGGGAGCGATTTTCCGTGCTCCTTAAGAGGCCTTGAACGCATTTATTCTCGATAATCGAGGACCTAGTTTTTCGTTTTTCTTATCGCAAGCACGATTTAACACGGCGGGAAAGTTGCAATGCGCCGAACGAAAGAGGAACACCGCGATATTTCCACTCGGTTGGGGTATAACATCTCGTTGGCGAACAAGTGGAGAAGTGTGTCGCCTAATGGCCCTTGCACCGTTACGGAATAACTATGTTCAGGGACGATCGACGTTTATTCCGGTCGAGCGCGCGCATGCAGCACTACACACGCCTGCCTCTCGTCTTGTAGGTCGGATGCGAGAGGTTCGATCGAGGCTCCAATTAAATCGATTCAATTTCGGATGGGCATTGTAAACCAAGAGAAAGACCGTCTTCGATAGGGGCGCAGTCACCGTGGTTACCGGGCGGGCGCTTTTCACAATTCAAGCTTTCATTCTGCACCGATAAGCGACGGCGAGTTTTCTGGTCGCGTGCATCAGAGTTGTAAATACCTAAATCTTTTAGAAACAAAGTTGATGGTACGATTGGTTTTATAACCATGTTACTATAATGGTAACATAATAACTAACATAGTAACTACAATATTAACCATGTTACTATAATAGTAATATAATAACTACAATAGTAACCATGTTACTATAATAGTAACATGGTTACTATTATAGTAACATGTTACTATTATAGTAACCATGTTACTATAATAGTAACATGGTTTAAGTATAATATAATGTGTACATTTTCTAATGGCTGCAAAGAATATATATTTTCAAAAAAATGCAATAGTATTTTTTCTGAAAAAAGGAGAAGTGCCGTTAATGCATTACGAAAGTGATGGAGGACCGTCCTCTTCCATTTCTTCGCAATTGCTCAGAATTTTTGTTGTTGTTTTTTTTTGTTTTGTTTTGTGAAATTGAGGTATCTACGCAGCTATACGAAAGAGAACACATCATTTTATAATCGCCGCAGGTTATTATTATTAAGGGAGGAGATACCTTTAGGCAATACAAAAAAATGCTGACTTTCATGATATCCCGGGAAAAAATGTCCCGGGTATGATCGTATATCGTCACCTGTTTCATTGTGAAATGTTTTTTCGAACAAGCCAGCAATTAGGACTTTGGCAATTTACTCGATTTTATTAGCAATAGTGCTGCGCGTCTGCTCTAACTAAAGATTGAACTATCAGTACGAGACGTTTGTACAGCTATAAGCAATGTTCACTTCATCTAATGAGATATATGTTTTACTTCTACATTTTATACTCCAAAACCGTATATTACATGTTTTCATTGACGGACATCGTACACTGCTCAGCGAAAAAGTGTCAGAATCGAATTTCTTCGAATGCGACACGGGAAACCGGTGTGGAATTTGAACAAGTCCCGTGACCCATATGTGCTTATATATGAGTTCAGGCATAGTCTGATATTGTATCATGACTAATCAAAATGATCACCTATGAGCAGATATATTCAGATATGAACAGATACGACGAGGTTTTGTTCATACGTGGTCAGATATAATGTTGCATGGGCAGATATGATAAGACATGGAGCAGTATCTGACGATATACATGAAATCATATACATCCAAATAGAACCATATATTGTCACATATGATCATGTATGATCAGGTATCATTATATATGAGTTCATATATGGTCATATATCCAAAGGTACTTGAGGAGATATGATCTTATATGAACAGATACGATATCAGATATGATCCTATGTGATTCTGTATACAATCAGATATAATCTGATATGATACATATATGAACATATCTCATGCTTATATTAACGTATACAATCATACCTGGACATTTTTTCCCGGGATATATATATATTTTTTTTTTGCACAGAGATTTATTCATCAGTTTTAAGACTTAGGGTATGTATTATTACTACTTTTGGCTGTTACATGGTATTTTTATTTTTGTAATAATCTTTAAAAATGGCGACGTACGATATGCACGGTTTGAAAACGCAGTTTTAGCTTGTCGTGAACTCGAGCTAAAAAATTAATCGACCGACTCCGATGAAATTTGCTACAAAACCTACTAACATTATTTTCAAGAACATGAACGCCAAACGCGTTCGAAAACTAAAAAAGTAAATCATTTTTTATTGCTAAATGTAACCATTGTTTTGGGGGAGAAACAATATTTTCGTTTCGAAGCGTGCCAGTTCACTAATTTTCAACTAATTTGACTTTTTATGGATTTATATTCAGCGTATGAGTGTTTATATTAATTCCGCTGACGCTAAGATTTACACCGTCTGACAACATCCGCGAGGACTCGTTAAGAAGACCCTGATGCTATAACTTCGTCATTTTTAAAGATTAATAAAAAAAAAGTACCATGTAACAGCCAAAAGTAGTAATAAAACATACTTTAAATGTTAAAAAAGTTGGAGAAATCTTTGCTACTAAAAAAAATCGCGAGTATTAGCAATTTTGTCATCGGTTAAAGGTATCTCCCCCCCCCCCCCCCCCCCCCCCCCCGTTAAATCCCATCTGCATGGCAAATCGTACTGTAACAATTTATTTCAAAGTTACCATTCTGCTATTGACTTCCCTGCGTTCGGCCTGTATATAGATGCTATGTGTTTGCGGGTGCGGCTATGTCTATACACGCGGCAAGTCGACAGGCAGCAGTCGACACACCTGTTTCTCGAGTGGTCTATCCTCAATCCCGTTTGCGCAAGCAACGGAGAGCAAACTTAACGGTCTCGAGAGCGAGAGCAGCGCCGGCGGCAGCGGCCGCGCACCGTTGCGTAACCACGCAACTGGACAAAGTGGCCCCCGAAGTAATCGCAATTAAAACTCTACACAAACTCGTTCGACGAATTATTCGTTGCATTCGGCAGGCTTATCGACACTCCGAGTTCCTCAATTGCAACGCAATACCGTGATAACTCGGCAGCTCTAGCGTGATAACGGAAATGTAGATCTTACGTTTCTCGTCGTTTTTAATAACTTTCACCCGCTTCCGCTTCGCGCCTCTCAGCAAAAACAGCAATGAAACTCATGCACTTTTGAGAAAAAAAATCTCGTTCCTAAGAAATTTTCTTGTTGATTATTACAAAAGAAATTTTCACAAACATACTTCCCGACGGGAAAAAAATGATGGGCAGACTCATTTTTGTGGCCGTTTTTTTTTCCGATTGAAAAGTTAGCTAGTTATCCAAAATGTAAAGTTAAGAATTGAAAGCAAGTTAAAACAGCCGTCGATATTATTTTCTCGATAACTTTTCGAGCGGACCATGTTCCACGGAATCTCGTTACTCGATTCCCAGCCTCCTCGGCAGATCCCACTACGCCGTAACCGCAAGATCGATCGGATGCGATTTTTTTTCTTCACCAAAGGGCTCGACGCTTGCCATCGGTGCTTGTCGTGGCAGCGCGACTCGAGCGATCTCGATTACGCTTTCAGCGTAAATGTGAAAGGAAAGCGACGAGCGGGCGAGCGTCCTCTCTCCCGTTGGGACTTTCACGCGTTAGACCGCCCACGTGAAAGAGAGACAAGTGTCCCCGGGCTATTAACTTGAAAGCCCGTGAAATAACTTTTCAGAATAAGATGCCTGCGATCGTTACTTCAATACCGAGGAACATCAATGCAGATAGGGCCAACTGAAATATGACTTTTTTTTCTAAAAAGAAACAGCCCATATTCCACACAAAAACATTTCTTTTTCTTGAGGAAAAAAATAATTTCCCTTATTTCTCATCGAGTTGAATCAACTTCTTGAGGTCGACAACATTATTTAAAAAATGGCTTTACAAAGACAAAAAAAACTACAACGTTTTTCGTTGAACCATTTTTCCTGTACGACACATATTGTTTTGCAATGCGACCGATTAACGTCATTGAAGTTTGCATCGTTGCAATGCAACGAAATTAAAAGCAAAATATCAATTCCATAAAAATTGGAATAATTCACGCCCATCAGGGGGTGAAACAAATTGTTCTCCCGACTCCGCTAAAATAACCCCATTTCGTGTCCGCAACGCGGGCGGAAAATCGCTAATTTTTTCACAACTGACTCACGCATGCGCAGTCCGGTTTCATTACCTCCCTAGGGAGGAAATCAGCTCATTTCTGCCCGCGCGGGAGTAATGGAAACCGTACTACGCATGCGTGTCGTCATTTGTCAAAAATTAGCTTATTTTCCGTCCTCGTTGCACACACGAAATGTGGTTATTTTTTTAGCGAAATCGGGAGAAAAGTATAGTACGTTACATGGGAGGAGTGCAACTTTTCACCTCGTGTGAATTTCTGCCCTCGCTTCGCTCGGGCATCAAACTTCACACTCGGTGAAAAGTTGCACTTTCCTCCCTTGTAACGTAATGTACTATTTTGTAACAGGTGGACGAATCGCGGCACTTTCCATGGCAGTCTTGCGAGCCGAAAGTGGCCGTTTGCATGTCAGTCGCGAACCTGTGGTGAAATGACAAAGTCGCGCATGCGCAGTTCGCATTTCGTTCACTTTCGTCTCTTGGGAGTTTCTGTCGTTCACTTTCGTCCCTTGAATCATAACCTCACTTTTCAGTGTTCGTCTCGCGCGACTGCCATTCCATGTGCCGCAGATTCGTGCACTCGTTACGAATAGTATGATGTGCAACAAGGGTCGAATTGGCAATTGCGACTCATGTGATTGCAGCCTCACGCTCGTCGCAATCGCCAACTTTCGACCCTTGTTGCACAATATACTATTTGCCATGCTCTTAGTCATTATAATAACTTTGCGTATAGCCGGTATAATAATTTGGGTTCATTAATATTTTGATGTTTTTAATTTCGTTGCATTGCCACAATGCAAAGTTCAACGTCATACCGTTTAACAAAAGCATATAATTTTCCGAACTGATTTAAAAGCGTGTCAAAATGACTAGAATGAGGTGAATTATAGAACGTGTATCGGGATTCCGAAAAAAAAGTGGCCGAGTCGGTGGCGAATGCCTCAAAGTGACGCACGATGAGCGGCAAAAACAGTTTCCTCGTATGAAAAACATTCTTCGCTCGTATCAAACGCGCAGAGTGCACAGAGAGAAGCGAGTTACGTCCTTTCACGCAGCGAAGAGCCGACTGATTGCGCAATAATGAGCTACCGGGTTGACAGTGTCGGGGCGTCAACGACGAGTCACGCGAGTGCCGCAAAAATATCGCGTTGCAGTGGGTGACAATTTGCGCCCATTAGCGTAGTTCACGAGGCTCTTTATTCACGCGTGTGTTACACTCCAGCGGCGAACATGCGGGTTGCATTGTACGCTCGCGGATTCCTAAAAACCCATAGGGATCCATATTGAGGCTTCGAGCCGCACAGCCGCTGAATGGCACAATAGGAATCGTTTGTCAATGATAAAACACAGCAACAGCATTAGTTAGTATGATACGAGATGCCTCGGCTTGTGTCTTCTTCGTGTACGTCCGGGCGTTAGGATTTTAATTATTTCCGAGGCTATACGACATCAGTGGAATGCAGCAACAGCAGCCGACGGGAATGATAATTATATCGTTTTGCGCGTTAGATATATGTCGTGCGCTCATCCAGACGTACGATGGTCGCTTACTGTTCTGTCTGCACGGCTAAGGATGTAGGAGCGTGAAGTGTTCAATTCGCATAAATTCGAGAAAAGTGCGAGAGAATTGCAAACATTTACCGATGGTCTGGAAACCTGAAAAAAAAAAAAATTAATGCACACTGAAGGTACTGAAAAGATTAAGTTTGCATAATAATAATTCCAAAACGTTATTAACAAATTGTTTAACACATATTTCGGTGAACCCAGTTTTTTTTGCATGAAAATGATTCCTTAATTTTTCTGTATACGTATGAATTTTTTCAGATTTTTATCTAATCTTCGAAATTTGTGTTTTTTTGTATGGAAAATATGTAGACTCTAATTGAATGTACTCGGGAATATAAATCGGTTATTCGCGTACCACGTGCTATAAATTTCGGGTCCTTCTATTTTTCACACGTGTTTCAGAATTTCCAATACACCTCTGTTTAACATTTTTAAGATGGTAATTGCGTGAAAACTTCCAGCATCGGTACCTTAATTTTCAAGAGATTTTTTATACTTTTTTTTAGTATAACGAATCACCCTGCTGCTCTTGCTCAAACGACTTTTTCCCCTGGGTGAATAATCGTCGATTGAATATCGCGCGTTTCAATTATAAAATTGAAACGCGAAACGTCTATCAGGTATTAACGGTTGTTCGAGTACCGAGTACTGTAAATTTCCAATTCTTTTATTTTTCTGGCCCGATTCCGAGTTCCCAACACATTTGTGCTTGACATTTAAGAGACGGCAATTGCATAAAAACTTGCCGCATGCGGTACCTGAGTTTTCAAGAGATTGTTTTTTCATGGTGTACTTAATATCCTTAGGCAATTTATCGGAGAGTATGGGAAAAATGTAATTTGTCATTGAAACGGATGACCCTGCTGCACTTGCTCGAGCGACTTTTTCCCCCGGGTGCGAATAATCGTCGATTGAGTATATCACGCGTCGTTATGTAATTGAAATGCGAAAAGTCCGTCGAGTAATAACGGTCCGCGAAAGACTTCCGGGGCTGTAATTGACCTGTCGTCGCCGGTGAAATAAAAGCCAAGAGGGTCGAGGATCGATCGTTCACCGCTGCCACGACCCGGCACCTGACCTGACCTACCTCACGTGCTCGCGTTCTCGCGATTTAAGTTGTTCATGCGACTAACTCTCGCGGATATATCCGTATGTCGCGCTTATGTGCCGCGAAATATCGTGTTTTACACGCCTCTATAAGGCATTACATATATATGGGGCATTCCACCCCCTTTCGATCTAGATTTTACCTCGACCTCTCCGATTTGGCTCATTATTTCTTATAGGCTTAGTTGGACCCTCAACTGCACAAAAAAATTTGTTTTCTTTTTTTATTGCCATTTTTGTTTGTTTAATACATTTTTAAAGTGACAGAAAACCCCATAATTTAAAAACCTGATAAAATTCTGAAAAATACTTTGTGCAATAACAAAATTATCTGGCTTATAGCCAAAGTGGGGATGACTTTTTTTCTTATAGTTTTTAAGAAGATTGATCGTTTTTTTTTCATTTTTTAATGATTTTTTAAATAAAAAGTCTTAAAAACTATGAGAAGAAAGGTCTTTCCCACTTTGGCTATAAACTAGATAATTTTGTTATTGAACAAAGTATTTTTCAGAATTTTATCAGTTTTTTAAATTATGGAGTTTTATATGTCACTTAAAAATGTATTAAACAAACAAAAATGCTAATAAAAAAAACAAAAAAACAAAAACATTTTTGTGCAGTCGAGGATCCAATTACGCCTATAAAAAATAATGAGCCAAGTCGGAGAGGTCGAGGTTAAAACCAGGTCGAAACGGGGTGGAATGTCCCATGTGTACACCGTGCACCTGCGGATTCAAGTTTACAGTCAGCCGGGCACTTGGCGACCGTCGTATCTGGCACGAGGGCCTCGAGGGGGGCCGCCCGATCGATCAATCGAGCCTCCACCGCCGTTCTTCTGATTTTCCGTCACTCGAAATACGTCAGATCGGCGGATAAGCTCGATACAAAAGCAAACAGGTGGCACAATAATTAAAATGACGTTTAGGCGGCGCCTGATCGCGCGGCGACAAAGGCGCGATATCGCCGATCTCTCGCCGTCACAGCGATCAACGGGTATATCAAGGGAATGAAAAAAGACGCTTCTCACGATACACCCACTTGATACGCCCATCCACTTACCGTCGTGACTCTCAACTACGTTGGAATCTGCGTGGGTGGCACGAATCGCCGTAGCGTTATAGTTGGCGTTGCCTAGTGTCACGTGACACGCTATCCGCCAGGTGTCGAGGCCGCGAGGTCTCGTTCAACAGGTGCGCTCGATGACGACCACTACGTATTTTTATTTTTGTTCTTCTCCTTTTTTTCCCCTCCTCATCTCCGTTTTTCTTCTTTTTCGCTCTCGTAGCTGTCGCCTCGTAGCCGTGAAATCAATCCAGAAAATGTCCTCGGTCCACAGCTCGTGGGACGTAGTCAGACACCGCGGCAGACGGGCTGTGGCTTGGGAAAATTTTCGTCGAATCTTGAAACAAAATCTTGGAAAGATTTTTCGGATGCCTCGCGACACCGGATGCGCCGTCTGCCACACTGCTCCTTTCTTGCCCATCGGCCGCAACCGGAGTACGGCGAAATTTCTCATTTTCGAATCACCCGTTACGCGGTGGAAAAATTAAGTATTTGTGGGAAAAAGAAACCTCGTCGAAACCTTGAGCGATTGTATTGCAATAACTTTTTGGAGTCAAAAAGTTATTGCTTATCGACAGCATAATGGGAGGCCTATTAAGCCAGCACCCCCACTATGTCCAAAAAATTTGGAAATATTTTGGAATTGTGGGCTTTTTATGGGCTCTTCAACCCCACAAAAATTAATTTGTGGTCTCATCCCCGTTACGAGAAAAACGAAATTCAAATATGGGGGTGCCAGCTTGCCATTAAGCTAGCGCCAATTTCTATTCCAAACGGCATAACCAACTTTTTTTGTACCACATTTTTGGGCTTTTTATAGGCTCCTCAAATATTTTGGGCGCATCCCTATCGTCAGTATCTCTAAAGATCTACCTACACATTTAAAAAAAAAATGGAAAATAAAAAATTTCATTTTTCTAATAAAACTTTGGCGTGATAATTACAGGCGGTTTATGGGCTCCTCAGCGCACGTGAACCCAATATTGTTTACCCCACCCTTTTCCGTGAAAACTAACCCAGTCGTACCAGCATTACAATCATACGTCGTAAGCGTTGCGGTACGCCGTCTGTTCTTGCATAATGATTATGTACTATTTATGGGCTCTTAAACAGACGTGAGCCTAATATTATATATAGCATCCGAACCCATGAAACCAACCCCCATTAAACAGGCATCAGAATCAAACGCCATAAGCAAGTACGCAAGGTTGTTGCTCTTGCTCGATAATTATGGGCTATTTATGGGCTCTCAAACACACATGAGCACAAAGCTAATTATGTCACCCTTGTCCATTAAAACTACCCCATCATACTCGCATTACGGCCAAAAAATTTGGAAATATTTTGGAATTGTGGGCTTTATATGGGCTCTTCAACCCCATAAAAATTAATTTTTGGGCTCATCCGGGTTACGAGGAAAATTCAATTCAATTGCGGTGTAGCCAGCTTGCCATTAACCTGGCGCTAACTGTTATTATAAGCGGCATAACCAACTTTTATCGGTACCACATTTATGGGCTTTTTATGGGCTCTTCAAATATGTTGGACGAATTCCCATCGGAAATACCCCTAACGATGTATAGATATTTTTAAAAAATTGAGATATAAAATAATGAATTCTTAAATTATATTTTTAGCATGATAATTACAGGCTATTTATGGGCTGTTCAACGCGCGTGAGCCCAATATTATATATGCCACCCTTGCCATTGAGAACAACCTTTCGTTGTTGCTTGTGGCGTTTCATTACGATGCGTCTATTATGAGAGTTGTTCTTATGGCAAGGGTGGCATATATAATATTGGGCTCACGTACGTTGAACAGCCCATAAATAGCCTGTAATTATCATACGAAAATTTAATTTATGAATTCATTTTTTAATTTCGAATTTTTTAAAATTATCTGTAGATCGTTGGGGGTATTTCCGATGGGAATTTATCCAACATACTTGAAGAGCCCATAAAAAGCCCATAAATGTGGTACCGAAAAAAGTTGGTTATGCCGCTTATAATAACAGTTAGCGCCAGGTTAATGGCAAGCTGGCTACCCCGCAATTGAATTGAATTTTCCTCGTAACCTGGATGAGCCCAAAAATTAATTTTTATGGGGTTGAAGAGCCCATATAAAGCCCACAATTCCAAAATATTTCCAAATTTTTTGGCCGTAATGCGAGTATGATGGGGTAGATTTAATGGACAAGGGTGACATAATTAGCTTTGTGCTCATGTGTGTTTGAGAGCCCATAAGTAGCCCATAATTATCGAGCAATAGCAACAACCTTGCGTACTTGCTTATGGCGTTTGATTCTGATGCCTGTAGTGATGCCGTCAAGAATCAAGAATTCAAGAAATTTCTTGGCAAGACAAGAAAAATCTTGTCTTGACGACGAAAATTTCTTGTCTTGAGAATCAAGACAAGACAAGAAATATTTCTTGAATGTCGAGAGTCTTGGCCGAGAATCTTGAGATATTTCAATTTTTTTATTGCAGTACATTAAAGTATTGAACACATCGCTGTTTTAAACACATCTTTTGAACACATAATCCATGAGAATGGCCAGTGTTTCCCGAAATTGCGAAACTGTCGGTTCAGCGATTAGTTTCCCCTCGTCGGCTCAACGATCACAAACGGCCTCGAAACTCGAAACCGTTTGTTTGGGAGAAACGGAAAACAAAAAGATTAGGTACAAGAGATGCAGAAACGGAAATATAGAGATTAGGTACAAGAGATGCAGCCCTATAGGCGTTAAAGGTAGTCGGCTCGGTGCAGCCTCGTCAAATGCGAGTTTCGGGGGAAATTTTGAACACTTTTCGATGAGATAATAATCTGAAAAAAATGAATCATGTAGAAGGTGGTAAAAAGATTGATTTTTGTATAATAATAATTCCGACATGTTATTAACAAATTAATGAAAAAATAAATTGTTCAACAATTTACACGGCAACTCATTTTTTTGTTTTGATTAAAATGACTCATTCATTTTTCTGAATAAGTATGAATTTTTTCAGAATTTTGTCTAATTTTTTTAAATTGCGTTTTTCGCCGCTCATTTTGTTTAAAAAAACGCAATTTAAAAAAATTAGACCATATTCTAAAAAAATTCATACGTATTCAAAAAAATGAATGAATGATTTTCATCAGAAAAAAAGTTGGGTTGCCGGGTAAATATTTGAACAATTAATTTTTTCTTTAATTTGTTAATAACATTTTCGAATTATTATTATGAAAAATCAATCGTTTCAGCACCTTCTACATACTTGATTTCTTTTCAGATTGTTATCTCATCGAGAAGGGTTCGAAATTTTCCACGAAACTCATATTTGTCGGGACTGTACCGAGATGACTACATTAACATTAGGCGACGAAATTTCCACCAATGTATCAGGTCCTGTCGTATGATATTCATTTTGCATAAATTCGAGAAAAACAAACATGAATTGCAAACACTTTTTGATGGTATACAAAGTTGAAAAAATGCATGCACATTAAAGGTACTGTAAAGATTAATTTTGCTTAATAATAATGGCAAAATGTTAATAACAAATTGATGACAAATGCAATTGTTCAACAAATTTTTCGGCAATCCATTTTTTTGTGAAAATGTTTCGTTTATTTTTCTGAGTACGTATGAATTTTTTCAGATTTTTAAGTTCACTTTGAATTTTGTATGAAAAAAAACACAAATTTTAAACTGAACTTAAAAATTTGAGAAAATTCATACGTACTCAGAAAAACGAATGAATCGTTTTCATAAAAATAAGATTTAGGTTATCGAGAAATTTTTGTTGAACACTTATTTTTTCATCAGTTTGGTAATAACATTTTGCAATTATTATTAAGTAAAATTAATCTTTTTAGTACCTTTAATGTGTATGAATTTTTTCAGATTTTTATATCGTCAAGAAGTGTTTGCAATTCTCTCTCGTTTTTCTCGAATTTATGCGAAATGAACTCCATATGACAGGACCCCCTTAACGGAGTCACTCCGAATTCAATCCCAACCATTACACAATAATAATCTAAAACTGGATTAAATATGAGCCCGATATCTTTTCTAGAAATCATTTTTTTCAACTTTTACGGTCGTCGAAATTTGATGTCTACAGTACAAACATTATACTACAAACATTATAACATTATTGTACTAGAGACAGAGACGCGCCAATCGGCATCCTAGATGCTCCAGTGTATCGAAATATTTCATTTTCCTACATTTTTCGGACTAAATCAGAAAAAATTCTTATCTTAAAGCAAGATGGAGAAATTTGTCTCGAAAAAGGCTCAAGACTCTCGAATAAGGCTCAAGACTCTCGAAAAATTCTCAAGACTCTTGAAAAGGCTCAAGATTCTTGAGCACTTTCAAGAGTCTTGAAAAGGTTCGAGAAAAATCTCGAGCCTCAAGACAAGACAAGAATTATTTCTTGTCTTGTCTTGAGGCTCAAGAAATTTTTCTTGTCTTGAATTATTTTCAAGACAAGATCCATTTCTTGTCTTGTCTTGTCTTGTGGCATCACTAATTGTAATGCTGGTACGACTGGGTTAGTTTTCACTGAAAACGGTGGGGAAAATAATATTGGGTTCACGTGCGCTGAGGAGCCCATAAACAGCCTGTAATTATCACGCTAAAGTTTTATTAGAAAAATTAAAATTTGTATTTTCAATTTTTTTTTTAATCTGTAGATCTTTAGAGATACTGACGATAGGGATGCGCCCAACATATTTGAGGAGCCTATAAAAAGCCCAAAAATGTGGTACAAAAAAAAGTTAGTTATGCCGTTTGGAATAGAAATTGGCGCTAGCTTAATGCCAAGCTGGCACCCCCATATTTGAATTTCGTTTTTCTCGTAACGGGGATGAGCCCAAAAATTAATTTTTATGGGGTTGAAGAGCCCATAAAAAGCCCACAATTCCAAAATATTTCCACATTTTTTGGACATAGTGGGGGTGCTGGCTTAATAGACCTCATAATGGGCTATTCAAACGACTCGCATCTGAAGCATTCTCTGTCGATTCAACCACTTTTTTCTTCGATCCTCTCCGATCTGCTCCATAATTGGTAATATCAAAGTTCCAGTAAAGAGCACTCCATGCGATTTTTTTCAGATTTTTAAAACCATATATCAGAAAATACCGTTTTTCTTTCAAACGCAAATATCTCGAAAACTTAAAGTTACTTAAAAAAACATATAAGCACATAAAAATTGTCGTTTTCTGTTAGCTTTCGAGCGGTATATCTCTCTATATAATAAAAATGTATCGCCGCCGCCGCCGTGTAGGATAATCGAGCTGGCCGGGGTCAAATGACACACGGGACGCAGAATTTTTCTAAGTCTCCCCTATGAATACCTCCCAAGCCAGGATTTTTTCTAAAAGGTAACGGTTACCATGGCAACCGTTACCATGGTAACCGTTACCACGGCAACCGTTACCATGGCAACGGTTGCCACGGCAACCATTTACATGGCAACCGTTGCCATAGCAACCATTTACATGGCAACCGTTGCCATAGCAACCATTTCCATGGCAACCATTGCCATGGCAACCATTACCATGAAATTTTCCATATGGCCATGGAATTTTCAGCGTGTGATATCAAGTTTGCCATGGAATTTTCAGCGAGTGGTATCAAGTTGGCCATGACATTTTGGGCGAGTGGTATCAAGTTAGCCATGACATTTTGGGCGAGTGTTATCAAGTTGGCCATGGAATTTTGGGCGAGTGGTACCAAGTAGGCCATGGAATTTCCAGCGATAGAATTAAGTTCGATAGGGTTAAGTTAGGCAGGGTTAAGTTAGATGGAATTAAGTTAGGTACTGTTAAGTTAGGTAGTGTTTAGTTAGGTACTGTTAAGTTAGGTAGTGTTTAGTTAAGTAGGGTTAAGTTAGGTAGGGTTCAGTTAGGTAGGGTTAAGGTAATCAGGGTTAGGTTAGGTAGGTTTAAGGCGTCGAGAGAGGGGGGGGGGGGGGGGTCGAAGCCCCCTAGTTTCAAATAATTCTCACATTTCGATTAGAATTATTTTTTTTTACCAAAAACGGAGGAATTATTTTTTTCATAAAAATACGGATAATTTTCTTCAACTGAAAAAATTACAGATTATTCGTGTGTAACTACCGGTATTGCAAAAAAAATCCCCAAAATGGCGACGATACATCGTCTGGTATAAAAAATGTGTAAATATGTGTAAATGTACCGGAAAATGGGGGAATTCTTTTTATTAATTAATTTATATATCAAAAGATCTATCGGTGCCACTCTGGGGATTTCTTTGCAATATCAGAAGTGATGCACGAATACTCTGTAATTTGTTCAGTCCCAAAAAATTAACCGTTTTAAAAACAAATAAAATAAATAATTCCTCCGTTTTTCGGTAAAAAAATCATTCTAATCGGAACGTGAACATTATTTGAAATATACCGCTCAAAAGCTAACAGAAAACGACAACTTTTATGTAGAGAAATTTTTTTTAAGTAACTTCAAGTTTCCGAGATATCTGCATTTGAAAGGAAAACGGTATATTCTGAAATATGGTTTTAAAAATCTGAAAAAATGCACATTGAATGCCCTTCACTGGTACTTTGATATTACCAAGTATGGAGCAGACCGGAGAGGGTCGAAGAAAAAAGTGGATGAATCGACAGAGGATGCTTCATCTCCGACGGACACCTAAGCGCTAAACGCATGTGTTTTAAAATTCGGTGAAACTTAAAAAAAAACGAATGTCAGTCTGTCTGAAATTCAGCCCGGGGGCCTTTCGCCGACAGATCCGTTCTCCCCGCGTCAAGCGAGCGCCGGCCGCGCAACATCTGCGTATCAACGTTGAAACCGTGGAAGACTCTTTGAGGCTTCTGCGGGCGACAGCTCGAAACGCTTCTCGAGGAGATATCGCTCGGAGAGAATCGCTTTGCTCGTTGGCTTTCCTTTGCCCATTGCTGGCTGTTGGTTTGTCTAGCGAAAGCCCATTGTCACAATTCTTATGCGCCGTCGTCGGGTGGTTCGCCATCAGGAATGCCACGGGGCCGCTTCGTCTTCTCAACTGTAATTAGATTCTCCGACTACGTCGACGGTGTTGCTTGTGTATGCGCGAGTAGCGTGGGATTGAGGAGCCGAGATCTCGTGCTGCTGCGCAATTTCGCAATTAATCGAGAAGAATTTCGCGAATCACGATGCACAGTTCGAGCTTCGGCTGTGATGTTGATTTTTTTTTCTATTAAGGAGGTAGTTTCGGTACAGTACCGTCACATGTGAGTTACTAGGGAAATTTCGAACCCTTCTCGATGAGATAATAATCTGAAAAAATCAAGCATGTAGAAGGTACTGAAAAGATTGATTTTGTATAATAGTAATTCCAAAATATTGTTAACAAATTAATGAATAAATGAATTGTTCAACAATTTACCCGGCAAACCAACTTTTTTTTCTGATGAAAATGATTCAATCATTTTTCTGAATACGTATGCAGTTTTTTAGATTTTTCTCTAAATCTTTTAAATTGCAATCTTTTAAGCAAAATGGGCGGCGAACACCGCAATTTTTAAAAATTAGACAAAATTCTGCAAAAATGCATACATATTCAGAAAAATGAATGAATAATTTTCATCAGAAAAAAAGTTGGGTTGCCGGGTAAATTGTTGAACAATTCATTTTTTCACTAATTTGTTTATAACATTTTGGAATTATTATTATCCAAAATCAATCTTTTCAGTACCTTCTATATGCTTGATTTTTTTCAGATTATTATCTCATCGAGAAGGGTTCGAAATTTCCCTCGAAACTCACATGTGACAGGACTGTACCAAGACTACCTCCTTAAAAAATCCTTTTTTAGGCCATCTGTTATGTTGTCACTGAGAAAATAACGTTACCTTTCTAGTAGATTTATTGACAATACAAGAGAGGTTACAGGTTATCTTTGTTTTTTTTTCTTCCAATAGGCCATCGAACGTGGTCCTTCAGCCCCTTATGTTTCCATTCTATTTTTTATTCGCTTTATTTTCATGATTTTTGGTATTTTTGTAATCTGCAATGGTCACCCCCTGTTAATAACATTGCAACGAAGAAATCCGTAAAATTGAAAGAAAAAAAATAATGAAATTGTGGATTTTCCATCGCTAATTCCTCTTGTTTTTGTTCCTCTCGTTACAGGCAAAGACCGACGCGGACGTGATCAAGATCATAGCTTACATGCTCATCGTCGCCGGAGCCTTGACTTTCATAGTCAGCTTCCTGGGTTACTGCGGCGCGATGTTCGAGTCCAGATGTCTTCTCTGCGTCGTAAGTCTGTTCCGATAGAAATTCGGTTGCCGCGATACCTCGAGTGCCGAAATTGAGAGATTATTTCTCCTTTTCAGCGAATAAAACTGAATATTCCTCGTGTAACTATTCACGTTTTTTCTGTTTTTTTAGTACGGAATCCTTAAGCTCACTGTCCTCGTCCTCGAGTGCATTGTCGTCGGCCTAGCGTTCGGTCTTAAGGGAGACGTGAGTTGTATATCAACAACGTGCCTCACTAGTCGTCCAACTTCTACAATAAAATATAATAATTGTTTTGTCATAGGCCGCAACAAGTACCCAGGGTTTGCTTAAATCGACTATACGGTACTACGCATCGACCGAGGATAAAGCTGAGACCGTGACGCTCGCGTGGAACGGTGTCATGAGCCAGGTAAAATCTCTTGATATTTAATTTCACGATAACTCGTTCTTCAGCAATCCTCGTTCTTCGAGAATCACGTGTTAAGGAGGAGGGGGGGGGGGGGGGGGGGGGGGTTAATTCGGTAAAAAAAAGATCCTTTTTCAACCATTTTTTACAAGATACGGGCAGTGTATTTATAATTTAATGATTACAGTATTGTAGAGTAACATTTCAAGAATATTTTCTGAAAATTTCGGCGAAAAATATTTAAAATTATGCACCGACAGCAGTAGGCGTGCGGCCGGTGCATGGCTTCGGCGATGTCCCATGTTAAGCAGCTCAACTCACGATCGGTACATGGATGGGTGACCGCTTAGCCATGCACTCATTTGCACGTCAACTGTTGAGCGGAGGCATTTTTCTGAGTTTCTGATGTATTCTCATACAGCAGACACTGAGTAAAATATAGCCGCCCGTATCGGCACAGGTTTTCTGCAGTTTCCCTGTGCCCAAAGTGCAAATGCGATACAGTCGTGCATTAGGAAAGAATGGCTGCGGGTAACACTCTGGGGGAACGCAATAAATGAGTCGGGGGGGGGGGGGGGGGGGGAACACAAGGAATAAAAGGGGATCAAGGGGAGTGGGGAGAAACGTAAAAACCTGAAGAAGGTATACGTAGGAATCAAATAAAAAATAAAAACGAAATATAAAAAATTAAGCCGTTGACAGCAAATCTCCGGAGACGTTTCCAAAAAAAAGTTGTTGTGCGGTGACGGTTGTAACTCATGACTCGATCATCTGATATCTAAAAATCAAATTGATTTGATTAGTTTATGAGTTTCCCCAGGTAATGCTGTCGAGTTTTTTTTATATTTCACTTTTTGGTAACACTGGAAAATCAAAAACGCGATCATTGCTAAAAAAAAATCGGTAAATTTGTTATTGTAAAATAAAAAATAACAACAAATTGAAAAAAAAACTCGACAGCGTAACCTCATGAATTATACAGAGAAAAAGTGTACCAAGTTTGAAAAGAATTGGTATAACAGATTTTAAACTACAGCCGTCACCGACTTTGAAAACGTGAAGAGTGGGAAAATTGCTTCAAAGCGAAAACGGATATACGGAGTGACTGAGAGCCCCGGATGTTTCAAATTCCATATCTCCGTTAGTTTTGCACCAATTGCTCTAAAAATTGTATACAACATTCTTGTGATGTTGTGCATTCAGAATATAAAATTAAAAAATGGAAAAAAAAGTTTCAAGGCAATACTTCCCCCCTTAAATGGCGCAAAGGCGATTGAGCAGAAGGACAGAAAGGAGAAAAACAGATTAACATAAAGAAAGATTGTTCGTGTTAAATTGTCATTGCCAACGATGAATAAACTCGACAAGGATTAATTGACTTTCAGATGTCCTGTTGCGGCGTCGAGAGCTACCGGGACTTCGAGAGCAATGTGAACTGGACGACGAGCGGCAAAAGAGTTCCCGAACTCTGTTGCATAGAGGAAAACGGAGAACTGAAAGATCCGTTCTGCGTCGCCAGTCCTACGGATAACAATACTTACAAAGTAAGAACGAAGAGCCGTAATGATGTCGATATGATTAATTAGAGCCAGACAACTTGAGAGAAATTTCGTTAAAACATCGTTGACATCAGTGATCTCACCGCTATGAAGCGTCAATTGTCAACACTACTTTGACTCTATTTTCAGGGTTGCTACCAAGCGATAATCGAGTCCGTGGAGAAGAACGCGGCGATAGTGATCGGTGTGGCGGCGTCGTTGGTGTTCGTTGATCTCCTCGTGATATTCCTGGCGCTGTACCTAGCGTGCTGCTACTGGCGCCCGCAACATGGTAGGCTCGGAATTAAAGTTGACTATTAATTAATAACCAGTTACGTGAAAAGTCGAATCGCTTTGGGCTGAATTGCAAGACGAACGACGAGTAAAAGAGTTGAGAAAAAAGAAAAAAGAAAAAAAAGGAACGAGAACAAAAATAAGTATCGTGCCAAAGATACGATCAGTGCTCGATTAATCGCGAGCCGATCAAGTCCAGATTAATCCAGCCTTCTCCCGACGCCGGTTACCCGCGTTTTCACACATTGCGACGTTGAATTTGCAGTTTATCGATGCGTAGAGCCACCCGGCAACGAGTAAACCGAGATCGCACTCTTACTCTATGTCCGACTTGTGTCCGTGGACAAACGCCGTACAATTGTACGCACGGGCACGTTGAGCACACCCGATTTGGCGGTAACATGTGTCACGATCGCAACACTAGCCGCCTATTAATTCAATAACAAAAGAAAAAAGAAAAAAAAACACATGCCAACTCGTGTATATCGAAAGTATATACGTATTTTTTAAATATATATCTTTCTTATATAAATATATATATATACATATATATATATAGATTTATTATTGTCCGTTGTAATTGCGTAACGTACACTATTGGACGGTTATCGAGATTCGTGTTCCGCGCGTGCATGTGACAATATTCTCCGGGTTGGAGAGGAGATAGGAATCTCTAGTTACTTTGCGATACGCACTTTTGTTGATCCCATCATTTGTTCTCAATTGTTTGTAAAAATCATTTTTCCCCTTACCCATTATTCATCTCTCTTTATATAACACTTTTTAACGATTCTACGTGGAGGTATTTTTCTCCTTTCAATTAAGAGTTTATACTTTTTCATACCAACATGCTAAGATTTTCCATACAAATAATTTTTACCAAAATATTTATGTAATAAAGGCAACAATAGACTGTAAATTTAGTTATGAATTGTTTTTTTTTATACTAAATTTAAGTCAAATATGATCTAATAAGATCTCTCAGTTAAAACTGGCAGTTTTGTACCATAAATATTGCTTAAATAAAATTATTAGCAATAATGAATACGTTTCGTTACAACTAAATCAAAAGTGCGTATTTCTCAGTAACAGTTTTTGTCCATCTCCGTCGAAGAGTCGAATTTTTCATAATATTATTCGCTTTTGCATTGAATATGAAACAGAAATCACTGTCGCGATAACGCAAATAATCTTCGTATTCTTAAGGCGATGCGTTCTGCCGATCGATAAAAAAAAATCGTATCGTCCTAAAAAATCGACGGCTCTAAAGTCTCTTGTACTACAATTGTATTTATCTTTTCTGAGACAATCGTTCTAAAAGACGTTTCAGTCAGTGCGTCGAATCGCCTTAAGTAATTTTTGACTCGCCGATTGCCCTCTGTTGACGATGTAACCAACAAAGCAAGTCACGAAAATTAATTAACGTGCGCAGAGTGCTCTCGCTTGTTTTACGAGCATGTGAAACCCCTTCCCCCCGCCCATCCCGGTCTCAATCGGCATAAAAAAATGTAATCAACTTTTTTTTTACGCATATTTGCACTTGCAGCTTCAACAAGGAATTCATCAAATGCGCATATCACCAGAGCATTCGATGAATTTCTTCTTGAAGCTGTAAGTGCAAATATGCGTAAAAAAGTTGATTACAGTTTTTGATACCGATTGTCGTATTTTACACGCTCTTAACTAAAAATCAAAGGATTGCTCGATAGACCCAAAGGCTGTGTCCGATCGTCCGATAATCGGGTTGCAATAAAAGAAACTTATTTGTCCGACAAGTAGCCTTTTGAGAAAAAAAAACAGTGTCGCAACAGATAACACCGAACAGTGACTCACAGAATTCCATATTTTAACATTAAAAGCAGTAACGAACATTGATTGCACCATGTATATCAAGAATAAACAAAAATAACACAAAATTATTATGAAACGTCGATAAAAAAAATGGTTTAATGTCAAGTGAAAAAATTAATTGGTCGGGCCAAGACTTTTCGTGATATTCATAAAGTACATGTACCGTTTGTGGACATTTTTATTGTTATATTCGTCAAGTAATGATTTTCTAAATTTACTAAATGATCTACTCGATTCTTTTTAAATTCAGTTCAATATTTTGCTTTATTCGTTTAAATGTGATGGCCACAATCGGACTTAAGGTGGCCAAAGATGGTACGCCTACCTTACTATTTTAGACCGGCAACTGGACGCGACCCTGACAAGCAACGCGAAGCGTTAGAACGAGCAAAAGGCCAGTCAGAGGAATAATGTTTTTCGCACTTGTCCCGATGATCGGACGTTCAGTGATTACCTTTTCCCCAAACTGGCAAACTAGCTAGAGAGAGACAGAAAGAGAGAGAGAGAGAGAGAGAGAGAGAGAGAGAGAGAGAGAGAGAGAGAGAGAGAGAGAGAGAGAAAGAGAGAGAGAGAAAGAAAGTAACTGTATGAAAGTCCATTGACGAAGTACGTTCTTCTAGCTTGCGTTGACGTATCGTCGAGGCAGGCCTGGTGAATCGATGCTATGTGGTGACGGTGAATTGAGGATGGCGGTTCGGTGAGATATATAGTCTCTCTCTCGAGAATGAACGAGGTGAAGGTGTCAATTGGTAGTTGACCCTCGAGAGCCGAGCCAGAGGCTATCTCCGTCTCTTCGGCGACAGCACAACGTCCGATTGTCTCTCTCCTACCGACGGCAGCTCTCCACACGTTTTTTTTTTTTTTTTTTTTTTTTTTTTCAAAATAACAACTACTCGACGACAAAACGTTAAATTTAGGCATGAATTATTGCTTCGCTGTGAATTCCCTGCATGCCAACTTGATTCGTTTCGGCGATTTGTCGACGGCTCGAGCGCCGATTCATCCACCGGCGACCGGACGACAGTTTGGTATAAAAAAGTAATCGATACAATTGGCGATTTTAGAGGCTCATCATCGCGAGCCCCGAAACGAATGCGCCCCGAGGGTTCTATTTCTAATTAATTGGGAGCAGGTTGGCACTAATCGGCTTACACACGGCTGCATCGAATTCACCTTCGGTCCAGCTTTTTCCCAGTGGCTCGGTCTTGACATTCGAAATTTCACTGAAATCCAAGCGACGGTCTATGCGAAACTGTCGTCTCCGCTTATTCGACTAGAGAAAACAAGCACACTTATCTTAACGTTAGGTTCTCTTTATTGCCGACTAGTGAGTTATCGTTGTCTTTTATCGATCACGAGTCGAGATTATGCGTTGTCACGTTGCAGGCTTTTCGGTTTTTCATTTCTTCTTTTTTTTTACTTGTATAATTTACTCGAGTGACAACTCGAATGTACCTATATATTTTACAGTCAATTTTTGCACGCGCAACAATCTCGTTATTGACGACAAACGAATGGGCGATGTTCGAGTAAAATTTATAAAAAATTCTTTAGTGAAAAAAAAGTTATTTGCAATCATTAAAAAAGATGTTATAGCTCCTTGTTAAGAATCAATGACAATTCCACTTATTCGATCTAAAAAGAAATGTCTATAAATTCTTACTGAAATGTCACCCATTCCCCGATAGTGAATATACACATATAGCATACGAGGAAACTCTTGGTCCGTCCGATTCGATTTTTTCTATGATATATTACAAATTGCGACACACATTCCGATAATTTGTTGTGTGAAGCGTTTGAACTCTACTGCCGTCTGAATGAATACGAGATGTAATAAAAATTGAACCGTACGGAAAGAGGACGAGGAGAGTAATCGGTATCGTTTTTACCACCGCCTGGTCACTAATTAGCTAAACGATAATTCACATCCAAGCTTCACTCTCATTCGCACTCTGTCGATGTCTAACATTTCGACGCTTCGAAGCGTCAATAAGCAACAAATCACGGGCTAACAGTTCTTTCTCCGAATAACAAAAGTCGCACTGCAACAATGACTGTAGTCATTATTTTCTCTTCGGTGATTGGCAAGTGGTAAAATCGGCTGTTGGCCTCGCACAATCGGCGACAAGTCAGCTAGTTAACAATTACTTCCTCTTTTCTTATAATTTCTTAATTTTCTGTTTTTTTTTTCAATCGTTGTTGTTTAATTATACTGGTTGCCGATGCCGTGCACTCTAGAACTTTTACAATTGCAGTTATAACTTGTTGGTGCTGCTGCTGACGAGCCGTTAAGAGCATGGATCTGTTGAGTAGTGCCTCCTAGCATTCGCACGTTGAGCGCGAGAGAGAGAGAAAGAGAGTAAGAGAGAACGAGAGTAAAAGAGAGAGAAAGAGAGAGAAAGAGCCTGTAGAGGTCCTGTGCCTTGCTTGCTTGAGAAAGACTATGCTAGCCGAGCCGTAGACTGGCCCGGAGCAGCCCACGACGGCTCGTCCTCCAACGGCAAGTCTCTCCCACGGTATTCTCATCGGATCGCTAGAAACGAAACAGATCAAACGATAAATTGACGACGACACGGGGGCCGGAGAACACAAAACGGAGCCTCTGCCCGCCGCCCCGTCCTAGCTTCGTTCTCGATCGATGCAGCTAGAGCGCAGGGAGATGGGCGAGGGAAGTATCATCCCGCAGACCCGCAGAATCCTCACGAAACACCTCGATCTATCTATTGTAGTCAAAATTACAAACTACCGATTATTATTATAAGGGATTCCGTCATCTCTGCCGTTCGAACAAAAAAACTCTTTTGTTTTATTTTCTTTCTTTTCCGCAAACTATGATTCTTGTGTAAAGTTATATATAAATACATGTATTATTGTATTCGAAAACCTTTCGGGCGCGCACGGTCTTTGCCTCTAGTTAGGAGGATCCTGCGCCCACCCGGCATATTTTTCCGAGAACTTGCTCCGTGTATAGTCTCTCGTAGCATAGCGATACGGATGCTACATCCTCGTTTTCACTTGCATGGATTATTGCAGTATGAATATTGTATTTATTTTCTTCCCTTATGTTTTTCTTTCTCATCGATTCTCACACAGTATTCGCGACACGTACCTCGAAATATACAGAGAAAAAAGTTTTTTCTATCGCATTTCATTCCCTACGTGATGTTACGACGATTACGCGTGGTATTTGTCACAGAATATATATATATTTTTTTTTTTCGTACAAATCCTGTTAAAGTTTTTTTTTTAGTTTTATGCCTGAAAGCATCGGCAGAAAATTGCTTACGTATGGAAAACGTTGCTACTCGGAAAAGCCTTAATTCATCATTCGTTTGCTGTACTACGAATATTCGTAGATGTTGGTTGAAATGAGGATGATCATTTTTGTATCAAATTCGAAATTTTCGTCGTTTAAGTCTATTGTCTGTTGAATGAATAAAAAAGAAAGATTATTTTCGTTTATACAAATAATGCGTCGAGAGTGATTTGCGTCGGTTTTTTTTTAAGTTACGCGATTTCGGAAATGTGCAAAATAACAAAAACACGCCAAGTCGACGTAATGATAACTGGGAAAAGAGCGAGCGAGAGAGGGAAAGAGAGAGAGAGAGAGATAGCGAGCGTGAAACCAATGTAACAACTAATGACCCATAATATCGATATTACTTGTATTTACTGTAAGTCTCAGACGGTAGAGCGTCGAATTGTAACTTCTGCTAAAAAATACATTGTTCAAGTACAGAGTCCGAAATCCCGCGCGAGGGTTCGATTGACGTTGTCGACGCAAACGAGCGCGCGCGCGCACGCAAATACGCGAATTATATTCACATCTTTATACAGAGACTGACTATCCGACCTAAAATGTATATATTTTACACCTGGAAAAAAGTCGCAATCGTCGCGCAGACGACCGATCATCGATATTATATAACTAGCAATTATATAATATAGCTAATGATAATAACAATAATAAAGTATGATTGATTTTTGTTAAGGTTATTAGATGTTCTTTTGTAAAAACTGTACACACGAAATAAAAAATAAAAAAACGTTTTATATTATTCTTAACGGTGAGAAACGGCGAGAGTTATTTCTTACAGAGGTCCCGTTCGAATTGCTCGCGACAATTGAGGCGAACGACTGTTCACGATATTCCGGAGCTGCGTGCGGAAGAAACGTAGGTGGGGATTAGGCTGCGTATTCCTGTAAACCCAACGAGCCTAACGTTTCTTCCACATTGAAATACATTTAAGGAAGCTCATGCACTTTATACTAGACAAATCAGTGCTAAACTTTGAAAAGCGTTTTCACAATTTCTGCTTGTTTAATCAATTGTTCCGAGGTGTTACTGACGTAGTAGCGTCAGTTTTTGATGGACAAATACATTCGCATTCGCGATTCAAATAGAATATCAACTGATGTATGCAAATTCCCGATGCCATGGTTTTTCGTGTCGTTTTTTTTTTTTTTTTTAAGAATAAACCTTAATAATAGATCAATTATGACGAGCAATGGCTCATTTTTATCATTGGAAGATCCTTGATCGATTAACCGACCAATTTTTTTTATAGTTTTGTTAGTAAAAAAAAAGACACGACCATTTGATTATCCTGTCCAAAACTAAAGGGAGACTATAAATGGCTATAAATTTTGAAAAACTAATACTATAGAAAATCTGGGCGGTCAATCGATGAAGAATCTACCGATTATAAAAAATGAGCCATCGTTCGTCCTAATTGAACTATTATTACGGTTTATTCTTTAAAAAAAAAACTACATGAAAAGACATGATGATACTGGGTATTTGCATATATCCGTCGATTTTCTATTCGTATCACGAACGCGAATGTATTTGTCTATCAATAACTAATACTGCTACGTTAATTAGATATACGTTAATAATACTATACGTTAATAAAGAGGAATTGTAAAAACGCTTTTAAAAATTCAGCACTGATTTGACTAGTGTGAAGCGCAGGAGCTACCTTAACGAAACTAGACGGCGACGCCGCGGGTCTGATCGCGAGTTCGGCGATTATCTCTTCGGCAAGCTGCCGTGCTCGCCGTTTAACCACGAGGGTGCGAGGCTGCGTCGTAAACTCTCCTATTGCTGGGGTCCACCCATCATTCCAATCGACGGCATACCTTGAATTCCATAAGGCCCCTGAGGAGGACCCTGGCCTCCGGCCATCGGAGAGTGCATCTGCATCGCTGGACTTTGTATCTGTTGTGTTGGCGTCACCTGTCCAGCCGGAGATGCTACGACCTTCGAATACAAAACAAAAACGTCACGAGTTTAACGCAATTGTCATTTCTCGGTGACACAATGAGTGACACAAGTAAGTGCTACTTCTCGTTCTTGCCGCGCGTGGCGCGGCGCCTTATAGCCAGCGACGCGATTTTACTTCTCGCACGCGCGCGACGTTTCACTCGTTAGCACTTCTCATGCATTTGTTGTAAAAGTATGTGACATTAGGACAAGAGAGCGACCATCATTGATATCACCAATTTGCCAACGTGCGTATAATGGTTGCTTTTTCGCCCTTGTGTCACAAAGTACTATTATTTTTTCATCTATCTGGAGATTGAAAAAATATATTTAAAACAAAAAAAAATGCTCAACTGCAAAAAAAAGTCTTGAAAAATATTAATACCGCCGAAACTAGCGCTATACGTAGACTAACTCGGATACGCCACCCCTCTAACCCTTTGTTCAACCCCCGCAATTCACTTCTGTACGAATTAACTAGTATCACACCAATAATTGAGAGAGCGAATGAACTAACGAAAAGATTCGCCAATAACCAACTAGTGAATCCTAACCGTACTATATTTCAACAATTAGCACAAATGGCAGACCTCCCGATAAACTGACTTAGGATAAAAAATTCATACTCGCATCAAAACATTGTATATACCATGTAATATTAACCTATTAATAAGCAAAAACTGTATAAAAAACACGGGCTGAAGGACCACGGTCGATGGGCCATTGGCAAAGTCAATGTATTTATTTATTATAACTACTGTGGAAAAAAAAATTGTAACTTTGCCAATAAAAACAATTACTACTACTATAAAAAGAAATAAAACGGATTTTTTCTTTCGGCAATGATTTTGATGGAAAAATAACAGGCTACTGTTTCCACACAGTTAAATACTGTGTGGAAAAGTACGTTAAAGATGGGTAAATATTGCGGCTTAATTACCTGAGAGATACTTGGAGGCTCAGAGGGTAAGGTAAGGTTGACGAGGAGGTCCCGTACAGCAGGGAAGAGCGAGCACTCCGAGTGATTCGCGGTGTATTCGGCGAATCTCTTGAGCTGCAGCGACGCTGCAGTGTTGGCCGACGCCGGGCTGGGATCTCGTTTTTCCGCGAGTTGCGTCAAATTCGTGCTGACGTCGTATATCAGCGGGAGGATTAGTGACGGTGGTTCGCCATGGTAAGGAACGCCGATTCGGGTTATTTGCAGCTGTTTACAGAGACAATAAAAAGCGATCAATGCAAATTTATCTTTCATCTGGCCACAAGGATGTACGAGTGTAAAATACATTACACGGTAATATCCGGATTTTTTTAAATGTTACTAGCAACAACGCGCTCGCTTCGCTCGCGTTCCTGATAACATTCAGAAAAAAAACGCTTTGTTGTCACAACAACCAAAAAAGGTTGATTGGGTCTAAGCGATCCAAAAAATTGTAATTCCAATCAAGCTTTTTTCCGTAACGAATGTGAAGAAAATAAGAAAAACGGGAAACAAGATTATTTTGTTATTTCAATTACATGTTATTCCGAACGCATCGAGCATGTCGCTGGCGTGTTTAAACCACAGTCAATCAGGAGAAGAATAAAGTGGCTTTATGATTATCTCGAACTTCGACTTCGATTGTCCATGTCTTTTTTAATAGACGACGATCATTAAGGTAGTCCTTGCGAATAATATTCATTTTGCATAAATTCGAGGAATTTGGGAGAGAATTGCAAACACTTCTCGGTGGTATAGAAATCTGAAAAAATGCATGCACATTAAAGGTACTGAAAAGATTAATTTTGCATAAGAATAATTCGAAAATGTCATTAACAAATTGAGGAAAAAAACAATTGTTTAACAAATATTTCGATGGCCCAAGATTTTTTTTTTTCATGAAAATGATTCTTTCGTTTTTCCGAATACGTATGAATTTTTTCAAATTTTAGAGTTTACATTGAATTTTCACCTATTTTCCCTATAAAAAACGCACAAACTTAAAAAACTCATAAACATTAGGTCATCGAAATATTTGTTAAACAATTGTTTTTTTCATCAATTTGTTAATAACATTTTCGAATTATTATTATTATGCAAAATTAATCTTTTCAGTACCTTCAATGTGCATGAATTTTTTCAGATTTTTGTACCACCGAGAAATGTTTGTAATTCTCCCCCAAATTCCTCGAATTTATGCGAAATGAATATTATTCGCAAGGTCTAAGCTCGCGAGTAGCGGTTAACGATTTTGAAACTTAACGATTAATATAAATATACTCACGAAGAACAAAATCTTGTTTCGACAAACGAGAACCGCGGCCTGGCCGATTGGAACGATCGGAGCGGCCGACGGAGGTATCCGCAGACACCACTGGACGGACCATTTCATCTGCTGCTGCTGAACGAGGCCGGGAACGAGCTCGAGTTTCATTATTTGCACAAAGTCTTTGAGTACGTTGAACGGAACGTTGAGCATTCTCCCGAATCCGGAGAGAGTGTTGGGTTTGTAGGGCGGAGCCGCCGCCCGCGTGTCGAAGAATTTTTCTATCACCTAATGAAAACGAAAGCTTCGTTTAAGAAAAATTCTACGACTATGTAGAGGGCGCGTACTAAAAATGTTTCAGTGATGGTCGCGTGACCGTTACCTGAAGTTCCTCCAGAGTCCATTGATCATTGTGCTCGGGAAGTGGCTGCACTTTTATGTGGAGCGACTGAAAGTGCTGCGGGTTCAAGCCGACTCGACACTGCAGGGTCTCCACTCGAAAATGAACCACCCCAGGTTCCGTGCTGTTGATTGCTGTAAGCTGCAACGCACACATTTCCCTCAGCCACCGTGGAACAATTTCGCGAGAAATTACCGAAAAGTTAACTTGAAAATCTCATTCAAACATGAATTCGTCCCGGTTTCGGTTAATCCCAACTTATCCAACAACTTTGTTTTAATTTACCCCGAAGTAACTTTCATTCTTTTTTCCGTCATGTCTGTTTTATATCGACACACGTAAAAATAGGCATTCGACTCATCAACTTTTCGTACGCTTCTGGTAAAAAAAATTCTCGCGCGTGATGTCTGGTATTTGTGGGTACAACGAAGCATCGAATGCGATACGGCCCGTATATGAAGCATTCTCTGTCGATTCAGCCACTTTTTTCTTCGACCCTCTCTGATCTGCTTCATAATTGGTAATATCAAATATTTCAGAAAATATTAATATTTCACAAAATACCGTTTTCCTTTCAAACGCAAATATCTCGAAAACTTGAAGTTACTTAAAAAAATGTCTACACATAAAAGTTGCCGTTTTCTGTTAGCTTTCGAGCAGTATATTTCAAATAATTTTCACGTTCCGATTAGAACGATTTTTTTAACCGAAATACGGAGGAATTATTTTTTTTATAGGAAAACGGATAATTTTTTGGGCCGAAAAAATTACAGAATGTTCGTGCATGACTACTGATATTGCAAAAAAAATCTCCAGAGTGGCACCGATAGATCTTATGGTATAAAAAAATGTATTTGTTTAAAAGTTCCGGAAAATGGGGGAATTCTTTTTATGAATACATTTTTTGATACCAGAAGATCTATCGGTGCCACTCTGGGGATTTTTTTTTGTTTTTTTTTTGCAATATCAGAAGTCATGCACGAATACTCCGTAATTTTTTCAGTCCAAAAAATGATACGTTTTTTTATAAAAAAAATAATTCTACCGTTTTTCGGTAAAAAGTCATTCTAATCGGAACGTGAACATTATTTGCAATATACCGCTCGAAAGCTACAATCTACAAAAGAAAGCGACAACTTTTTTAATGTGGTGACATTTTTTAAAAGTAATTTCAAGTTTCCAAGATATTTGCGTTTGAAAGAAAAACAGTATTTTCTGAAGTGTTTAAAAATGTGAAAAAAATGCAAATAGTACCGTTTACTGGTACCTTGATATTACCAATTATGGAGCAGAACAGAGAGGGTCGAAGAAAAAAGTGGCTGAATCGACAGAGAAAGCTTGATATCAAGGAAGAACCAAGAGTGAAATAAAACAAGGAAAGGAAATGAACAACTCACGCAATCCTCGGTCTGAATAAATCGTTGCAGCTGCCTGCGCATATAAACGCATCCCAAGAAGCGTTCGAGCGGCGAGAGATCTGGTCCTGCGAGGCCGGACGGATGCGGCGAGGGGCAGCACAACAATTCGAGAGCCTCGTGAGTGAGCAGAGTCGGCACCGCTCCGGCCCACGATCTCTGCGGCAGAACTCTCGATATGTGACAGCCCGATCTGTGATCCGAGGCTTGCGGACTGTGAAGAGCCGCGTGGCCGGGACTCTGGCCGGGTCGGGCGGGCGAGGGACGCGGCACGCTCGGCGAGCCAGGCCAGTTCGACGCTGCCGGCGAGGCCATGCTCTGCGACGAGGGAAAAGGACTTCCGTCTATGTGACCTGTGGAAAGCGATTAAAAGAAAGGCTTGATACAATTGCCTTTCGTTCGCGTGCAGTCGTTTTCATAATCCACCAATTTCGCGCAACGTTGAAATAGGTTCCAATGAAAAATAACGTTGGAACGTTAAACGCAACATGAAATAACGTTGAAACGTTAAGCGCAACATAAAATAACGCTGAAACATTAAGCGCAACATAAAATAACGTTGAAACGTTAAGCGCAACATACAATAACGTTGAAACGTTAAACGCAACATAAAATAACGTTGAAACGTTAAGCGCAACATAAAATAACGTTAAAACGTTAAACGCAACATAAAATAACGTTGAAACGTTAAACGCAACATAAAATAACGTTGAAACGTTAAACGCAACGTAAAATGACGTTGAAACGTTAAGCGCAATGTAAAATTACGTTAAAACGTTAAACGCAACATAAAATAACGTTGAAACGTTAAACGCAACATAAAATAACGTTGAAACGTTAAACGCAACGTAAAATGACGTTGAAACGTTAAGCGTAATGTAAAATAACGTTGAAACGTTAAACGCAACGTAAAATAACGTTGTAACGTTAAACGCAACGTAAAATGACGTTGGAACGTTAAGCGCAATGTAAAATAACGTTTAAACGTTAAATGCAATATGAAATAACGTTGAAGCGCTAATGCGAGGTAAAATAACGTTGAAGCGCTAATGCGAGGTAAAATAACGTTGAAGCGCTAATGCGAGGTAAAATAACGTTGAAGCGCTAATGCGAGGTACAATAACGTTGAAACGCTCAACGCAATATAAAGAATGTAGGTGCGCCAGGCTTAGTATTAGATTAGGTTCTGGAAACGTTACATTATGCTCTCAAGATACCATATTTTGTGTCTAAAATTTCAAGGCCCCTTAACGGGCATCCGGGCGGGAAAAGAATTCTCAAAAATGAATAATTTTACATGGATTTCACAACGATCATATTGGAAAGCCGGCATGCTTGTACAGTGGACTCTCCGATAAGTTAAGGTCGCGGGACCGAAAGCCGATTAGGCCATTCCGATAAGTTGAGATCCCCACTACTTGCGCAAACCGTTCCCGGGCGCCCAAAACGACGAGGGAAAAATTCGGTCTTTCATCGGTCCTTGTCTCGCACGAAACTAGCTGCCGCGTTACCTCTCTGTCACATTGCGTTCGAGCGCAGGTAGTGTGACGTAGAAAGGGTAATCCGCTTCCCCGCCAACAGGTAGAAAGAACTCAGAAAAGGGTCGATCTTAACTTACCAGAGCGTTAAGCCTTATCTTATCGGAGTGCCTTAACTTTTCGGAACTTAACTTATCGGAGAGTCCACTGTACTTCAAGTCAAAAGTTCGCACGAATGGAAGTTAGATGCCACCGAAAAAAACGTTTTAATACATGAATTGAATATCGTAGATCCCAATTATATTTTGCTAACTTAATAAATTCTGCCAATATTAAGAATTCTTTCAATATTAAGAATTATTGAAATAAAGCGACGGATTGCCACGAATGTCGACAACATGTCGGCGCCTTAACCTATTTCGACACCTAACCATCAAATAAAATCAGCAATTCAGAAAAGGTTGCCAACATATGCTTCTCAACATGCCACAATAACATTCGTCTCGAGTCAAACATTATGTTTATAATCTGTAATAATATTAACTTATATACGAGAGCTGCCAGTGCTTTGTTTTTTATTTTCAATTTACGATATTGTATTGACTAGTACGCGGCGCTTCTACATTCTTAATTAAGGAGATCCTGTCGTATAGTCTTCATTTCGCATAAATTCGCGAATATTGAGAGAGAATTGCAAACACTTCTCGATGGTATAAAAATCTGAAAAAATGCATGCACGTTAAAGGTACTGACAGTATTAATTTGGCGTAATAATAATTCTAAAATGTTATGTTGTTCTATTAACAAATTGATGAAAAACAAACAAAAAATTATAAAAATGATCTGTTAATTTTTCTGAATTCGTATGCATTTTTTTCGATTTGTAAGTTAACTTTGAAATCTGGAAAAATTCATACGTGTTCAGAAAAACGAACGAACCATTTTCATAACAAAAAAAATGGATCACCGGGATATTTGTTAAACATTAATTTTTTCATCAATTTGTTAATAACATTTTTGGAATTATTATTATGTCAAATTAATATTTTCAGTACTTTTAATGTGCACGAGTTTTTTCAGATTTGTATACTATCGAAAAATGTTTGCAATTCTCTCTCGGTTTCTCGAATTTATGCGAAACTAACTCTATACGACAGGACCTTCTGTTCTGATCTATTGAAATACAGACGCCAGTAAAGTGCACCGAGGGAATGAATTAGTCAGAATTTTGATTTTCGAAAAAACAATCGAATGGCGTTGTTTCTAAAATTGCAGCTATCTCTCTCGCACTCACGTGTCACGTGGTACATGTTTCACATTCCCTTAAGGGCATGTGAAATACCGACTGCGGTAATAAAAACTGTAATGAACGTTTTATACGCATATTTGCATTTACAGCTAAAAGAAGAAATTCACGCCCTGCACTGGTGAAATCCGTAGGGAATGAATTTCTTCTTTTAGCTGTAAACGCAAATATCCGTCAAAAACGTTCATTACAGTTTTTGATACCGACTGGGCTCGACGTGGATGTTTCACATCGCCTTAAGGGGATGCTGGAGCAGATTTGTTTACCGACTGGTCGGTAAAAACGTACGGTTTCGTAGTTTACAAACCACGTTGTTATTAAATTGCAAATATGTTTCAAATTGCACAGGATTATAATATCAATGTAGGTGCATGTGCGCCCACTCAAATTTTGGGTGAAAACGCTTGAAAACCAAAGAAAAACGTAAATTTGTAAACGTATCGAAAACCAATATGGCCGCTCGAACTGTCAACACCACCTCTTTCGTATTATATTAACATTTCTAGAAATGACATTCGAAAAACGAGAGTGGACGCAAATGCTCCTATATTGATATTATAATCCTGTGCAATTTGAGACATATATGTAATTCAATAACAACGTGGTTTGAAAACTACGAAACCGTACTTTTTTATCGACCAGTCGATAAAAAAAATCGACTCCAGCATCCCCGTAAATGTTAATCAGCTTGAACCGCAACGTTGGCGACTTCCGATTTGTCTGACCTGTCTGCATGAAGGAACTCGCCGGAGAGTGGCCGACTTGGACATTACTGCAGGGTCCGGGCGACGACGTGGGCATCAGACCCGCCGGACTCGGGACGTGCATCGGATTCAGCGGGCTATTGGCAACGAGACCCGAGCCCGGCGAGGGATGAGGCAGCATGTTGGGCGTGTTGGGCGGCAGCGAGGGCGGCGACGCGAGGTTGAACGAAGTCGCGGGACTGCTGCCGAAGCTCTGGTGCTGACTGGCTTGGGAGATATTGGCGGTGTGAGGACTCGCCGGCGTGTGAGGATTGCTGCCCGAGGGCGGAGTCAGCGGTGGATGAAATCTCAAGCCATCGCGCTGCTGAGCCGGCGATTGGGGTCCGCCACGATGATGGCTCATGAACCCGACTCCGCCGCTTCCGTCGCTGTCCATCGTCACCGGAGACGGCGGATTGTCGTCCTCCGACTGAGACCTCCGCCGAAATACCGCGCTCTCGTCCACGTATTTCGACAGGAAAGTCTGCAAGTGACAAAATTCAAACATATGAGTCATTCCACAGTATTTCATGCAGCAAACAAACCCGACCGACTCTAATCTTCTCCTAATTGTTTTAATATCGTTGACAGTGACAAATGAAGCATCTGTGAATTTTTCGAATTTTATTGCCATATTTATTCGATCCATTAAATAGAAAATGAAAAAGATGAAGAAAAAAAAATCTGACGTCAAGTCGAAGAATCATATCGACAAAAAAACCAGGTCAACATTTTCGGAATTGAACACAGTTTACGATTAAAAAAATGTCCAAATCAGAAAAAAAAGTATTTTGTTTACGCCTTTTACCGAAAAAAATGTACTATTTCACTAATTTGGACCTCTCCGATTCCAATAGACGAAAAATCACAAAAATACTACACTGAGTATTACACTCATTTCTTTATATCATTGATAAAATCAAACGGAGTAAATGCGAATTTTTTATCGATGACTCCGCGGATTTACGTTGGAAAGTTGAATCCGCTGAGTAGTAATTTGTTACCTTGAGGCACTGTGTAGGCGTGAATTCATCGACAACGTTGCTCCGGTCGAAACGACTGTACGCTCCGTCCCTCAAGCTCACCAGACCACCGCCGCGTAGTCTCAGTTCCAAGCAATACATCCCTTGGTAGGCGATTCTCACGAGCGTCACGCACTGCGGCATGACGGTGAACGTTTGAACCGGAACGGTGGGTCTCTGCGATTAGAAATTAAGTTAAAGTGAGACTTTTGAGAATATTTGCCTCGAAAGACGCGAATCCAACGGTAAAGACAAGATGCTCACGGAATTGTGTACACCGAGCTGAGGTATCGTCGGCAATTTACTGATGGATATCAGCGGCTGCAGTGTCTCATTTAGAATGTGAATTATCTGCGCGAGATTCCTGTGACGATTCAGATGAGCCTCGAGTTGCTCTTTCATGAGGGAATGCGCGTTGACCGTTGTGTTCGTCGGGCCTAAGTGGAAATGAGGTTTTTCGTTATAAATTTCTTACGTGCTATCGTGTGTACTAGGGTGTGTCGAAAAAAAGACGTTATTTTTTTATTTTTATCGGCACTATCATTTAATGTTCATACTTAACCTCAAGATACGTCGGTTGAAATTTGAGACCCGTAAAAAATAATTTAGAGGTGCCTCAACGACGTTTTAGATTTTCCATTTGATTAACACGTAGATGAATGCGAGGCTTAACAAATGGACGTCAGGTTTCTCAGCGGCTCATTTCCCAGGGATCTCAACCTTTTTTCCTTTAAATATAGGTAATTTAGAAGGGAAAAAGTGCTGACACTCTTGTCGGTCGAAGTTATAGTTTCCGTGTTATGAATTTTTTAAAACCTTTCTCACTTCTAAAAAACGATATTTAACGCTTTCAGCGTCAACTGAGTCTTTTCTTTCAAGATTTGCTGGCAAATATTTCCAAAAATACAAAAATTCGAAATTCCAAAATGCAAACATTAAAAAATTAAAAAATTAAAAAATTCAGGAAATCCAGATTTCCAAAATATTTGTATATAGACCATACACCATATACAAATAATTACACCATATACAAATAATTACACCATATACAAATAATTCATATTAAACAATATGTAATATTGAAATAATTTGCAATCTGGATTTCCTGGATTTCCTGCATTTTTTATGTCTTTAATTTTTGAATTTTTAAATTTTTGAGTGTTTGAATGTATACATTTTTTAATTTTTGAATGTGTGAATTTTGGAATTTCGAATTTTTGTATTTTTGGAGATATTTGCCAGCAAATCTTGAAAGAAAAGACTCAGTTGACGCTGAACGCGTTAAATATCGTTTTTTAGAAGTGTGAAAGATTTAAAAAAATTCATAACTCGGAAACTATAACTTCGACCGACAAGAGTGTCAGCACTTTTTCTCTTCTAAATTACCTTGTATTTAAAGGAAAAAAGGTTGAGATCCCTGGGAAATGAGCCGCTGAGAAACCTGACGTCCATTTGTTAAGTCTCGCATTCATCTACGTGTTAATCAAATGGAAAATCTAAAACGTCGTTGAGGCACCTCTAAATTATTTTTTACAGGTCTCAAATTTTAACCGACGTATCTTGAGGTTAACTATGAATATTAAATGATAGTGACGATGAAAAAAAGAAAATAACGTTTTTTTTCGACACACCCTAGTGTGTACCGCAGTGAAATTCACTCACTCTTTCCGAAGACCAGTTTGAACGCTTTGTCGTTGGTGCTCCACTGGACCGTGACTGTCGCTCCTCGGCTCGGCCCGTAAGCCAGCACCAACTTGCTGTAACTGTACGACTTGATGCTAACCATATTCCGCAAGTTGTATTTCTCCATTTTGAAGTACTCGGCCAGGTCCTGAACTATCGAGTACAGGTGGACTATCTGCGCCCAATCGTTGAGCAACGAGTCGACCGTGCGCGAAACCGTGTCGGCCGTGCCCATTTCGTATTGGAAGTAGACGGGTCTTCGCAGACCTGCGTACATTTTTTTTTTTTACGTTTTTTGTTTTGTTTTGTGTTTTACTATCGCAATGGGAATATGGCGAATGCACCAGTGATTGAACAGTCACCAGTGAATGAACAACAGCTTTTTGCGAGATCATGAGAAATTACGACGAGTTGGATGAACATTAGATTTTTAATTTGTCTATTATTTAGCTTATATTTGGATTTTTGGCCTTTAATATTTATTTTTACACACATCGCGATATAAATACGAGATTTTTTTTTAGCTGTATCACATAATTCGACGATTTGGTGAATCGTTAAAATTTTCGCGAATTGTCTGAAAGTGTTAGATTGTGTAGAAACCCATGATAAACAAATCGTTCTGCATAAATGTTTATTTACTGGTGACTCTATATTATAACGCGACAACCGACGAATTTGCCGGAAAGCACTCAGGCTTCGATCGTGATGATATTACCTTGTTCCTTCGGATGACCGCTGTTCAATGGACTGCCGTAAAACACAAACTCGGCCATCCAAGTCTTGGCCATTCCCTTGGCCTGAACTCTGATCGCCACACTGAGGAGCCTCTTGAGAAGAGCCTGCCAAGCGCTGCCGGACGCGATGTTAGACGACGGCGCCGGCAACTGAACAAGCTTCAAAACCAATGCCGTGGCATTGGCTTCGACTTGAAGACCTTGGTGAGCGATGTCTCGTCTCGTGAGCTATAAACGTTGCGCAAATCGTTGATTAACGCTTTTTTGTTATGTCCAAAAAAGAACGTGATTGCCATATGCAGTGAAATCGATCCGTCGGTTAATCATCGTAACGTGCGAATGTTACGTGTTAATCTTGATATTAACAACAGTGCAGATGTGTAAAAAGAAATGGCTTGATATAAAAACAGCAAACTTAAGGAGGACTTCTACCTTGGAGCACCATTATTTTTTTTTTTTTTGTAGGAAAACGAATAATAGTAGATGACTGTTTTTTTTTACTTGTTATTTACGTTTTGTAGCATACAATGGCATTTTTTAAGTTAAAAATTGTCGTCGTCCAAGGTTCTCAAACACGGTTATCGAAAATAAATAGCTACCACTCTTCTGACCACTGTAATTATGCGATCGGACTGAAATTGTATATACATACTCGGGAAACATGTCTTCATGCAATGACGTAGGTTTTTTTTTCGAGATCTTAATTTTTCGATTTTTTAATCGTGTTTTTATACGAAAATCATAGATGAAAAATCGTTTTTTTTTTGTTTAAACGCCGACATTTTCATAATTTTACAGTAATCGAAAAAAACCTCCGTCATTCCGTGAGAACATGTTTCTCAGGTATGTATGCACAATTTCACGCCGAACGCATAATTACAGTGGCCAGGAGAGTGGTAGCCATTTATTTTAGATGACCGTGTTTGAGGACCTAGGATCCCGACAATTTTCAACTTAAAACAAACAAAAAATTCCATTGTATACTTTGAAACGTAAATAACAAGTAGAAAAAAACCGCAGTCGTCTACATTTATTCGTTTTCCCAAAAAAAAAAAAAAAAATGAAAAACGGTGCTCCAGGGTAGAAGTCCCCCTTGAGAGGGTATATTTTGAATGATTATAGAGACTACTGAAAGACGTGTATCACCTCTTGAGCAAGCGTTACGAAGGGTATTCGCTCGTCGCACAGGGCAACAACGTGGGCGAGCTCGGGAATGAAATACGCCGGGTGCTTTGGTCTCCGGCTTTGCGGCGTTCCTGGGGCGTCCGTTCGCCCGACGGCCCCTGTGCTCCTGCGCTTGTTGCTTCCCTTCTCCACAACCTCTGTAATGCACCCCCCATCTTGATCATTATTCCCTAAAAAATCCACCTGTTAATCCCCTTTAAAGCAGAAAACACGGCGTACACCAATGCCACGTGTATTTTTTTTTTCTTCTTCCAGATGTTAAACGATTAGTGTACACATACATTTATTTATTTATTTATTTATTTATTTATTTATATATCCATTTATCGTCAATTAAACGTAATAACGATTTGTTAATAAACGATTAGAGAGGAAAAAAAAAAGAACAGTGCGACAGTTTGGCAAATCGAGCGAAATAGCTTTTCGAAATATTTACATTCGCGTGTGACATTTTATGCCTCTCGCAGATTTATTTGTGGACTTACTCTCGCTGTGCGGACTCAACCTCTGAACATCGAGACTCGTTCCTCGCGGAAAGAGTCGTCGGACAAGATCGAAAATTGTACTTACCACTGTCGACACTCGTGAACGGACCGTGGGTTATAACGAAGGTGTCGAACTCGATCAGACTCTGAACTTTCAGGTACATCTTTGGTATCTCAGTCTCGATGCTGTCGTCATGGGGATCGTCCTCGATCGAGCTGTGCTTCACCACCGCCAGATAAAACGAGCACTCGATTTCGCACGGGGACGACTCTTTCTCCTTAAAGGCTACGATCTACAGGACCAAAGAAGCAATTCAGATTTTTTATTTCTTCAAAGCAATCCATGTTGCGTCTCGTTGATAGGTTGGAGCGTTTTATTAGGATTTACGGTTTGACCCTCCGTGCGTAAACTGGGTTTTTTAAGGAACAGTCTAAATTTCGAACTCTAATTTCCCTCCAACGAATGAAGTGCGGGGTTCGACTCCCCCTCCCCTAAAATATCTATTTAGTAATGTGGACAAAAGGCTCAAGTGGCGCGCGAGTCTAGCCGATGGCGGGCAAACGCCGGTCTGTGCAAGTCGCCCTACCTTTCTGAGGAAATGATTCCTTCAAAGGGTCAGTGTACAGACGGCGTCGATGTTTTGATAGGTAAGCGGATGCAGATTTTTTTTGTTGCGTTTTTCGTAGTTTTTCGGTCTTTTCACGGTATTTCGGACTAAAATACATGTTTCTTGTAATTTTATGCTATTTCTGGTCATTTTCATTGTACTTTTTTATGTTGAAAACAACGTATTTTGCATTTTTGGCGTATTCTTCCGACATGTCCCAATAATCCAAAGTTATAATATTTTTGTATTTTTTATAATAAACGTTGATTTTGCGACGCATAATTACCGTTCACAGTTTACTTATAACATGCCTGATTTCGTAAAATATTTCCCACATTCAATGACCCTATATTCTTTTGAATGCTCATAGTCAGAGGTACAAAACCCTATAACCGTTTTTTTAAATATTTGTTTATTGCCAAGTTATGCATTTTTTAAGAAAAATCCGTTTTCCCCCATTTTCGACTACAATTCAATTTGCATTAACAACAGTTATGAACTTTTGACTTCGGGAACTTCTGGGTCGTGTAGTAGATACTTCGAAAAGTATCCCTGAATTCTTTCCGATTTTTTGAAAGCTTAGAACATTTTGAAAACTCGACTGTTCCCTAAAAGTCCCAGCGTACAGACCGTGTATAGAAGAATATAATTTACACACGGAGGGTCAATATTAAGCACGGTGTATGATATTGAAATACTAACCAGAATGACCGTGGGATGTCTATGAAGCTGAACGAACATGCGATGCCTGCTGATCTTCGACATCGGATGATCCGGATGATGAAGCACTGGTAATCGCTCGTGCGGCGTCGCCGGCAAGTGCTGCAACGTTTTCTCGCAGCGACGTTGAGTTATCCAAAATCTGTGCAGAACGTGGACAATTGCACGGTGAATTGACGAGAAAAATGGCGGCTTTCGGAGGCGAAGAGTTTACCTCAATTCGGATATCAGAGTCGGAAGTCGAGAATGATCTCCATTGAGGGCGACCGTTAAATCTGGCACGAGAGGAGCGTCGTACTGCGGCACGTGACACTGCAGCATCCCCGTGTGCGTGTCCACCGTGACCAGAAGAAGCTCGGCTCTCAAGCACGGTTGCAATATCGGCACCGAAAGAATTGCAGGAGATCCCGCGAGCGAGCCTGCGTCATTCGAGGCAATTACAAAATAAGTATTGAACAATCCAACTTGGACGAGTGATCGTTCGAGGGCCAAAGTGTCAATCTCACATTCCACATCTTTCAGCATCGATTGAAGTTCCTGCTTCAACTCTGTTAATCGGCTTCTCGTCCGGATGTAAATCGTGTGAACCAGCAGGCACTCCATCGACAATTGGTCCGACCTGATGGCTCGATCTGCGATTTCACCCTCCTGCGCGTAATTATATCAATTACTAGCAGGTTATTGTGCGCTCGTATGGCTTTCGCGTAACGTATTTGGTTATCAGGCATTGAGAATTTCAATCATGTTTATTAAACAAATTCGTGGAATCGTCTCATAAAGTAACGACATTGAAACATTTTTTGGAAAATTTCATTTTTAATTTTTTTTTTATGTTAAAATTTTTTTTTTTTTTACAATTAAAAAAAAATTGTTTCGAAAAAGTTTTTGTTGAAAAGTTTCCAAAATGTTCTATTGCTCGGAACGCCAGGCGTCAGAAAGCCCGGCATCGGATTGGGACAAACAGACAGGCGAACAACTTTCGAAAATATATATAAGATATATATATATATTTGTTCTAATAGGGCGCCTGGCGTCCAGTGCAAGATGTAGCATTAAAAGCGAGTGAAATTGGAGAAATAAAAGCATTTTTGGGCCGAATACGCTTACCTTACTTCCCAAAGACGGCACGTGAACAACGGCGAGAGGTCGGGCAGGTTCGTTCTGATCGACTTGAACAGTCAAACGGTATCCCAATTCGGATCTTGGATCTTTACTCGTTAGTTCCCTGGAAAAAGAAGAAATATTTCTGACTCACTGGCATTCCCGTTTGAAAACACGTGTGAACGAGATACGTTTGGATATCGCGACTCACCTCCAGTACGATATGGACAAACATTTTCCGGGCGTGTACTCGTCCACGTGGATATGATCGTCCAGTCTGTCTCGAATTAAACGCAGCGTCTGCGAGTACAAAACTTCGAGCTGTAACGACTGGCAGAAGTAGTGAAGAATATAGTAGACCTCGGAGAGCGAATTCGAACTCTCGGCCAGTCGCGACTGCACAACCTGGAAGAAACGAAATTCGATAAAACATGATATCGAGGAATCAACGTTGATCGTACTTGTTGAACGTATGTTGAGTTTCGTACTTGATGAACGTATCTCGTTTGCAGCGGATGCACCAGAGCCTTTCCGTCGCCGGTCTCTCTGTCGGCGACCAATATCTCCAATTCCAGCAGTCGCCAAGGGACATTCGGCCCATCGCCCATAACAGTCAGCGACACTGAGAATTCCTGTTCCACCAAGAACGTCACTCTTCCCGCTTCGATCTTCAAGTTCCGCATTTGAGGAAGCAAATTCCCCGTCACAAGACGGTGCTGAATCACTTGGTTCAATCGCTGCAACGTCGTTCTCTTCTCCGATGGAGTTATTGGATCTGGAGGAACTATTCTTTCCTGCAGTGCGAAACACCGGCGTTAATTCTCTGGCTGAGATCGATCATCCAATCTTTCCTTTTTTCTTTTGTTTGTTTGTAAACAAAATGTATTCTTACTCTGATACACGCTGGAAGACGACTGTACGTTCCAGTCGTGAGAACCTCTACGGCCGCGGGAATATGGAAGTTGGGCAGTCGCGCGTGGACGAGAGTTTCTCTGGCCATTCTCGCCAGCATGTCCGCGGTATCCACGAATAGCAACGATTGTTTATCGAGGAATGCCATTATGTGCTGTGGTAACATTTTGGAACATTTCCTTAATTTTTATTTAACTCAACGCAGACACGGAAATCGACGTGTATCAATTAAATTTGAAGAAAAAAATAAAGACCAAAAGAAAAATGAAAATTTACCATCATTATTATATATGGGGTATTCCACCGGTAGCGGGACAGGTTTCGGCCGAGGGTCTCGAATTTTTTCGCTAGTCACGAATACAATTTCCTTGTATCATAAAAGAAGACTTGCATACAGTTATAGATCCCAAATAATATTTTGCTTTTGTTGTGCCGTATTCGAATAAAGTCGAAAAATAGAAATTTCCGTATGTTTAATTGTGTATCTTCCGAGTCAATAGAGCAAAAATAACATTTGATCAGTGCTTTTTAATCGGAAAGAAGCACTCTTTTTAATAAAATACATCGAACAGTAATCCGATCTGTAAATAAAATTCTACAAACCAAAAATTGAAGAAAAAATCATTTTTATTTATTTTTTCTATCCTTGGGGCTAATTTTTCAGCAACAAATTTACTGAATATAGTTCAACATGTTATAAGGGTTATAGAACATTTTTAGCTTGCCTTTTTCTTTTCTTCGCTAGTAATTAAATGTTATGTTCGATAAAGATATATTGTCGGTACGTATAATTGTCTATATCTTGAGTGACAATAAAGCAAAAATAAAATCTGACCAGTTCTTTTTAACCGGGATAAAGCGTTCTTTTCAATAAAGTACACGGAATTGTAGTCGGATTTGTACAAAAGTATCTACAGCTCAAAAAATAAAAATATATATCGCTTAAATTTTTTTCTGTCCTGAGGGTCCAGTTAATTTTATCAAACATTTTACTGAACATTCTTCAATATGTTATAAACGACCGGTAAAATGTTCAGCTTAACTTCTTTTTTTGTTCACTGCCAATTAAACAGACACTTTTAAGAATACAATACAAATTAAATGGCGAAATGAATACGTTCGATTGGCAGTGAAGAATTAAATGTCCCGCTACCGGTGAAATACCCCATGTATATACATAATATATACATTTAAAATAATGAACCCTGTAAATAAATAAATAAATGAATTGAAGAGCGAGAGAGAATTGAAAGTTTGGGAGCAGCTGTACTCACAGCGGATTTGTCCACTTTGGAAGCACTGTTGGCCCACTTGACCAGGGCCAGTAAACGAACAAACAATTGCCTCGTTCTCGCCGAGTAAGTGTATATTTCAATTTTTCTCTCCATATCGGTCTTCCTGGGTAATCTTGAGTGGAAAAATAGGAAAAATTAGGCACAAGCTTTGACATAACCGGGTAAAAAATGAGCGGAGGTACTCACAACTCGGCGAGAATGGTAAGTTCGTGGTACGTTCTCTGTATTATGAAATCTATGAGCATTCCCAAAGAGATGGAGCCGCCACGGTTGCCCTCCTGCGGCATGTTGTTAGCCACAGGGGTCTGATGACCCTCCAACGGTACCGGAGCCATTTCCGACGTTACGATATTCTCGTTTTGGCGAAGCTCTACTCCTCACGACTTATCGCAGAAAGGGAAGCGTCATCGGAAATATTGACAAAAAGAACGCAGCCAAAGAGTCGTTACCGTCCGCCGACTGTCGATTTCGCACGTACTTCGAGTACAAATGTCGCGTTCAGAAGTGAGGTTACCGTGTGAAAAAAAGCGTTCAACCCGAACATTCTTACGGGCACATCGCAGTGTCAACTTGAGACTCCCGCCTCGCGAGTTACCTCGTGAACTTGACACCTCGCTGGAGTTTCAACCAACATGGAACATCGACGACACGTTGAATGCATAGAGACCGACGTGGAAACGCAACAAACATAAGATGGAACTCGGCCAAGCGGTGTACTTGGTTCCTATTAAAAACGGCGACAGGAGAGAAGAAACGCGATTCGAGTGGCCATTCCCAAAACACGAGCGTGTTTTCGTTTCGCCCTGTGAAGTGCATCCGACTGCAGCGACCTCGGGGGATTACCTGGGGAATCCTCTGCCCATCCGGACATCAGTCGTCAACCGCCCCTCCGCGGTATACATCGATCATCGATCCTTAAGAGGCAGTGATACTCCCCCCCTCCCCGCGACCCCCGCGCCCTCGCCCCCCTCATCGCTTCAGAATTTTGAAACGTGTTTTCTCCGAAACGGTGCGTCGGATCGCGATGAAATTTGAAACACAAATAGACAATGATGGCAAAAAGGGCATAAGCTTTTGGCGTTTCGAAATTCAAAAAAAAATTTCATTTTAACTAGGATTACAGAACCCTACATTACCGACGTCGTCGAAGTTCCCACCGGTGTATCACTGCCTCTTAAGGGCGTGTGAAATACCGACTGCGGTAATAAAAACTCTGTAATTAACGTTCTTTACGCATATTTGCGTTTACAGCTAAAATAAGAAATTCATTCCCTGCACTGGTGAACTCCGCAGGGAATGAATTTCGTCTTTCAGCTATAAACGCAAATATCCGTGAAAAACGTTCATTACAGTTTTTGATACCGACTGGGCTCAACGTGGATGTTTCACATCGCCTTAAGGGCGTGTGAAATACCGACTGCGGTAATAAAAACTGTAATTAACGTTCTTTACGCATATTTGCGTTTACAGCTAAGATAAGAAATTCATTCCCTGCACTGGTGAAATCCGCGCAGGGAATGAATTGTTTTTTTTAGCTGTAGACGCAAATATCCGTCGCGAAAACGTTCATTACAGTTTTTGATACCGACTGGGCTCGACGTGGGGCGCACATCGCCTTAAGGGCATGTGAAATACCGACTGCGGTAATAAAAAACGGTAGTGAACGTTTTTTACGCATATTTGCATTTACAGCTAAAAGAAGAAATTCATTCCCTGCGCGGAATTCACCGGTGCAGGGAATGAATTTCTTCTTTTAGCTGTAAATGCTAGTACAAAACGTTCATTACAGTTTTTATTACCGCAGTCGGTACTTCACATGCCCTTAAGGAATCGAATTAGAATCTTCTCGACGTTGCCGTCGTCGCGATTCCTCGGTTTCTGGCTTTTCCTAATTATGTTGTCGGATGCTAATAACTAAGTGTCTACGGCAATTTACTTTGACGTCCGCAGTTATTAGTCCATATACTGATAAATTATTGTTTCCGGAATTTGGATATTACTCGAACGTAGCTGTGTCGAATCTCTCCGTGGCCCGTGGTCCGTGGCCCGTGGCCGTGTTCGTAGGCAGTGTGATCGTAGGCGTAGAACTTTCTGCCTGCCGAGCAGTGTTGTTATAGGTTACAGCGGCTGTCTCGACAAAAACAAATGTTATCGATAAACATATCAGAGTTATATTCACGTCAATGTAGGTCGATGATGATGATGATGATGTTTGGTCTCTTTGGCGTTTGCGTCGTTAATACCTTTCCTACGAAGCCTTGATAAACATTTAACTCGACGAGTGTGCACGACGTTACGCTGTCGTAATGTCACAATCGGAAGTCTCGGTCGACGAGGATTTACAATCGCCGGATCCGTTCTCAGACCCGGAAACTCCGCAATCTCCGGAATCACATCTTTTGGACGAATGTAAGTACTTCATTCTTATTGTCCAAATTAAGGTAGTCGTTGAGACCAATATTCATTTCGCATAAATTCGAGGAATATCGGAGAGAATCGCAAACACTTCTCGATGGTATAAAAATCGGAAAAAATTCATGCACATTAAAGGTAGTGAAAAGATTAATTTTGCATAATAATAATTTGTAAATGTTATTAACAAAATGATTTAAAAAAAAGATTAGTTTAACAAATATTTCAATGACCAGTTATTTTTTTCATGAAAATGATTCCTTCATTTTTCTGAATACATATGAATTTATTCCGTTTTTTGAGTTTACTTTGAATTTTGTATGTTTATTATAGGGAAAATATGTGAGAATTCAAAGTGAACTCTAAAATCTACAAAAATTCATATGTATTCAGAAAAACGAAGGAATCATTTTCATGAAAAAAAAAAACTTGGGTCATGAAAATATTTGTTAAACTATTGTTTTTTTCATCAATTTGTTAACAACATTTTCGAATTATTATTATACAAAATTAATCTTTCCAGTACCTTTAATCTTTATACCATCGAGACGTGTTTGCAATTCTGTCTCATATTCCTCGAATTTATGTGAAATGAATATTGATTGCAAGGACTACCTTAATGAGCATTGGCAACAGACAGCTTTCTTTTACCGTCAAGCGCAATAGCAATAATTATGGACATCAATAATTTGAAATTGGTTTTCTCAAAAAGAAACTTTATTTTTAAATACTTTGGAGACCGCAAAATACAAACATGAACGGAGCCCCTGTAGAGTAAAACATAGAAATAACATTACTATTGTTATTACTATCATAAACATCAGCGCATAGTAAAGACCCTTATGAAAATATTTCTCTGAAAATATCTGAAAATTTATCTCAAAATACGTCTGAATTTCTACCACTTTTCATACTGTTCACAGAAAGTCATTGTTTTCTTTGGAACAAAATATTCTAGATTGCTCCGAATGTCTCTGATGTCTGTGTCAAATTTTTTTTTAAACTATTACCTATGTTAATATTTTATGCCAGTTTCTCTGTTATATTTAGAAACAGTTTTAAAAAAAACTATATTAACGCTTTCTTTTAGAAAGATTACGGGAAAGTCCGAGTTTTCTATGAAATTCTCTCCATGGTTGGCCGAATAACACATATTTTCTCTAAGAAAGTCTACTCTTCGTACAAGTTAGAAAAGGAATAGATCATAGAGAAAACTCGTAAGTTCTGCGAGATCCTACAAACTTTTGTTATTTGGCAGAAGCAGAGTTTTTCAGAAAATAACTCATATTTTCTCTGGGAAAATGAAACTTTGTCCATAAAAATCTGTGTTTTCCACAATTTTGCAGGAAGCGCTCTGACTTTTCCTGATAATTATAATAGCTGGCGTTTGTACAGAGAAAATTGCAGAGATTTCCAAATATCCAAATATTTACAAATATCCAAGAAACTTTCAAAAAAATGTAGGAAGGTCTTTGAAAATCACGGAAACCATCCGGTTATAGTTTTTCAGACAAATTGTCAGAGAAATAATTTCACCAGGGGTACAATAATGTTATTTCTGTTTCTGCAGAATCGCTCATTAAATAGTGCATTAAGAATTTGTTAATTAAATAGTAAACTAGCTAAAACAATTATAATTGATATTACTTGTTTTTCTGTTGTAATCTTAGATTGATATTTCATTTTCTTTGTTATTCTCTTCATCCAGCAAATTCAGTGTCTCCCGGTGTCGTGGAACCTGAACCAATGGATGATGTGCCAGAATGGAAGGGCATTAGTATGGACGAGATTTACAAGGGCTTGGGGCCTTTTGGGTATCAGGAACATCCACCCATAAGTCACTCACCGCTTCACACAGTGTTATTCTCAGTGAGTCGCGCTAATTTCTCTTATGCTTTTCCAGTAAATTACCAGAAATGTACACTACCAATCCGGTTATTTGGGCTGCCTCAACACCCCCCAGTGGTAGCTGATTTAATTGCAGAAACGTTTTTGAACTCTTGTGCCACTTAACGATGTAAGAACGCGGAGTATTCAATTCGCATAAATTCGAGAAAAGTGGGAGAGAATTGCAAACATTTCTGGATGGTCTGAAAATCTGAAAAAATGCATGCATTCTAAAGGTACAAAAAGGCTAATTTTGCATAATAGTAATTCTAAAATGTTATAAACAAATTGATAAAAAAAATGGTTTATCACATATTTCTGTGACCTAAGTTTTCTTGCATGAAAATGATTCCTTCATTTTTCTTTATATGTATGCATTTTTTCAGATTTTTATCTAATCTTTGAAATTTGTGTTTTTTGTATGGAAAATATGTACAAATTTCAAAGATAAGATAAAAATCTGAAAAAAAATCATACCTATACAGAAAAATGAAGGAATCATTTTCATGCAAAAAGAAACTTGGATCACCAAAACGTTCGTTGATCAATTTGTCGATAACATTTTGGAATTATTGTTATGCGAAATTAATCTTTTCAATACCTTTAGTGTGCATGCATTTTTTCAGATGTTCAGACCATGGAGAATTGCTTGCAATTCTCTCGCACTTTTCTCGAATTTATGCTAATTGAATACTTGGCGCTCCTACGTCCTTAATGCACTAACAATATAACATAGAATGATATTGCACAGATACACTAATGTTAATCGAATGAAACCTTTGTTTTATCGAAAGAAAAAAAAATACATGACCCATTACGTTTTTTAGTTACCCCTAACCGGCAGGGGACCTCCTAAAGCGTATCCCGCTCACAGAACAGACAAATGGAACGTCGGTTACGTGAGAATGCCGCATTCGTCGCACAGTCTCTACCCGATAGAGCAGAAGCCAGGAAGTGCTCGGGAGTTTCGTCTGAGATGGGAGGTGATACAGGAAAAATTGCTCCAGAGTTTCGTGTCGACCGCCGAGTTGGAGACGGCAATTCTCTCGTACAACAACAAGTACGCCCAACGTTGGGACTTTTGCGCTCTTCACCACTTCTTCGCTGAAGTAATATTACGCTCCTCTTTTTCGGGGTTTCGTCGCTTCGAGCCTGTGATTTTTAAATATCGCACAACTTATCGGTATCCAGGTAGCGGACGAGGAGGCCAGCTACTTCTTCGCCAACCTGTTGCCCAAGATAATACAACTCGCGCTGCAGCTCCCGACACTCGTAACCGGCGCTATACCCCTCTTGAAGCAACACACAAACGGCTGCATCAGCTTCAGCCAGCTGCAAGTCGCCTCGTTGCTCGCCAACGCGTTCCTCTGCACCTTCCCGAGACGCAACTCAACGAATCCGCAGTCGGAATACGCCTCGTATCCTCACATCAATTTCAACAGGTGGGCCGCCCCGCGAAACTTGTACAATACGCCGTTTTTATCAAGCATTCTCTGTCGATTCAGCCACTTTTTTCTTCGAACCTCTCTGATCTGCTACATAATTGGTAATATCAAAGTACCAGTAAACAGCACTCTATGTACATTTTTTCAGATTTTTAAAACCATATTTCAGAAAATACCGTTTTTCTTTCAAACGCAAATATCTCGGAAACTCGATATTACTTTTAAAAATGTCACCACGTAAAAGTTGTCGTTTTCTGTTAGCTTTTGAGCAGTATATTTCAAATAATTTTCACGTTCCGAATAGAATCATTTCTTACCGAAAAACGAAGGAATTATTTTTTTAATTAAAAAACGGATAATTTTTTGGACTGAAAATTGCAGTGTATTCGTGCATGACTTCTGATATTGCAAAAAAATCCCCAGAGAGGCACCGATAGATCTTTTGGTATAAAAAAATGTATTAATAAAAAGAATTACCCCATTTTCCGGAACTTTTATACAAATACATTTTTTTATACCAGAAGATCTATCGGTACCATTTTGGAATTTTTTTTTCTTGCAATATCAATAGTCATGCACGAATATCCATTTTTTAATAAAAAAATAATTCCTCGGTTTTTCGGTGAAAAATCATTCTAATCATAACGTGATAATTATTTGAAATTTACCGCTCGAAAGCTAACAGAAAACGACAACTTTTATGTGGTGACATTTTAAAAAAATAACTTCCAGTTTCCGAAATATTTGCGATTGAAAGAGAAACGGTATTTTCTGAAATATGGTTTTAAAAATCTGAAAAAATGCACATAGAGTGCCCTTTACTGGTACTTCGATATTACCAATTATGGAGCAGATCAGAGAGGGTCGAAGAAAAAAGTAGCTGAATCGACGGAGAATGCTTCATATGCATATTATTCTTCATAGTTTCACGATAAATTGTCTTTCAGACTCTTCGGAGCCTACAGAGAAGACAGGCCCAACAGGTCCGACACAGTGATGGAAAAGCTCAAATGTCTCTTCCACTATTTCCGACGCGTCACTACCAAAGGTGCGTAGATCGTGAAAGTAACTGCGCGTCGGGATACGCTTTCTCTTTTCTCAATGAAGCCAAATTTATTTGATCGAAACGAATTTAGTCGGATGAAAAAAAAGGTACTAAGCTACTAAGCTACTAAGCTAAGTATCGTTGGCTGAGCCATGGAAAGTCACGTGATATTGACGTAACGGAAAATACGAGAGACCAGAGAATCGATGGTAAATACAATTGAAATAGTTTCTCGTATTTCTTCGTAGAGCAGCCCCTGAAGGTACGATAACGATACAGCGACGCTACATACCAAAAGAAGATTGTCCTCAGTGGGACAAGCTCGATCGGAAATTGCCGCTGCTACACGTAACGAGTAAAGGAACGATCGAGACCGAAGGTGCCGGTCTTTTGCAAGTGGATTTCGCTAACAAGTATGTTCACATTTCTTCGATTCTATTGGGCAATCGCGCCGATCACTCGCGCGTGTACCGACGGATATGTACGTAACTTTCGGCGGAAAAAAATGTTTCAGATACGTAGGCGGAGGAGTGCTGAATTGGGGATGCGTGCAGGAGGAAATACGCTTCGTCATATGCCCCGAGCTCATGGTGACGATGCTCGTGACAGAGGCGCTCGACGACACCGAGGCCCTCGTCGTCAGCGGCATAGAGCGTTACAGCAAGTACGAGGGTTACAGCAACAACTTCACTTGGGCCGGCGATTACGTGGACGAGACGCCGCGGGACAACAGCGGCCGGCGGAGAACCTCCGTTGTCGCCATAGATGCGCTGTACTTCAAGCAACCGAACACCCAGTTCAGCAAGGAAAATATGCTGCGGGAGCTCAATAAGGTTCCGTGCCCATTCACTTCCTCATCATTATTTTAACAACTTTAACCATTTAAACCCAGAGCCGGGCAAAGTAAAATACAAAATACTTTTTGTACTTGAAATACGCAGTACTTTTTCTACTTAAAATACAATAGTATATTGTGCAGCGAGGGTCGAAAGTTGGCAATTGCGGCGAGTGTGATTGCAGCCCTCGCTACGCTCGGGCAGCAAACCTCACACTCGTCCCAATCGCCAACTTTCGACCCTTGTTGCACAATATACTATTTTGTACTCGTTTAAGTACTTTGTATTACTTCGTAAAAATCAATGGTATGTCGATTGCCGATGAATAGGCTCGGGCAGAATTAATTTGGCTAATTTGATGAAGAATTCATATTTTCATTAGTTTGTTAATAACATTTTGAAATTATTATTATGCAAAATCAATCTTTTCAGCATCTTGGACATGCCTGATTTTTTTCAGATTTGTATCCCATCGAGAAGTGATAAAAATTTTATCTGAAACTTACGTTTGGCGGGATTGTATCGAGGGGAGAGTAGCGATTCGGATTCAGCGAATCGTACAGTCATTCTCAACAAATGAAAATGTTTCCGAAAATAAAGTAGACACAAGAGTACTTTGTGTTTTGTGCTTAAAAGTGTTTGAGCATTTTAAATAAGTTTTTAAAATACTTGGAAAATACTATGTACTGAAAATTCTGCCCAGCTTCGTTTAAAACGCGAGCAAGAATCCCACGGATAATTTAACGCTTTGCTCCGTGTTTACCGCAGGCTTACGTGGGATTCGGATCTACGGAAATCAGCGAGGACAGCTTGCCCGCGATAGCGACTGGAAACTGGGGCTGCGGGGCTTTCAGGGGAAATCCCAAGCTCAAAGTTCTTCTGCAACTGATGGCGGCCGCGGTGGCCGGGCGGTCGATGGTGTATTTCACGTTTGGCGACACGAATCTGCGGGACAATGTCGCGGACATGTATTGGCATCTTGTCCAACGGAACGTGGATATCGGTTGGTTCAACTTTTTCGTCGAACAAATCCGCCCCCCCGAATTCTCTCGTGATGTGACAATTTTCCCGTTGTTTCAGCTCAATTGTTCAACTTGCTGTCTCAGTACGAGACGGCGCCGTCCAGTGTGCGGTCGGATTTTTACCGTTTCTTGTATAACAGAAGCAGAATTAAACCTTTGACCAAGTACTTCACGGTGACGAAGGAAGGCGCCGATTCGAAGGACTCGAGTTGCAAGAAGGAAAAGGGAAGCTGCGAGGCTAAGCGGGAATTCGCGAAAGAATCGAGGCTGTTGACGAGAAGCACCGTCGAAAATCGGAAGACCGCGAGGCTCGACGAGGACATGATAATCGATATGTTGGAGAAGTCGGAGAACGATGTGGAAGAGTCGAGGGATTTGGAGAGCGCAAAGGCGGAAAGTCGCGCGACCGATGAGGCTCGACACAAGCGGGAGAATAACAGAGAGCTCGTTAATCGCGAACAAGAGACGAAAGAGCGGAACAAGCCGACGCTGTGGGACGCTCTGAAGAAACAAGAGTCAAAGTCGAGGGTTGTAAATCGAAAGTGGGAGTTTGATTTCTTGGCAACGGAGGTCAACAACACATCGGCGGGCAGCGATTCGAACGTCAACAACTCGAAGCATCGTACAGCCGTGGAGAAGAGAAGCCCGACGAATAATGCGCAAGCGGCGCATTCGTCACCGATCGCTGTCGCTTCCTCGGGAGTGAAGAAAAACAGACCCACCGAGAGGAAGAGTCAAACCAAGATCAAGGACTTTTTTCCTCCTAGGATATCATAAAAATGTTGAGAAATAAAAGAAAAATATTATATTCAATAAACACGGTGCTCGTTTTACACCTTTGTATATATACACGCTACTCGTACAATAAAATACCAAGGATTACTTTTCAAAGGATGTTGTTCATGACGATGATGAGTAAAAAAACGATGAGCGAAGAAAATGCAGCGCCGTTCGGTTGAGTCGTAATTAAATAGCGATAAGTTAGCTCAAAGTATCAGCGCTTGTCCTTGTTCTCGACGATCCAGAAATGCTTTTTAACCGCCGACAGGGAGATTCTCTCGTTGCCGTGGCGTTTGATGAGCTAAAATGGCAAAAAGCGCTCGGTGAAATCGATCGAAGCGTCGACGAACATGGAGTCTGATCGAGTCGCGAATCTCGCGCGTACCTTCGATATGAGATCTTTAGCGCCCGGCGAGACTTGCGACGGCCACTCGATGCTCAGCGCTTTGATCTTGTTGTAAGTTTCCTGCGTGGAGTCGCTGAGGAAGGGCGGCTTGCCGACGAGAAACTCGTAGCAGAGAATCCCGAGGCACCAATGATCCACGTAGATATTGTACGACTGCCCGCTCACCATCTCCGGCGGCAGGTAGTCCAGCGTGCCGCAGAGCGTATTACGTCTGTTGAGAATAAACGCCGCTTAACAGTAGCAACGAAGATCCTATACGGTACAGCGTAGGGATTTGCGAATACTCCAAAATTTCAATAACCTATTGCGTATGAATAATTCAATTCACATTTTGAATTGAATATTCCAATTTGATCGAATAATTCAGTAATTCACGAATATTCATGAATATTCGTAAATCTCTGATTATTCATGATTACTTTTCGGGTCTGGATTTCGACCAATCGCAGCGCAGTATTCTCGGTAATCGAGTTCGTCTGTTAAAAATTTCATCGGAAATTGCATTCGGATATTGCACAGTAGCTCTTCACTTGTTTTCAACCAATATAATATTCATATAGACGTATTTTATCTGTCAATATGTCCTGTTTCCTCGAATACTGCTCTGTGCTTAGTCGAAATCCAAACCCGAAAAATAATCCGACAAAAACCCCTCGACCTCCAAAATTAATCGCAATATTTCCCTCTAGTTTTCCTGCTGAGCAACGAGAGGGAGAAATTAATTAATTAAGTAATTAATTATTTTAATATGCGAAATTTCCCCCTCTCGTTGCTCAGCAACAAAACAATCGGGATATTACTACTGAATAATCCGAAATTTTAGGAACATTCACGAATAATCCGAAATTTTAGGAATATTCATGAATAATCAGAAATTAGAATAATCAGACTAGCAAACCGTATCAAGTTGTATAACTTGTATAGAATGTACAATAAAGTTTTATTTAATACGACATCTGAATCGCATTTATTCCGCTCATATCTAAACTTGTCATTCAATTTTTCGTATTAAAGTTGATTTCACGAGTTATTCCAGTTCCTGTGAATTATTCATAAATATGCATACAAATATTCATGAATATTCGTACTATCGAAATTTCTGGATATTCAATTGAAATTTTAACATGAATATCATTATTCAATTCAATACAAATGCTATTCACACATCCCTTGTACGGAGGAATTGAAGAAAAAGCTGGGAAACTCACTTGGACGACGGAGCGTGAACCGACCAGCCGAAATCCGCCAATTTAATGTCGCCGTGTGCGTCGAGCAACAGGTTCTCCGGCTTTATGTCTCTGTGAATCACGTCGTTTTTGTGGCAATAATCCAGAGCGTCCGCGACTTGATAGGTGAACTTGGCGGACCTGCGAACAAGTGGTCGAAAATATAGCCGGAAACGCGAAATTTTGTATCCATCAATTTTCTTCTAGATGATAAAACAAAAATTACAAGTGTTCGCTAAATCGCTCTCCCGGCTGGCGTTTCAGCTCCTTGTAGAGCTCGCCGCGAGCGGCAAATTCCAAGACCAGATAGATGCGTTTGTGATCATGAAAGTAGGTGAGAAGCTGAAGAATGTGGGGATGACGCAGATGCGACTGGATCTCAATTTCGCGCATCACTTGCTTCTCGACTCTGCCCTTGACCAGTTCGATTTTGTAGAGGGTCTTCAGGGCTACCATGTAGTGTGTCGTTTTCTCTCTGGCCAGGTAAACTCTGCCAAATTTCCCACGACCGAGAGGCGCTCCTATCTCAAAATCGTGCTCGCTCCAACGGTAGCTGAAAAATTCAGACGTTTTGATTTTAAAACAAATCCATTATAATCATTTTTATTATTTTTCATAAGTCTGATTATAATTATCTGCGACAAGGATCTTTGTGGGTGGCTTTTCGCATTTGTCTCAACTTCATTTACATCCAGTGACTTAGGCCATTGTAAATTATGGCAAGCAACACGATTGCTAAGAACTTCTTTGACCAGTCTGGGTATTTTTTAAATATTTTTTTCAAAAACTTTTCATCTTAACCCTCCGTGTGTAAACTGGGTCTTTTAAGGAACAGTCGAAATTTCAAACTGCAATTTCCCTCCAACGAATGAAATGCGGCCTTCAACTCCTCCCCTAAAAAATCTATTTATCAAAGGGTCAGTGTGCATACAGACGGCGTTGGTGCTTTGATAGATAAGCGAATGCAGTTTCTGTTGATGTTTTCATAGTTTTTCAATCTTTTCACTGCATTTCGGACTAAAATACCTGTTTCTTGTAATTTTGTGCTTTTTCTGGCCATTTTCATTGTACTTTTTTATGTCGAAAGCAATATATCTTGGATTTTTGGCTTATTCTTCCGATATGTTCCAATATTTTTATTGAAAATAAATTTGTATTACATTGTACTTATGTTGATTTTGCGCCGGATAATTACCGTTTGGTGTACTTATAACATGTCTGACTTTCTAAAATATTCCCCACATTCAGGTAGCGAAATAATTCAACTTTTCAAAGCCCACCCCAATGACCCTATATTCTTTTGAAAGCTCGCAGTCTAAGCTACAAAACCCTATAAACGTCTTTTTTAAAATATTTGTTTATTACAAAACTATGAATTTTTAAAGAAAAACCTGTATTTCCCCCATTTTTTATTACAATTAAATTTCTATTAACAATAGTTATAGACTTTTGACTTTGGGAACTTCTGGGCCGTGTAGTAGTAGACGCTTCAAGAAGTATCCCTGGATTTTTTCGGATTTTTTGAAAGTTTACAACATTTTGAAGACTCAACTGTTCCCTGAAAGATCCAGTTGTACAGGCTGTGTATAGAAAATATAGTTTACACACGGAGGGTTAACTTATCGTACATCATACGGATTATTATGCTTTTGTTGATGTTGCAAAAAAATGTTTGTAAACACAATTTCAAAGAACAATGTTGATTCGAAATCGCAAGAGATTTCAAGAATCGTGATGAGGATGAAAATAAACATGATATTGGCACTTTTTGAACGAGTCTGATACTGACTTTTCACCTCGACCCTCAATATGCTCCTCCATGGCGTTGAGTGTCATCTTAATATCGTCGTAATACTCGATCGGCACCTTCTCCGGTATTTTGAACATCCCGTTGTTCGTAGTCATCTTCGAAACAAGGGCTGCCCACGATTTGCCTCGAAAATCTCTCGACACGACCGCGCTTGTCCGTTTGACGTCCGTCACTCGCCGCGTTTTCGTGGCAGAACAGATACTGAGATACGCGATGTAGCGTCACACGATCCACCGCTAATATCTACTCGATACTTATCTATACAAATAACGCGTTCGCGAACTTAAAAATATAAAACGTTGACTTTTACGGACTCTCGACCGATCGCCCGAATCTCGCTAGACTGTTTTCAAAAGTACAAATAACGGCTACATCTACGGAAAATCGAACAACAGCGCCGCGGTGCCGTCTTCGGAAGTTATACCCCCGGATAACTCGCGCGCGCGCGCGCGGCTTCTCTCTCACCTCATGGCGAGTATCAATACGCGCGACAGCGCCAAACGACAGACCCCACACCTGCTATTTTTTTTTTTCGTCGCCGCGACAGGAACGTTACAGTGCCACAAATCTTACAAACTAGCAACAAACTTTGCTTTTCATTTATCTTTTCTTGTGGCCAATACAGCCATTCAAATCGCGCGCGTCACCGCAGCGGCCATGACAGTCCGATCGATTTCATATCGGGGATATCGAACCGCCGTCGTGACCAATCATCCATCGGAACGCTTGAAAGGCGGCTTCCGATTTCGACTTCGATGTGTCATGTCCTTTCCTTCCCAGAGGTGAGGATGTCGGCTTTCAGGGGAGGGAAACGCTTGAAAACGAGATTCCGTATGGAGAGCTTCATCGTAAGATTCAATCAGGCCGCGTTTGCATGAGGGAAGTCTCGGTCACTAGGCGACCGAGTCGCCCCCCCCCCTTTTTCTGGTTTATGTTTCAGATGAGTTTTCAACACCGCTCCTGTATACCCCCTTACGCACCAATTGGCCATAAGGTTAAGGTCGCTTTGTGCAGCCTACCGGAGCCAGGCCCGAAACATTTAAGAGGCAGTGATACACCGGTGGGAACTTCGACGACGTCGGTAATGTAGGGTTCTGCCTCTTAAGAGGCAGTGATACTCCCCTCCCCCCCGCGACCCCCGCGCCCGCGCCCCCCTCATCGCTTCAGAACTTTGAAACGTGTTTTCTCCGAAACGGTGCGACGGATCGCGATGAAATTTAAATTTTGAATTTTTTTTTTTGCCTCTTAAGAGGCAGTGATACACCGGTGGGAACTTCGACGACGTCGGTAATGTAGGGTTCTGTAATCCTAGTTAAAATGAAATTTTTTTTTGAATTTCGAAACGCCAAAAGCTTATGCCCTTTTTGCCATCATTGTCTATTTGTGTTTCAAATTTCATCACGATCCATCGCACCGTTTCGGAGAAAACACGTTTCAAAGTTCTGAAGCGATGAGGGGGGCGCGGGCGCGGGGGTCGCGGGGGGGAGGGGAGTATCACTGCCTCTTAAGAAGAAGAAGAAGAAGTAAGATGCAATCGCTCTTCAGGCACCCATATGTTAGCCAGAATGTCGGTATTTCGATGAGCGTTCTTGCAAAAGATTAACATTTTGATGCAAGAATAGTTTTGAACTAAACAGACAGAATGTTGAATGAAAATATCTCAAATATTATTCCTCGCATTATAGAATCTCTTTTCATTGCTGGATTCCGATAATATACGGCAAACTATCAGGTGCCCGAATGCGTTTTTAGGTACTTCCCATTGTATTGTAGCTACTACTTTCAAAAAACGTCCCTCGCTTCCGCTGACCGGCGCAACTTACAACAGCCGATCACGGATGCAGCATTCCGTTCTAGTGATGCATCATTGGCTGTCGTACGTTAGGCCGGCCCAGCGATAGCGAGGGGGCATTTCGTGAAAGAGGCGGTAATGAGGAATGCCTAAAAATGCATTCGGGCATCCGATAGTCTGCCTAATATACTGAGGACCATACGTTATGCTATTTTACACCGCTTTTGCTGTTCAAACCACTTTCTTCTGCAATCATTCCATTTACGCAATCACGCTATGTGATTTCCCTAAAAATAATAAAACAACAAATATATGACAGAGCTGGGCAAAGTACTTACAGTACCGAGTACTTCAAGTACCAAGTAGATCACGTACTAAGTTGTTCCAGTAAAAGTACTTAAAATACTTTGAGTACAGGTGCTTTAAGTACATTTTTGTAAGTTCGAAATTAATACAGCAACACAAACTTTTGAAAAATATTACTTTTTTCAAAATCACTATAAGTACACCGAAAACCTTTTTTCTACATTAAATTTCGTTTCTCGGGCATTCTCTCTTTCTTTATGCGAAACAGAAAATTATAATAACAACGTTTTTATAAAAGCCAGAAAACATTATTGGATGTTATTTTTGCTGGGGATGTACGGGTAATAAAGCACCTTTAAGCATCATCCAATAATACTTTCCTAGTAATTATAGCAAACATTTTTCTTTTTTTGTTCTTGGCGTCGACGTGCTACCTCGTCTCTTGATAATAATTATTTTCTTCATAAACATTCAGGAATCGTGCATTTTGTTGCCAGAGCAAAGGCACAATAAAACCTGAAATCGGGCTATTATTCGTAGTGCGTTCTGAGACGTGAAAAAATCATGAAAAAATACGGATTTATTATTAAAAGTACTCATTGTAGAAATGTACTTGTTGCACTTACTTGTACATCAAGTACTTGCAAGTACTCGTATTTCAAGTACTTGTACTTCAAGTACTAGTACTTCAAGTACATCTGTACTTCACTTACTAAAAGTACAGATGTACTTCCAGTACACGGTACTTCAAGTACATCTGTACTTCCAGTACCTTACTTGAAGTACCAAGTAAGTACTGTGTACTTTAAGTACTGCCCAGCTGTGATATATGACGTCATACGTTATCAATGTTTTTTTGTATTGACAATTATACGTTAAGCATAACAAGGCATACCATAATACCAGTGGCAGTGCGACGCAATTACAACATCGCAGAGTCTAATATATCCAGTAACGTCGGTTGTCGCTTGTCGCTGTCGTTTGTATGAAAACGTACCACTATGGTCTCAGCAAGTATATCCGAATCCAGAGCCGCGCGATTCCGCGGCTGTTGCACCGGAAGTGCTGCGAAATGACGATCGGGAACCGACGTTATTTTCTTTCCGTTTTTCAAAAAATATCCAAGTCTTTTCTCTCAGTCCCGCAATAATTTCACAACGAAACGTTTGAATTAAAATGTCTGTATTGTATTAAATCAATCGTCCTCACGTACAAACATGAAAATTATCGTGTCATCGATAAAGTTCGAAATCTCTGTTTCGTGTATATTGCGTAGAGTACATTTAAAAAGGTCCATTTTTTGTTTTTTGTTTTTCTTCAAAATACATATAAATAAAAAATAAAGGCATCCTAGTTTCTTATAGAGCATGCATTTATATATGTAATTATATTATACCTGTCATAATTGCTTCTGTCCATAAGAAAATATGACAACTTAAAACAACCTCGAGGCCTTCCGAATTTGTCATGTTTACATAGAGTGTAGGCAGCATGAGAGTGCATTCGTTCTGTTTGTTTTATGCTTAGCGTTAGAATTCTGTTAGAACGTTATGTGTGAATTAGCACCAAACAATAAATCAAGTTTCATCGAACTTTTGGCATACCAATTAATAATGATCAATGGTTTTCACTTTTTGTTTTTTTTTCCCCCCCGTAATACTGCAGGATCTCTAGTGCTGCCTTTTCAGTGAATTATTATTCACTTACACAGAAATCTTAGGAAAATAGACAAACGTTGTGTTACAATTTACTGATAAATTCGCGTTGTATTCGAGCACATATACATATATCTATATTATTTTTATCCTCAAGTTTTATACATAGAATGTAAGATGTGGGCTCATTGATTATTTTCTCAACGCTCGCTTCCGCCTTTGTGCTACGCAAATTGACATTACTTTTTACGCTGTGACAACATCTTTAGTTTCGTAGCTTCTTTTCAGCTTGTCAATTCTTCACGACCAATTATTCCGTCGTCGATCAAAAGAATCATAAACCAATCATGCTGGCTGCTTCGAGAAATGCAATTATGATTTTCCGGTACGAATTTTCATTTTTTTTTAAATCAAAAGCCGATTCATAGTGACTAGAATATTTCACAATTCACTCATTCACTGTTGAATCACGTTTAATATTATTATAATAGTTTGTTAATTAAAAATATCATAATAATATTAATAATAATAATAATAATAATAATAATAATATGTGATGAGTTCATAACTTTGGTTTATAGCGCTGACAATGCTCTGGCGTTGATACTCAAACACATTGAAGTATAGCAATTCCGTTTTTGATTATCTGCAAATTCGTGATATATTACAGACTTAAATCTTTTAAATTCGATGTTTAATGACTCGTTAACTTATAGCATTCGCAAACGTGTCTATGAGATAATCATTTGTTGGTGAAACACAAAAAGACGTGAAAAAGAAGAGAAAAAAAGGGATTATTCGTTTAAATGACTATGCCCTCGAGAAATAATGTTGAACGTCAATGTTGAACGAACAAATGTACTACTTACTCTAGACGTAACTACACGCATGATGATACTTATTGTAGAGAAGGAAACGAATAGTGCGCCAATTTCGGACAACTGGATAATCAGTTGCGCGGTCCGTATTTCGATAAGAAGTTATTCTCAGCTAGAGAGCGTCGGAGACAATGGTTCGCAAGACTGCCGAGATTAATCGTTACGTACGTATAAAAAGATTGTGCACTTGAGAGTTTTGGGGAAGAGCACCGAATTTCGTTCGTAAATGGCGAAAATGCTTCAGGCCATTGGTGGAAAGTCGTGAGCTGAGGAAGTCAGTGACTCGAGTCTAATAGCTACCGAGAGATTATCGCAATCAACATTGTCCAACGAGACACTCAACTCCAATTTATAGACAACTTCGTGGAGCTTCCATGAGATCAGACGATTATCGTTAAAAAACGAAACAAAGAATAATAATCGTAATAATAATGCAGACCAACATCAGGTTTGTCACAATGGAGCCTGGTGTACACTTTCTCTATGCTACAGTATGTACATTTAGCAAGCATCAGCGTGCTCTGTTTAATCGTCCTCTCCTATTATAGTAGTATTCTAAAAATCAAAAACTCAATATTAGTTCCTTCGCAATTAGAATGTGGAGTGTCGTACTCGTTCGAGAAAAACAAAGTGACAAATCATATGACACACGTTTTCGTTTTATATATCTCGCTAGTCTAAAATGTTTTGTTATTTCTTCTATTTTTCTCTCTTTTTTTTTGGATATAAAAAATAGCATGTTCATGAGTACAGGAATATCGAGCTGCTGCCGTTAATAACGTCCCATACTATTCCAAGTGATATTTCATATAGGCAAAATACGCCAATTAGTTATTGATTATGTGTAGCAACGCGGTTGACCTCGTGGCCTAATGTAGACCAAGTGTTCAATGAGATTAACAGCAGAAACGTTAAACGTTTATTGTAGGTAGAAACTACGTCGAGTGCGGAGATGAGCACCCTTCACTATTTTGAAATATCAATGTTCTTTTATCCATCCCGTAACTCGTTTAAAACTAAACAATACATAGAATTCGTTACTTGGTACATTTGATCTTTGCATTTTTTTTCCTCCGTAAAATCATTGCTAAAAAAACAAATATTGTGAATATTACGTCAAGTTAAAATTCACATTTTCTGCCGTGGAGATGAATTTCGCGAAATGATGAAGAATAAATAAATTGTAGGACAAATGTCAACGACACGTGGATATTTGAGAGTAGCGAAAGGTGCCCATGGTCGGTTGTCGTGACGTTCGGTATTGCGAAAAGAAAATTATTCGAAATGAAGGTCGTTGACCGTCCACGGTACCGTGGACAGAGGTAAATACGAAAATGGTTCGAAGCATTCAAGCGTTCTCGATATTATAATGTATATATAAATACGATACTGCAAAAATGCACTCTCGTTAGTCTTATAATCGGGTACATATATATATGTATGTCAACATATATATGCGTGGCCTGCACTACATGTTTAAAGTTTACCTTCAATATCATTTCCTGAATGCAATTTACGTCTCATTTGTGGGGCGGGGTCCTTTCAACGAGTCTTGGATTACCTGGCGGCTCTACTAAACCAGCGAAATTGACATACGTTGCGCTCTCTCTCTCTCTCTCTCTCTCTCTCTCTCTCTCTCTCTCTCTCTCTCTCTCTCTCTCTCGCTCGCTCTCGTTCTCGCTCCTGTCACGCGAGTTAATAATTACGTAGATAAAATAAAAAAGTGAAAAATGTTACAAAAACATCACGGGGGCCCATTTTCATCAGATCTCTCGTTTTATACTTCCTACACGAGTACCTCGTGACAGAATATTCTCAATTCTAGACAATAAATCAAACTTACTATACGTCCTCCGATTATCAATGTACATTTACTATATGGCAGTACACAGCTCGAGTGCTTAACGCATTCTTCGTCGTTTCATTGGAAATATGGAAACACTTTCGTCAACAGGTTTAAGCTATTTTTGAGTATCCCTTCCGCGAATGTGCATGGATATTGTCTAGAACTGATGGTTAATCTTCGTTTTTTCGTTTTTTTTTTCCCTACTATGGCACAGTTTGCCGATTAACGGCACTTTCGACCACCCCCGGCTATTCCAGCCGAGTCTCCGTTACGCACGCGGTACGCCAATGACTTCTGATCGCGAAAAGGAACCGTATGAAGTATCATTCAGTAGCGTAGTATCGTACTATTGAATCCTTTTGAAAAGCATTGTATCGAAATTGGAAGTTTTTGTCCATAAACCCGTATATTAAATTAAATAAAAACTGCAATTAGGTTTTATGCCGTATTTTTACACGTAATTCGCCCTTTTGTCCAATTTTTCAAACGCCTCTTTCTGTTATTTTTTACTATACCGTATCTTAGTTTTACATCGTACTTTTATTTCGATTCAATATTAATATTAAGATTGAATATATGAGACCGTAAACAAAAGCTTCCAAACCGGTACTAGAATTTTCGAGTTAATTTTACGAATGACGCAACGATAACGCGGTATTGTGAGTGACAGAGACACGAAAATCGGCGGAATCCACACGCGCGGTGACGATACGATGAATCGACGAAAGGAAACGTATTCGCGTTTGCGTTTTCAGTTGGACAATGAAATAATCGATATTATCGTTCCCCCGAGCTCAGCGAGTTTACACCTAAACTTTCATTACCGGTTAGTATTTGTAACGTTCACTAATTCCGGAAACTACGCATTGTACTTTAGCCGAGACGAGGCAAATGATTGCAGCTGCCAAAGTGTATATCCGACGTTTGGACGTCAGCACTGAACGTATGTAAGATATCGAAAAGAACAAGAAAAATAATAATAATGATAATAAAGCCGTAGGAAAAACAATCGGTGATAATCGGTTGACTCAATCTGCTTTATGGCCAGCGAAGCCACGGTACTCGGATCCCGATTAGTTACTTTTTGTTACCTAGATCGCTCGTCGTTTGGGTGATGGTCGTTTCGGCCTCTGCCTCTCTTACAAAACGGTGCATCTTCGCTGCCGACGTTTCTGCGGCTCCGGTCGCAGAACTGCGCGAACCGCCTCGTCGAAAACTTGCTTCAGCCCGCGTTGCGTCAATGCCGAACATTCCATATACTTAACCGCGCGTACCTGTTACGACAATCAAACGAATAACAATTCAATCTCGTGTCAACGTGGCCGATCTCTTATCCACTATTATTTCGATCCCTCGTCTTTCGGGATGAGCAGCACCATTCAAATGATAAAGAGCATTAGAAATACGTTTTTCATTGCATCACTAAATAAAATGACGAAGCTACGGTACAAGAAAAAATGTTGCGTTTTGCAATAATCATGAACAGTTTGGAGGACATAAAATTCATCAACAGTCTGGAGGACAAAAAACGTTGACACGTTTGTGCCTTGAAAAGATATCAACATTTAGCAGGTTCAATGATCTGCTATTATTTCATTAAATCGTGTAAGAAAACTTGAATCGATCCAACATCGGGTGTTGCGTCTACTCGCGTACCGTTCTGGTTCTCCGATGGCGATTGATAACCGCGATTATGCGAATATTTCTACGCCAATGGAAGCACCATCGCTTGCTTCTGTAAGATTGTTAAATGATGTGTGCTGTTGCATGAAATTAATAAATTAGTCCGCGTAAATTGCATGAAGAACTCTACCATGCAACGGTTGGTGAGGTTGGGAAATGAACTCCCGTCGTTAAGTTTCATGGGTATATCCTACAATTCGTTCCTTGCTCAAGCGCGCGAGGAAACCCTTCGCTATGAATGACGGCCTAAGAAGTATTGTGAATAATTTTGTGATAATTGGCTTATGAATTTTATACATCAGGCTTCCCTTTGATAGTTTAATTTAGTTCATAGATATATTTAATTGTTGTTTTTTTTTGTGTATAAACTGGAATTTTCAAGCTGTGAATCCACTTTATAGACTATTGGAAATTGAAAGGAGTGATCCGTTAATAAATGAAATTAAATTGAATGAAATGCAAAGGCACTTGAAATACCCTTGCCGTTGAATGGTGCGCCCATCCGTCTTCCCATTGCACAAACCTTGTTAGCTAATTTTTGTCCCTGTTCGCGCTTAATGGCGCTGAGACCTTGCTCCGCCAGGAGAGTCAGCGTCTCTCTGTCGTCTCGCAAGTCAATCTTTGTTCCCACAAGAATCATAGGCGCGTCCGGGCAGTGATGCTTTATCTCTGGGTACCACTTGCTGGTGACGTTTTCAAAAGACGAAGGACTCGTCACGGAAAAACATATGAGAAAGACGTCCGTCTGAGGATACGAGAGGGGACGCAGTCTGTCGTAGTCCTCCTGACCGGCCGTATCCCACAGTCCCAGACTCACGGGTATCCCGTCGACGACCATCGGTGCGGAGTAATTATCAAACCTGAAATCATTCAATCTGTCTAAAACTTTTCCTTTTCATTTTTTCTTGCAAACACAGTTTGATCGGTCCGCAAGAGAATTGATTTTTCATCTCAGTTACGGTGATAAATACTTTACTGCTCCCAATTTTCTTGTTAATATATCAAATTTTTCCATTATCCAAAATCCTTTGCTGCGAACGAAGGCCTACAAAGTATTGTGAATAATTTTGCGATAAAATAGGCTTATGAATTTTATACATTGGGTTTCCATTTGATAGTTTAATTTAGTTCACAGATATATTTAATTGTTGTTTTTGTATAAACTGGTATTTTTAAGCTGCGGCTCCACTTTAAACACTATTATAAATTGAGAGGAGCAATCCGTTGATAAAATAAATGAAATAAAATAAAAATAAATGATACCTCGTACGCCAAGCAACTTTCAAATTGCCTGCAATCTTCCACCCTTCTCTGATCATGTCAGCCACAAAGAATGGCAAAACAAATGGCTTCCTGTGTGCACAGAGCGTGACTCTTGCGCAAAACTATTATTGGCCACCCCCCAAAATGGGTCTGTGGATCTCGCAATTTGTGGGAGACAAATGTGACACTCTCGCGCAATTCAAAGAGTCGCGTCGTCGGTGATTAAATAGCGTGCGTTACTCACACGGTGGGTACGTATTCGCCGGGAAAACTGTCCGTGGTGTAGGATATCAACATGCATGTTTTTCCAACGGTGCCGTCGCCAACCACAACGCACTTGATTGGCCTGCCGGAACTCATTTCGCCGTCTCTGGAGAAGAAATAGTCTGAAATTATTGCTCGCCCGTGGTATCGTTATCGTCGAGAGCTCGCGGGGAGATACGAGAATATCCGTCCGCTGCATCGTCGACGGTTTCCAATCGACGAGAACGCCGTCGGTTCTGGTCGATCGGAACGTGGAGAGACACGGCGACTGGCAGCCGCGCGGCTTGCGTTATAGGGTGAAGTCACCGGTAAATGAACAGTTAAGCGGAGTCAGTTCATTATTATGGATTTTGATAAAATCTAATGTTTTCAGACTGTTTGCAAAAATTTCAACGATTGCCCGAAGCGTTGAATTATGTGACGCAGCTAAAAAAATGTCGTACTTTTAGCGCGAAATGTGCAAAGATAAATACGAAAAGCAAAAAATGGAAAAACAGCAGTAAATGAACGGGCCAATCTAACCTACACTTTTCGTCGAAAATGGGCGTCCGCGAGAAAATAATTGCCGTAGATAGCTAAATAATAAAGAAATGAAGAATCCAATGTCAATCCATGTCGTCGTAATTTCTCATGAATTGTCAAAAAGCTGTTGTTCATTCACTGGTGACTGTTGAATTACTGGTGCATTCACCCTATGGAGGAGGAAAAGCGCGAGGGCTTGCCTCTCGGTGCGCGCTGCCCAGCGCTGCCCGCAGCACGTCGTCACGTTATCGTCGACCATAAACAATCGTCGTCGGGGCGGCGCGTCAAGAGGCAAACTTACCGGAAACGTACGTGCGGTCTTTGCGCGTTACGAGGATGACAATCGTGACTCGCGAGCGATGAGATTCACAGGGGCGCGCGAGGTGCGATAGCTTTTTCTCTTCAGCGAATCATGCGAATGGCTCTCATCGCCATGACGGTGTTGCGATTTTCGAGAGATTGAAACGGACGTAGCCCTCTCTCTCCTCGCTGCTGCTGCCGCTGCTGCCGCTGCCGCCGCCGCTTGGTGACAGATGTTCGACAATCGCCCGCTATTCGTCCCTCTTCCCCCTCGGCGGGAGCACCAAGTACCAGTGCCGCGACTCACCGCGACCACGAGCAGCCACCCTTCGCTTCAAACCCGCCGCCCGAACCGACGAGCTCACTCTATTATTCGACCGATCACAATGGCACAACGTTGGCCAGTATCGAGAGACGTGAAACACGCACTTTTCTCGTATTGATACGCGCAGAGTCGTAAGTCCCTCATTTTTATAGAAATGAAATTGATGGTACGATTGGCTTTGTAATTATGTTTTTATAATAGTAACTCGTAATGATTATAATATGTTGTGTAAACTTTTAAATAGAAGCAAAAAATATTAATTTCCGGCAAAACTTGATGGTAATCTTATTGAAAAAATGGAGAAATACTGTTAATGCATTGCGAAAATAATGGCCTGCCTGCCTGTCCCTTTTTCCCCGCACAATTTCTCCCAAAATTTCACGAAACATATCATTTTCACATATCATTTTGTAATCGCTAAAGGGCATTGTTATTAAATCGTAACTGGAAAATAAACTGTCGTGTGAGCTTTGACTCTTAAAGTAACGGGGACTTACATCACTGCGGATACGTGTACGATTGTAATTTGAACGACGTAAGCCCGGGTCGAGTCGCACCCTGCTCAGTGATTCCGATTAACACCGATAGAAACCTATCAAATGGACAAAATTCCGATTGAAAAATAATGAGTTCTGACAGGTTTCAAATGGTTTTCTCTAAGTTTCATTGGTTCCAATCGGATCTTTTAACCAGGGCACGTGACGCGCGTAAATATGCGTAGTGCGAGGGGCGCGCGCGGGCGAGGGTTTAGGAAAGACAGTCGAACTAGTCGAAGGCGCGAGTTGTATCCTGGATCGGACCACCGCGTTATTATTCCGTCTCCTTTGCGCTCGCAATTACGACGAAGATCCGGAGATCAAAGGAGCGAGAGTACGAAGCATCTTTCTCCCTCTCACTCGTCCCAATAAGCGCCGACAAAAGTGCTTCGCGCGTCGCGCACGATCCAGCCTGCGAAGACACTCGTTGCGAACGCAGCCTCTGCGCTTCATATCCGCGCCGATTGGAGATCCATGTCAGGGGCCCTATTCTCGAGTTTTATCGTATGCGATATTTCGTGAAAGTTACTAGATTATCGCATGCTTCGTCAAAACTGTATTCTCGAACGATGATAAGTCGGTCGCATACGATAATTATCGAATGCTTCGTATCGAGTGGGTTGTCGCATGTGATATCTACATCTCGTATACGTTTTTCAGTAACATCTTTGCTTGCGGCCATTTAGATTGTTTACAAAGTTTGTTTTTCATTATCGTAAGTACTAAATGTATCACTAAAAAATAGTAAATTATTAATTTATACTAGCATATTGATCGACGGCTTATTTCGATCGAGGTTGAAATGGGGTGGAATGCCCCATATTCTACAGGTGGGACATGAAAACAAACAATTGATTTATTTAAACAAGTCTAACATTTTTTAATGCAGTGAGCGACCTCCAGCATTTCAAAATTTCGTGTAGTTTTTTTACATGAAATATAATTTTTGTGAGAGATGTATGAAAAATTCACTTGTAAGGAATTTACTTGTAAAAATCGATTTTTTGTTTTTTATTTTTTGACGTCCTTGACCGACGTCTACATATTTTTCGACCGTTGGCGGGTTTCGCGACATTCTTTTTAGACAAATAAAAAAATGTGAGGTCAGACCATAAAAAATAAATCAACATAAAAAATAAATCAACATAAAAAATAAAGCTCAACATATTATCGACCTCATATGTATGCATTTTTTTTACATTTTTCACGTTTCTGAATTTTTACAACATTCTGCAGTTTGGTGGCCAACGTGATCGCCACTTTCAGCCCCCTAGTATTATTGATATTTAAATAGTCTTAATATACAATTCAAAAACAAACCTTTCTCCTTTCTCCAACTTCGCCGATATCAACTTCGGGTGAGCTTCCACAAAATCCACCAGAACAGTTTTTTGTTCGTGAGTAATGTATGTATCACGTTTATTTTTCGCAGAGTCCGGCGAAAAAAAAATTATTTGGTTTTGCGAACTCATTTTTAGACTACACTCAAAACGATGTGTGGACGGAACGACTGCTGACTAACAACTGAGAGAAAATAGTGAAGAATCGAAAACTTGAATCCTTCACACCCGCCGTTCTTGAATCCGCGCATACCTGAAGAAAACCCCTTAGTAGCCATCCTGCAATAAAACATTTGACCGCCAGAAATTGACTCACGGACTTTAGCAGCAGTAAAGCATCTGGTCACCATGAGACTTTTCCATTTTCAGGCAAACCCTCTTTCTGCAAAGATTTTTTGAATACACTATCTTTGGTTTTTACATATATTGTGCATGAATATATGTTTTTGACATATGTGCGTGCGAAGTTCGTCTTCTCGTGCCTGCGTAGCGGGCGCGAAATAGTCGATTTTCGCATGTTATTGGAGAATTTATTCGCACACTCCGAACAGTGCGCGAATAAAATTCGCGCACTGATCGGAGTGTGCGAATAAATTCTCCAATAACATGTGAAAATCGACTACTTCGCGCCTGCTACGCAGGCACTCGAAGACGAACTCGCACACACGTATGTCAAAAAATAGTATGTGTGACACGTGCGCGTAGGCGATTCACGACGAGTGTGAAGTTTGCCGCCCGAGCGAAGCGAGGGCGGCAATCACACGAGTGATTAGAGTGATTAGTGGCGGCAATCTACTTCGCGCACTAGTCGCACAATGTACTATTCTAGAAAATTAATAGTTTTGCTTCATCAAAAAGCTTTCGTGTATGCGCGTACATAGTACGTGACTGTACATAGTGTCACGTAGCATGCTCCGCTTGTAATTCAATTGAGTTAAATCGGTGTTTCCAATTTTGCGACATACTTACAGATACATATCTTTGAAGTAACCAAACCGAATCTCGCGGGTATTTGGAAGTCATGAAATCTGTATATTTATTGGTCCTCGAGATTTCTCTAACGAAATAGCCCAACGATTCCATGTGGCAACGATGTAAGAAAATCGTATGCGAGAATTATCGAAGCCCTCCTATCGCATGGCAGTCGAGAATAGCATTTCGATCTCGTATACGATATACGGTCATCGAAATTTATCGTATACGAGAAATATCGCATACTTTCGAGAATCGGGCCCCCGGACTTGAACTGTTGAACAGTAGAAGACTCGAAGGAGGTAAATTAAGAAAAAACTATATATGTCGAAAAGAAATTTAAGTTCTAATTTAAGTTATAAGATTAACGTTCATCACTGTTTATTTTGAAGTGTGATTAAGTCATCCTTGAGTCCTCTATTAAAAAGTGCATGAGCCACCATTGTTATCGATATAACTCGGCCTCTCATTGGTCCAGGGCCGACAGTTCGTTGTTTAACAGCGCGAAATTTGACAGTTTGTCGCAATTTGGCATAAGCGCTGCAGCGCGACTAACCCGTTCGCGCGCGTGAGCGCGCGTTACTGTTCCCCTAGTAATTATAAAAAAGTTATAAAAATACGTTATGCACTCTAAAAAACGTTGATTAATATAAAAAGTTAATTTCATAAGTTTATTATCAGTATGGAGCGTGTTAATAATTGTAAATGTGTTGACAATTGTACCGTACCTGAACGCATTGTGATATTTGTGATTAAAACAAATTTTGAAAATTTTTGTCTCTCTTCATTACAATGTTGAAAAAGAAGAATGAATTTTTCCAATTGACATTTTTGCCAATAAATTTGATTTTTCAAAAAATATCGTGACCGAAAAAAATGACGTAAACAATTGTGACGGTCATTTTTACATCTATATAAACGTCCCTATCACGCTAGTCGTGGTCAGGTGACGAAAATAAAAGTGACCATCATTTTAACATAGAAAATTATGTGAAATTAAAATAACGTCACGTGACGGTCACGCGACGGTCAGGTGACGCGTTACTGACGTGAACTCGAAATGACGGTCATTTCCCATCACTGATCCATTCAGAGTCGGTTGACAAAACTGATTGTATATTTTCAAAGAAGGTAAATAAAAGAATGAAAAGTTTACTGTGTACACTCTACACTCGTGAATATTTCCTCTTCCTCTTGTATTTAACCATCAATCACATAACTGATTGTCTATATATTTTCAGAGAGGGTAAAAATAAAAGAATAGATGAAAATTCACTGTGCACTCTACACTCGTGAATATTTCCTCTTCCTCTTGTGAATAACCACGAAAATTTGACTCATTTTTTTCCACTCATCAATGCGCACGGTTTGTCTCTCACAGCTCAAGGCAGCTGAACTTGGATCACTGCGCGAAAAATAGTATAAAATAGAATTAAAATAAATTAGGAAAAGGGAATCTAACGATATTAAATACTTTCATATTTTGTTTACATACTATTAATGTTAAAACATCGTCCGCAGCGCGCGTGTTAAAAGCATTATATTGTTAAAATGTCGCTGGTTTTCGCCTGTACACACGTGCCTACATATCATTGGCGCTACTGGTTTTTTGTATTGTACGCAAGGGTTTAATCTCGTCCCGAAATTGGGTTCTTTACCAGTTTGAAATAAATCAAAAATAAAATACATAAAGAAAAATGATATCGAAAAATGTAAAGAATTTCCTCTCGTCCCGAAATTGGGTTCTTTATCCGTTTGAAATAAATAAATAAAGATGACGTTGAAAAATGTAAAGAAACGGTCGTTCCGCTGTTCCTTAGAGATGTGCGATAACCGTCATTCTTCGATATCGTCAATTGACACAAATATGACCGTCACGTGACCGTCATTTTTGTGTTTCCGAATTCTGCGATGTGCCATGACGGTCATTTTTGCTGAGCGTCACAAATATGGTCAAATTACGTCAAAACCGCTATTTAGTTGCACAATAATCGTCATTTTTTTGATGGTCACAAATATCGTCATTTTTTTAAGGGAAAATTCTGTGATACGCTATGACGGTCATTTTTGCTGAGCGTCACAAATATGGTTAAATTACGTCAAAACCGCTATTTAGTTGCACAATGACCGTCATTTTTTTATGGTCACAAATGGTCACGAGGAAGTCATTTTTTGGCTGGTCATGTGACGGTCATGTGACGGTCACAAGACCAAAAAATGACCGGTCCCAAATTTCTTGCGCATCTCTACTGTTCCTCCTCTCTTAGAAAAGACATGGCACATCGAAATCGAAATACTGAAGCCACCTTTCAAGCGTTCTGATTGGTCACGGCGGTTCGATATTCGATATGAAATTGATCGGACTGTCATGGCCGCCGCGGAGTCACGCATGCGCGCGCTCGTCTTGAATGGCAGTCCAATGTATGATTCGGAAAGTTTACGCGGACGAGTGCGGACGTGCCTCAAGTGAAGCTTCCCTTATTTATTTTCGAAAGTCATTTCTTTTCAGTTCTGTGTGTCTAAAAGTGTTCCTCGAGTGTTGTCAAGCCTTCAGGCTTGCGGGCTCACGCCTTTTATTCGCATTTTCTTCTGTTTAGCCTGCATTACTGTCTCTAACCTCTCTTTTTTCCCGCTAAATCTAGGGCGCTGGAGACTGCGAGCATGGCCTCGCAGGACTCCTTGGGTGCCGGGAGTAGGCCCCCGGAACTCCCTAACGATATCGGCGATATGCTAATTGACGAATCTGACGTTTTAAAGCGCATGAGACCTCCATCAGGAGGCATTTCCGTCAGATCCCCGGGCCAAGAAGCACCGCGGGCAATCCTTCGTCACTCCCAACGACAGCAACGCTACATCTGCTGGCTCAGCCGCAGATCCTCCCCCGCAATCCAAGGGCGCAATTCCCAAAATCCCAAAGACTCCCACCGTCTCCACCACCCTTCCTAAGACGACTCCTACTCCCACGCGCATAAAGTCGGTCCCCGAACGTCTCCTCAAGAACAAGTACCCTCCCAATAGCTGCGGGCCCTACTCGGTCCTGATCCGCCCCGAGACCATAGACCCTTCCAGTTCTCCCAGACTCAACGCCACGAATATCGGCAAAATCCTCCTCACGAAATTCTCGAAGAACCTGATTCTCCACGTTTTCAGCTCTGGCAAACACCAGGTCACAGTCGACCTGGCTACCCCCCAAGCGGCCAACGACCTTCTGTCGTTTCCCGGTCTAGCCGAGAAAAAACTCCTCGCGTTTATCCCCGACTCGCTTCTCTCGTGTGAGGGCATAATCAGAGGAGTGCCCACAGACATCTCTATCGAAGAATTTCTCCTCAACGCCGATGCAGGCGTCAAAATCATCGACGCTCAAAGGCAAAATAGGAAATCCACCAAAGGCAGCGACTCCCAGTCCATCCCGACCCAATCCATCCGTCTAAGATTCGAAGGAAAAATCCGACCCGACTGCGTCCTTCTCTTCCAGTGCCGCCACCCCGTAGACGCCTGGTATTCCCCCGTCATCATCTGCTTCAACTGCTTCATGTTCAATCATGTCGCTAGCCAGTGCAAGAGTCAGACCAGGTGCATCCAATGCGGAGGCAGGAGGCACCCTGACGGCGAGGTTTGCCCGCTCGAAGGTGCTGCCCCCTGCTGCGCAAACTGCAAGGGTGACCACGTCCCCACCAACCGGGCTTGTCCCGCACTCGCTCACGAGAGAGCGATCAAAGACGTGGCGGCGGAACGTAACATCTCTCACGTCGAGGCTAGGAAACTCCTCTCGGGCCCTGCTACCCCCCCCACTCCCAATCCCCCGCGAGTGTCGCTCGCCCGAACGACCGCGAACTTCCCGCCTCTCCCTGTCTCCACCGGGGTTCCCCCGGCTTCCTTCCTTCCCCCTCCTTTTGCAGGCTCACCATCACCTTCCCTCCCCTCCCCAATCCAGACCCCGACGAGGGAGATTTACACCCCCACACCCTCCGTCTCAGACACCCGCCCGATCTCCTCCAGACTCCCTCAACGCAACTATACGCAAAACCGACAATCTCCTCCCAACACGTCAAAGTCCCTCCAGGCGACACGTTCGGCCCACTCCCAAGCGCTTCTCGCTCCGCACGGTCGTTTCCCGACTTCGCGCACACCTCAGACCACACTCGGCGACTACGCCGCCTCCGCTAACCTCACCCCCTCTCAACGACCTTCCACTCCTCTCTCGCCAAACCTGCCTCATCACTCTTCTCCTCTGCAACAAGACAATCCGACGTCTCCGTCTCTCCCCTCAATCCCGACCATCCTTCAGCTCATCATCGAATACCTCGTTCCAGTCCTTACCTCACTCGGCCTTTACGATAAGCTTTCACCTTTAGTTGATGCTCTCAGCTCCCTTCTGGATGCCCCGTCTTCTCAATCCCCTTCTCACCATGGCTATTGAAAAACCTCTAAAAATTCTGCAATGGAATTGCCGCAGCATTCGAAACAAACTTGGTCTCCTAACTCAAATAGCATCAGAATATGATATCATAATCCTCTGCGAAACTTGGCTTCTCCCTTTCTCATCTTTTAATATTCCAAACTTCAACGTAATTGTAAAAAACCGCGACCACCGTAGGGGTGGAGGCCTGGCCATCTGCCTCAAAAAAGATATCCCGTTCACCCCAATCAACACCACCCTACATACTCCTGACATCCTAGAAACACTCTCTTTATCAATTCCCACCTCCCTCGGTCCCCTGAACATTGTCTCTCTCTACCGCCCTCCATCAACCCAACACCACCTCAACTCCACTGATTGGCGAGCTTTCTTCGACTCGATCGACACCTCTGGCAACACGCTGGTTGCAGGCGATTTCAACAGCCACCACCAATCATGGGGATGTTCCAACTCCTGCCCTTCTGGCATCTCATTATATGATACCCTCATAGACTACGACCTTGCATGTCTCAACAACGGCTCTCGCACCTTCGGCAACTACCTCAATAACTCCATCTCAGCTATCGACCTCACCTTCATCACAACTAGTCTTCTTCCTATGTGCACATGGGAGGTGGGGGAGGACTCGCTCACCAGCGACCACTTCCCCATTTCCATGTCACTCGGAGTTCCATTATCCACCATTTCATTCTCATCTCATCGTTACCCCATCAAAAAAATCGATTGGGAAAAATTCAAATCCATCCTAGAACCTCTTTCTCCTTCCCTATCTGATCCCTCCCCACTGACCCAATACAATAAAATCACCAAATGCATAGATGAAGCAGTCGCTGACTCTTGTCCCAACGGGGTTGGAGGCATCAGCCACTCCAGAACCTTTGCAGCTCGAACTGCTGTGTGGTGGAGCGAAGAGTGCGAGAACGCGAACAATCAACGTAAGGAAGCCTGGGCGGAATTTAGAAGACGCACAACTGCTACTAACCTTGAATCTGCAAAAAGACTAGATGCCATTGCAAAAAAAAAACGTTTAAAATAGCTAAAATCAATTCTTGGAAAAAATTCACGGCTTCACTCGACTTTCGCTCCACCTCCAGGCTCGTCTGGACAAAGATCAAGCGCTTCCGCAACCGAAACATTCCTGATCCTGAAACCCACCCAAACAACACAGCCACCATCGAAAAAATGGTCAATCTCATACCTACAATCTGTCCTCCCTCATGTTTCAATCCTAACTTCCCCAGCCACTTCCTCTACAATGCTAATCTCGTGACCCCTTTCACCCTAACCGAATTAAAAAATGCCATTCGCAAAGGAAACCGCAACTCAGCTCCAGGTCTCGATAGAATTGACTTCAACATCCTGTCAAACCTCCCTGATTCAACGCTTATAATTCTCTTAGACACTTTCAATAAATTCTTCACAGGTGGACTTTTCCCGGAATCTTGGAACAATTTCCTCGTCTTCCTCATTCCCAAATCCACCCCAGGGAAATTCCGGCCCATCTCACTTGCCTCCTGCCTCCTTAAACTCATGGAACGACTTATCCACTCCCGCATGGTCCACTGGCTTGAAAGCAACTCTCTACTCTCCGCTTCTCAATACGGGTTCCGTAAATCAAGATCTTGCTCCGACAATCTATCAATTCTCACGACAGAAATCTACACCGGCTTCGTCGAAGGCGAATACACCGCTTGCATCTTCCTTGACATCTCTGGCGCATTTGACAACGTTGACCCGGGAATTCTAGTCCACGATCTCCGCGACCTTGGTCTCCCTTGGCACTACTGCAAATTCATCTACAACCTTTCTTCTGTAAAATCACTGAACTTTAAAATAGCTGGTAAAATGCACGGTCCCTTCGCCTCCCACAAGGGAGTACCGCAGGGATGTATCTTAAGCCCTCTCCTCTACAATCTCTATACAAATAAATTAGACACTCACTTACACGTTAATAGTTCTTGCCTACAATTCGCCGACGACGTTGTCATTTTCTCGAGATCAAATAGCCTCACCGACTCCATATCTTCCATCCAATCCAGCCTAAACAACATTTCTACATTCCTTAAAAACAGAGGTTTGACAATCGAACCTTCGAAATCTAAACTAATCATCTTTTCTCGCAAACAGTTTAATCCCCTCACACCTTTCGTCACCATCGACTCCATCCGTGTCCCAGCCTGCCTTGAAACTAAATTCCTCGGTATCATCCTCGACTACAAGCTCTCCTGGAAAAGCCATATAAACAACCTTCTAGCCAAATGCAAAAAAACCCTCAATATAATAAAATGCCTGCGCTCCACTTGGTGGGGCGCAGACCCGTCCACCCTCCTAATTGTCTATCGAGCCCTCATTCGGAGCGCACTGGAATATGGGTCTATGGTCCTCCCCATCAAAGACTCCTCCCTTTTCTCCAAAATCGAAGTCGTCCAACGCTCAGCCATTAAGTTATCTCTGGGCCTCCGCAACTCGACCCCCAACAACGTCGTCATGGCTGAAGCTCGCGAACCGCTCCTTCGGTACCGTCTCCAACTACTGGCAAATAGATTCTTTTTGAAAATCCTCTCGACCACTAATCATCCCCTCCTCCAATCCATCCCTCGGCTCATTAACTCTCTACGCTACTCACTAAACTACCAAGACCTATTCGACCTGCCTCTCTTACATGCTTCTCTTCACCTAGACCACCTCAAAAACCAAATTTACAGCTCTCCTTTTCCACCAATCTACAGCATTAACCCAGCTAATCCACTTCCTGACTCCACAATAGACACCAAATCTGGCAAAGACGTCCTAACAGCAAACAATCCCCCTGCAGCTTTCCTCGACACTTTTAGTCCCCTTCTTCGCGAATCCATAGACTTTTACACAGACGGCTCTAAAAATGGTGAAGTCGACCCTGTCGGCCTCGCCATCTCATGTCCATCTCTATCACTATCGCTCAAATTTCAAATCTCTCACCACGCTTCAGTTTTTTCAGCTGAGGCGCTCGCTATCCTTCTCACTCTTAGATTCATCAGAGACCACAAAATCACTCCCAGCTGCATTTTCTCAGACTCTCTCAGTGCTCTCCAGGCCATGTCCTCTCCTACTCTTTCCAAAAATTGCTCCCCCATCATCACCGAAGCGTACCAAATCCTCTCAGATCTCTTATCCGATAACTTCCAAATCAACTTGCTCTGGATTCCTAGCCATGTGGGTATCCCGGGCAACGAAGACGCGGACTCCCTAGCTAAATCCGCAATCACCAACGGCACCCCTTACGACCTCCTTCTCCCTCCCTCAGAATTTTATCCTCCACTAAAGAAACACTGCACGTCCTCCACCAATCGCAATCTCATCCGTGATAGTCAGCTAAAAGGGTCATTGTATTTCCAGCTATTCTTCCGCTCTAACTCCAAAACCTGGTTCCACGACCTCCGCCGTCTGGACAGGTACTCCATAGTTACACTCTCTCGAATGCGCTCCAATCACTACAGCCTAGCTGCTAGCCTCTTTCGAAAAAATATCGTGAACCTTCCGGACTGCCCTTGCGGCTTTGAATCTGAAGACTTAAATCACATCTTCTGGGCTTGCCCCCGTTTTGATCCTCACCGCTCCGAACTTACGCGCTTACTGGCTGCCCAAAAAATATTCCCTCCATACAACATCGAGTCACTTATAGCTATCCCGTCAGCAAGCATCACCTCCATTATTGTAAACTACCTCAAAAAGTGTAAACTCTCTATCTAATATCACTTATGTAATCCTTGACTGTCCTAAGCACAATTCCTTCCTTACCGACCGTCTGGCTCTACTTCTTATTTACATGGGAGCGGCGCTGACGCCAAGGCGTCAGCGCCGCCCCTCCCCTCCCCCCTCGGGGGAAGTCATATCTTATGTATTTTTCAGATCCCTTGGCGACTTCTGCTCTACACACATTTTTATTGTCTATGGCCGTATGGACAAATCAGCTTCGAGCTAAGTCCAGAGCCAGCACCCAACCAAACGAACGAACCAAACGAACGAAGTCCAATGTATTTTCAGTCCAATGTAAATGTATTTTAGATATACAAGAGAAATTTGGTGACAAAACTTGTATCTGTCGGATATATTTTAGGATATATACCATAAATATACGCGAGCGAAAAATATATCTTTGATATATCCAAAATAAATTGAAAATGTATTTTTATTGTATTATTACCCGAAAAGTTGTAAATGTAGATATATTTTCGTGTATTTTTCTTTTCTGTGGGGGTGTATAGGCTACAAGAAAAGCGAACTGCAAAACAAAGAGTTGCTGGTATAACGATAAAAAAAGGAATATTTGAATAATCGTCTCGCGGATTGACACGCGAACGAACGCATCCCCGTAGGTGGCAGATCGCGCGATCGCCGCGGCGGCGGCGTTGCCGCATTGCATTCCAGCGGCGGCGCTGGCAACGTCGGAACGTCCGCGCCGACCCCGCCACGGACGATCGCCATTTTGCCAGTCAGTCAGTACGAACTTGTGTTGAGCCATTTGGGGGCCAGCCACTCGCTCATCGCCGCTATCGACGAGGGGGTTTTCTTCGCACATAATCGTGGTGAGAACCGCCCGGTTCTTCTCGCGACGACGCTGGGCTTGCGATGAATCAATCGCGAAACTTTACCTCGCTCCTCAATCCGAGCTATCTGCAAAATGCACAAAACGCAGTCACGGCGAACGCGGCCGCGGCCGCGGCGGCCGCCGCTGCAGCTGCTGCTGTTTCCGCTGCCATCGCCAATGGCACACCGATCAACACGGGATCGTCGCCAGTTTTGACACCGCCGAATCGCAAGCGCGAATCCGAAGGTGAGACGATCATTCCTTCATTCACGATCAACGTCCCTCGATCTATCGTCGTGGCGGAAATCCTCTCTGGTTCCTTCCCCTCCTATGCGCCAGATAGTCAAATCCGTCCTCAGTCTCACCGCTCGGTTCATGCTCATATTATCACATGGCGGCCGTATTGTCACCATTACGTCTGATAGCATACGATGACTGTTTTTTCTTTTTCGAAAACTCCAGTTTTGCTTCCTCATAGAGGAAGCTTTGTTTTTTTTTTTTTTTTTTTTTTTTTTTTTTTTTTTTTTTCTCGACATTTTCATGTTAACATACTCAGAATCACCTGAAACGTTGAGAAAAGTGGTTAGAAAATATGTCTGTATGTCGGTATGTGTGTGTGTGTGTGTGTATGTATGATCCAGGCACTGAACATTCTATTGTTCATAACTCAGGAATGGCATGATGGATCGAGCTAAAAATTGGCACGCAAGTAGAGTATTCAATCCTCTGTAATTCACATATTTTTAAAATTAAATATATCCATGTATACAAATTTTATCGAATTTTCAATTTTTCAAACAAATTGCGTGATCGCTCTAACTTTCGTAAAAGTCCGACGATTCAGCTATATACTTCATCATAAATAAAGACACGTTCAATGTTGTTTGGTATTGAATTTCGGCGAAATCGGTAAAGTGGTTCCGGTTTTATAGAATTTTGAATTTTTCGAAAAAAATACATTTTGCTCTAAATCATGTCGAATCTCATCAAATGAACCAAAATATTCAACAGTCAAAAAATAACATACAGCGCTGCCACGTATATAATTTGGTGACGATCGGTAAAGTCGTTCGGATTTTACGCTGTTATGAATTTTTTTTTAAATTAAGATTTTCGCTGTAACTTATGGAAAAGTTATTAAAGTAAGTCAAAACTTTGTATCTAATCAAAATGAGATGTAACGGTGTTTGTACCGGAGTTTTCTTTTGTTCAAATTTTAAAAAAGTTGCAAAGTAGAACTTTGCAAACTGCTTCCTCATTAATTCCCCTTTTTCACAAAGCTTCCTCTATGAGGAAGCCAAAGTTAATAAATAAGCTTCTTCGTAGAGGTGGCTTTGTGAAAAAGGGGAATGAATGAGGAAGCAGTGTGCAAAGTTCTACTTTGCAACTTTTTTCTTTTTCGAAAACACCAGTTTTTTTCATTGACAGACGTCTTTTTTTACAATTTTCGAGAGATTGAAATTTTCGTTTTTGAAAAAATCATTGGTATTTAAAAAGGGTATCAAAGTCGTTTTTTTGAATTTTTAATTTATTCTTTGTTGAGTACAGTATTTGAAATGCAATTTTCCTTACACCGTGAAATAGACAGAGAATGTCTATATACACTATGATAATTTGTCTATTTTTTCTAGAGAAAAAAAAAATAATGGAAATATTTTTTCTAAATACCGCTCAACACCAGAGCGAATCACGTTGTTCACATTTTTTTTTTTTCTTCAACATATTCACGAATAGCCTGTAAATATTGTTGAATTTGTTGCAAACTCTGTCCTACGTATATTTAATTGGTAATATATTTCTGTTGCTGGGGAATTTAGAATATATTTCGGGTGAAGGAAAGCAAGACAAAGAATCCAAAGAAGAGCGACGAAAGCGAAGGAAGACCAGGTGGGGTGGAAGCGAACATGACAAAACATTCATTCCCGGGATGCCGACGGTACTGCCGACCAACCTCACCCCGGAGCAAGAGAGGGCTTATCTCTGTAAGTTGATACTCATGTTCTTCCTAGATTAGCTCAATTATAGCTATGCATATGTATGTCGGACTGTGTAATTTAAGCAAACCGGTACACGATCTAATAGAAAAATGATTCACCACTTTTTTTTTCCGTGTATCATTTTATTTTCAACCTAATTCGTAGAGTAGACGACCTAAACACGAGTGTAAGTATAACGAAAATATAATCGAAATTTTGATAGTCTTCAGAGGTAAGGGAGGATTCTCCGTTGGAGCTAAATATCCCCAATTGTTTCTCTCCATTGGCACGCAGAGCTGTTAAACATTTTTCGACGATCGTGGGAAATAAAAAAATGATATTTCATGGTCTGGTTTATGCGCAATTTATAAACCTGTGCACCGCTCCTAAATAATTCCATGTCCGCTGTGGAAATCTTTTGGAAAATTGTCGAATTAATTGTACATAAAGTTTGAATCTATTCCCCTGTCTTTAATTTCACGTTTTTTTTTCTCTCTTTTTTTTTAATAAAAAAAATGGAAGTAAACGAGGGATCTGCAATAACATACATAGCAACAATGTATATTGAACAGTAGTTTTAAAAATTGGCATTGTCTAACTGTTGGGGTTTCCGCCCCCTCTAACCCGTTGGTTTACAGTTCAGCTGCAGATTGAGGAAATCAGCAGGAAACTACGCACGGGAGATCTGGGAATACCGCTTAACCCTGAGGAAAGGTTTGAGAGAAACTTATGTACCACCACAAACATGAACCGTACATATCTACAGTAGCTACCTAACCGACCATATTCGGTAGCGGGCACGGCTGAGACATTTTGGTGCATCGCGAGGCCGCGCCAAAGTCGATATTCTTGGAATACATGTGTCCGATCGCAAATAATACCAGGGCATGCAAAGTCCGAGCGTCGCACTCGTCGCAGAAGATGAATTTTCCATAATATTGGTTTGCCCTAATCAATCTCTCTCTCTTTCTCTTTCTCTCTCTCTCTCTCTTTCTCTCTCTCTCTCTCTCTCTCTCTCTCTCTCTCTCTCTCTCTCTCTCGATCTCTCTTTTCCATCTCAAAAAATGTCAGTCTTATTTTACTTTGCGAAGCAGTCGAGTGCGCACTCGCGTAGGTTCACCTAGAAAATTTGCTGACTAGCAAGAAGGAAATGATTATTTCCATCGGAGTTAGCTGTTTATCAATTATCCGGGTGATTATATAAATATATTGAGTGTTGACGGAAGTGTACACTTGCCACCAAAGCCCTTCCTCGTGAAAATACATGAGAGCGTGTAGATCGATGTTTTCAAACGAAAAGTATCCACGTATCGTTCCGGCTGTAGGGAATAAAGATCTACGATACTTAAGAGTTGCTCTGATTTGTACGGCATTGCGATAAAACGGCCATAACAGCGGTAACGCGACGTTAACGCTTCGTGGGGCCAGCTGTCGTTGTCACTAGAGTACGACGACACGTATTCGCCACTAATCGAACAATTTCTTACTCGAGTAAATTGCAGGAAAATTGCAGTCCCGTTAAATCTAACGTTACGTTTCAGGTACAACTCGAGTTAACAATACGTTCCAATGATTCCATAATGAATTTAATTTACTCCAATAGGTCAATGATATACTTAATCATGCTGTACTATATCCCGTGTGTAACTTTGTCTAATATTACATTGCCGAGCCACCTACGACAACTTACTAATTAAACGAAAACTATTACTTCCCAATAATCACAGGGATTTATCTTAGCAGCTGACATCATACGCATTTCTGCCGGTATATTATTGTGCAGTCTACTCCGGTGCAGTTAATTGTATTAATAGTTTACATTTTGAAGGTTCGGTAGCACAGCAGGCTTCTTCACAGCAGCCCGACTTAATCCCGTTAAAAAACGAAAATTCTCAACATCGACACGGAAACAATGTTGGCATTTAAGACAGAATAATAAAATATTATAAAATATATACACGCATCGATTTCGCGACGGTAGTCATTTAGCAGAATCCAACGTGTCACGAGTGTGTCGAACGTGGAAATAACGGACACATTTTCCAATTGATAACTAATTTTCTTCCTTCATCTTTGGTTAGCATTTGCGTCTTTACACGACAAAGAAGATAGAGAGTGAAAAAAAAAAGAAAAAATAAAAGAAAAACGAAACGAAAGAAAATGTATAGGGTTCAGGTCGCTTGTACGCTAGTACCATCTTCGTGCAAGCAACGTGTCGTCAGATCCGTCCAATTTTACTTTCAGATCACCATCGCCCGAGCCCATTTACAGTAGCGATGGCAAACGGTTGAATACCAGGGAATATCGCACCAGGCGTAAACTCGAGGAAGAACGTCACAATCTTATTCAGAAGATATTGAAGATAAATCCTGAATTCAAACCGCCTCCGGATTACAAGTGAGCTGTGTTACAATTGTTTTATTCGTTATTATTTTACGAAAGATTCAATTAATCGGCAGCTGCTGAGACTTTTGTGTTAAAAGATGATACGGCGAATATCGGTAACTACTAACGATCGCGGCTTTCTTACATTACAGACCACCGATAATACGCGTACACGACAAAGTCATGATACCGCAGGAGGAACATCCCGATATAAATTTCGTTGGACTACTCATTGGGCCACGTGGAAATACTTTGAAGTGTAAGTGTCGCCGATCGGTCGGTTTGTGCCCCGAGGCATGCGCGATTTTCATAGAAATGTTTCTTTCGTTCGTCAGCCATGGAGAAGGAAACCGGAGCTAAGATCATAATTCGCGGCAAGGGCTCCGTAAAGGAGGGCAAAGTCGGACGCAAAGACGGTCAACCGTTGCCCGGCGAGGACGAACCTCTGCACGCTTACATAACGGCAAACAATTTGGAAGCCGTTAAGAAAGCCGTCGAAAGAGTGAGTGTAACGTCAATTGAGGGGGTCCTGTAGTATGGAGTTGGTTTCGCGTAAACTCGAGAAAACTGAGCGAGAATTGCAAACACTTCTCGATGGTATACAGATCCGAAAAAATGCATGCACATTAAAAGTACTGAAAATATTAATTTGACATAATAATAATTCCAAAATGTTATCAACAAATTGACGAAAAAAAATAATTGTTGTTTAACAAATATCCCGGTGAGACCCACATTCCATATGTTATGAAAATGATTCGTTCGCTTTCCTGAATACGTATGCATTTTTTTTTCAGATTTTTAAGCTAACTTTGAAGTTTGTGTTTTTTATAGGGTGAAAAAACACAAATATCAAAGTTAACCTAAAAATCTGAAAAAATTCATACATATTCAGAAAAATTAACGAATCATTTTCATAAAAAAAAAAATGGTGACACCGGGATATTAGTTAAACCATTTTTTTTTTTTTTTTTTTTTTTTTTCATCAATTTGTTAATAACATTTTACTTTATTATTATGCCAAATTAATATTTCCAGTACATTCAAGGGACATGCATTTTTTCAGATTTTTATACCATCGAGAAGTGTTTGCAATTCTCTCTGAAAATTCTCGAATTTATGCGAAATGAAGACTACACGACACGACCTCCTCAACGTCTGCGGTCGATTAACATTGTAATAATAATGATAACAATATCGTTTTCTCAGATTCACGAAATAATCAGACAGGGAGTCGAAGTGCCCGAGGGTCAAAATGATTTGCGACGCAACCAGCTGCGCGAGTTGGCCTTATTAAACGGAACGTTGCGGGAGAACGACGGTCCTCGCTGCACGAATTGCGGCGCGTCCGATCACAAGTCCTGGCTGGTGCGTATTGCCCGACGTGTCGATGAATCTCCTTGACACAGCTGCCGACTTGAGATTTCTAATAGTCTTATCGATAATTCTCGCAGTGTCCGGACAAGCCGAACGTGACGAACAACATCGTGTGCTCGAGTTGCGGCGGAGCCGGACATATAGCGAGGGATTGTAGATCCAAACGACCGGGTCAGGGTGGCCCGGCGGCGGTGGGTGGAGGCGGCGGAGGCGGACCCGGTGGCGACAAGGCGAAGATCGACGAGGAATACATGTCGCTGATGGCCGAATTGGGCGAGGGACCACCGCCCGATAGATCCAAGTCCGGTGGTCAATCGCGGCACAATTCCAACACCAATTATCCGGGACTCTTCGATCGGTACGAAAAAAACGCTCCCGGTGTTCACCGGGTATCACGCGTGACTGCACCGGTAAAACGACACTCACCGGTCAACGAACAACAGCATTTTGAGAAATCATAGGAAATCACAAATTGAACGAACATTAGATTCTTCATCTATCTATTATTTAGCTATCTACCACGATTATTTTCTCGCAAAAGCCTATTTTTCACTAAAACTGTGCGTTAGATCGGCCCGCTCGTTTACTCGTGTTTTTTCGATTTTTCGCTTTTAGTAGTTATTTTTATGCACTTGGCGACTAAAATACGAGATTTCTCTAACCGCATCCAGTGATGTAAGTCCCCATTGCTTTAAGAGTTAAAGCTCACACGACAGTTTATTTTCCAGTTATGATTTAATAACAATGCCCTTTAGCGATTACAAAATGATATGTGAACTTTTGAACAGCCGTAAGAAAAGCCCAATGTTTCGTTAAATTTTGGGAGAAATTGTGGGAAAAAGGGACAGACACAGTCCTCCATTATTTTCGCAATGCATAACAGTATTTCTCCATTTTTTCAATAAGATTACCATCAAGTTTTATGGGAAATTAATATTTTTTGCTTCTATTTAAAAGTTTACACATCATATTATAATCATTACGAGTTACTATTTTTTTTTATTTTTTTTAATTTGATTCCTACGTATACCTTCTTCAGGTTTTTACGTCTTTTCTACCCACTCCCCTTGATCCCCTTTCATTCCTTGTATTCCCCTCCGTGTCATTTATTGAGTTCCCCCCCAGAGTGTTACCCGCAGCCACTCTTTCCTAATGCACTACTGTATCGCATTTGCACGAGGGCACAGGGAAACTGCGGAAAACCTGTGCCGATACAGGCGGCTATATTTTTCTGAGTGTTTGTTGCATGAGATTACATCAGAAACTCAGAAAAACTGCCTCCCGCTCAACAGTTGACGTGCAAATCAGTGCATGGCTAAGCGGTCACCCATCCAAGTAGCGACCGTGAGTCGAGCTGCTTAACATGGGAGATCGCCGAAGCCATGCACCGACCGCACGCCCACTGCTGTCGGTCATTACGAGTTACTATTATAAAACCATAATTACAAAGCCAATCGTACCATCAATTTTATTTCTATAAAAATGAGGGATTTACAACTCTGGCCGCATCACACAATTCAACGCTTTGATCAATCGTTAACATTTTCGCGAACAGTCTGAAAATTATCGATTTTATTGAAACTCACGATAATGAAATTATTTCGCTTAAACTGTTAACTGTTCATTTACCGGTGACTGCCGTATGAAATTCGTTTTTTTTTCCCCCGGAATCCTCGAAATGATGACGGAATGCCATTCGTTTTACAGACAACAGGCGCCCCGCGCCCTGATGGCAGCGCCGGCGCATCCGCCGCCGCAGATGATGCAGGGCGGCCCGATGATGCCGCCCCCGGGGATGGCCCCGCCGCCGTGGAGCCAGGCCGACGTGAACAGCATGAACGGCATGAACATGCAGTGGCAGCAACCGGTGAGCATGCCGCCGCCGCCGGGAGTGATGCAGCCTCCCCCGCCGCCGCCGGGCTCGACGCCGCAGCCGAATATTCCGCCGCTGATGCCGTGGATGACGGGCAACAATCAGCCGCCGCCGCCGGGGCAGATGCCGCCGACGCAGATACCGCCGCCCGGAATGGGGATTCCACCCTGGCAACAGGGCCAACAGCAGCAGCAGCAGCAACAGCAGCAGCAGCAGCAGCAGCAGCAGCAAGCGCCAATGAGACCACCGCCTCCGGGAACGGCGCCGCCGCCCGGATATCCCGGATGGCAACCCCAGCACATGGGAGGCTGGCCGCCGGCGGCACCGGTCCCCCCGCCGCCGCAGCAGCAGATCCCCCCAGCGCCACCCGGAATCGACCTCAACTCTTTGCCCACTCTCCTGGCTCAACCTCCTCCGCCTCCGCCGCCCACCAGTTAATATGTACGACCAGGCCGAGGACACTCAACCTCACTGTAATACGAAAAAAAAAAACTTTCACGTCGGAATGTCGCCACCGAAACGGTTCCGCGGTCTGGCGGCGCTGCTGATCGTCTAAGACGTACGCATATATATATATGCATATTAGGATGTGTCGAAAAAAAAAACATTTTTTTTTTTTTTTTCATCAACACTATCATAAAATGTTCATACTTAACCTCAAGTACGTCGGTTAAAATTTGAGACCCGTAAAAAATAATTTAGAGGTGCCTCAACGACGTTTTAGATTTTCCATTTGATTAACACGTAGATGAATGCGAGGCTTAACAAATGGACCTCAGGTTTCTCAGCGACTCATTTCCCAGGGATCTCAACCTTCTTTCCTTTAAATATAGGTAATTTAGAAGAGAAAAAGTGCTGACACTCTTGTCGGTCGAAGTTATAGTTTCCGAGTTATGAATAAAAAAAAATCTTTCTCACTTTTAAAAAACGATATTTAACGCGTTCAACGTCAACTGATTTTTAAATTTTTGAATGTTTGAATTTTGGAATTTCGAAATTTTGTATTTCTGAGATATTTGCCAGCAAATCTTGAAAGAAAAGACTCAGTTGACGCTGAACGCGTTAAATATCGTTTTTTAAAAGTGAGAATGATATTAAAAAATTCATAACTCGGAAACTATAACTTCGACCGACAAGAGTGTCAGCACTTTTTCACTTCTAAATTACCTATATTTAAAGGAAAGAAGGTTGAGATCCTTGGGAAATGAGCCGCTGAGAAACCTGACGTCCATTTGTTAAGCCTCGCATTCATCTACGTGTTAATCAAATGGAAAATCTAAAACGTCGTTGAGGCACCTCTAAATTATTTTTTACGGGTCTCAAATTTTAACTGACATCATTTGAGGTTCAGCATGAACATTTCATAGTGCCGATTGAAAAAAAAAACAAAAAAAAATTTCGACACACCCTAGTACGCATATATATATGCATATTCAAGTTTCGTTCCTTAATTCAAAACGTAAACATCAGAATTGATTGTCTTTCGTTTTAACGGGTTATAACAAAAATTACTTTTTTTGGCACTTACATTGACAATTATTAAGGTAGCTCATGCGCATCACGCTAGTCAAATCAGTGCTAAATTTTCAAAAGCGTTTTTACAATTCCTGGTTGTTTAATAAATTGTTTTGAAGTGTTACGCGACGTTGCAGCATTAGTTCTTAATAGACAAATACATTCACAGCCGGGATTTGAATAGAAAATCGACTGATATATGCAAATTCCTGATGCCATGATTTTTCGTGCAGTTTTTTAAAAGAATAAACCGTAATAATAGTTGTATTACGACGAGCAATATCTCATTTTTATCATTGGAAGATGATCGATTGACCGTTCAGATTGTTGATAGTATCGGTAGTTCGAAAGATACAGGCATTTGTATGTCGCCTCTTGGGTTAGGATAGAATAATCAAACGGTTGTATCTTTTAAACTACTGATACTATCAAAAATCTGAACGGTCAAGCGATCAAGCATCACCCAATTATAAAAATGAGATATTGCTCGTCGTAATAGAACTATCATTACGTTTTTTATTCTTTAAAAAACCGCATGAAAAATCATGACATCGGGTATTTGCTTATATCAGTTGATTTTCTATTCGAGTCACGGATGCGAATGTAATTGTCTATTAAGAACTGGCGCTACTATGTCAGTAACACCTCGGAACGATTTATTGAACAACCAGGAATTGTAAAAACGCTTTTGAAAATGTAGCACTAACTTGACTAGTGTGAGGCGCATGAGCTACGTTAATTGATTAAAAATATGCATCAGGCATTGCTACGATCGGATCTGCCGCATTGCTCAGACTCTTGGACGACCACCAGCGCCACACTGCGGGTGACGAGATTCCAAAGGGGCGCTCGTTTGCCGAGTGCCAGTGGGTCGTGTACGACCTCCGTGCACGAGATCGCGTTCCGCGGAACAGGCGTTATCCACACGACACATTCGTCGTCGTCGTCGTCGTCGTCGCTCGCGTCGGACCAAACGACCCGGCTTTGCGCCTCCTCGAGCGAGATCCGATGGCCGGGTCCAGAGAGCAATATCCCGAGCGCCGTTCTTTTCCATTTTTCGTTGCGTCGCGCGCGCGACACACGCGCGGAGAAAAGTTTCACGGTACTTTCAAGTACGTACTTATCACACGTTCTTTCTCGATCAGGCTTTCGTTCGTTATTCAACGTCGAATCGCAGCGTTGACTTGACCACCACCTCACCGCGGGATGCAACGGTGTTTTGACTTTACACGAAATGTAGTTGGAACACGCTCTTTGCAATGACTTTGCGAGAAAAAGGGGGTTGGGGTGAAAATAGCTAATGACCAAAATAGCGAATGGCCAAAATAAGCAAATTTCAAAATAATGAACGGTCTGAATCTAGAATGGCCATCATTTTGAAATTCGCTATTTCAGCCGTTTGCTATTTTGATAATTCACTATTTGACCTACATCTTTATTAAAATGGAATGAAAATAGCAAATGGCTGAAATCACGAATTTCATAGTAATGACTATTCTATCCTCAGGCCGTTCATTATTTTGAAATTTGCTATTTTAGCCATTCACTGTTTTGGTAATTACGTATTTTGACCCCCACCCGAAAAAGGGAATCGCGAGAACTTGATGTCGCAAGAGCGAGTATCAGTGAAATAGGGAGTTGTACTTCTGTTCGTTACATTTGCTATAGCTCTCTTTTTTCAAGCTCATTGCAAGGAAATGTGATGAAAGGACATTTGTAGAGCGTCGGTATGCAGTCACGTACCGTTGAAATAATTTTTAATCAACGTTCAATGATAAATCCCTTTCTATAAGTGAATTAAAATTCGTATCTCAATGCCGGAAAAGACCGCCATTCGTTCGCGTTCACCTATCGACTCTCACGCGAAAGCCTTTTTTTCTTCTTTTTCCTTCACACGCTTGACCGATCTTACGAAATTGCTTGAAAGTATAATAGTCGCGACGTAGGGTAATTCTACCTACGTGCTCTCCACACACATCGTTTCATCCACGTACTGTAGTGACAAAATTGCAGTCGATATTACACCCGCCACAATTTGTACACCAATTTGTACTCTGATATTTCTTGTCCAGACATCGCGCTCTTTCGCAGTGAATTCGCTCACAATTCGGTACCATTGTGTATGTACATAAAAATGCATTTATTGTGTACATAAAAACGAAGACGATATCACCGATTTCTCGAAGCCACGCGATCGTACAATTATGACGAAAATGCATAGCACAACAGCACCAAACTCCTCCGTTTTCAATTGTATCGTGGTTTACATTTAAATCTATGTTTAAGAAGGACCGAATTTAGTTTTAATTGTATTATCAATCAGGCGGCAGGGGAGGCCATCGGTATCTTATGTAATGTGTATGTACATTATTACATAATAAAGAATTATTGACCGAATTCTTGTTTCTCTCTCCCTTTGTTCCTTAGAAACTTTCCGTGTGTATTCTTCATCAGCAATTAAAAATAAGATGTAAAAGTCTTCAGATCTTAAAAAAAAACGTACTTGTGCCGATATCTGTAAATCAATTTGACGTCAAAAGTGCATGTTAATGGAGTTTTTTGTAATGGAGTCTTTTTTCACCCAACGCGGTATCGTCATTTTCACTTTCAATTGTACCGAATTTACAAGAATGCGTCTGGAAACACAAAAAAACTCGGAAGTGTGGATCATAAATATTTAAGGGGTGAAAAAATCGTTTTATTCCAGAAATCACATCGTTATTTAGTTTATTCTTTTTATATATATTTTTTTTCACACTGCTGATGTTTTTACGGATAAAATTATTTTTAGAATTTCATTCAAATGCTGCTATAAAACTACAATTCTTATATACAGACATAGTTTTTTTTTCTGAATTTTATAGTCATTTAGTTGCGTTGACTTGAAAATATTACCGAATTTCCCGAACGGTTGGACTTTTTAAATCTGAAAATAGTGTGCGGGTTTTAATTTCACCGGTGGATTGAAAGTGATATAGGTACATCACAAGAAACTCAAAAAGAATCGACAAGTCACGTAGGGTTTCAGTCGCGCGTGCGGATCCTGCGGCCGACGTTCGCTCCAGAATATAAATTGAAACTCTCCAGAATAAATTGAGATTCGACTAAATAAATGTACCAATCGAATATAGTTTTTGTGGGAGCATCTTTAAAAGCAGATGTTAGCCATAATGTTCAATCAAATGTTTTTTTTTTATTATCTCGAAACCTTCGAAGTATCTCGTTCGGACAAAAATTATTTTCAAGTTTTGAATTACACTTTCAAGGAATTGATTCAACGATAACGGAAGAAGGATAATTCAAGTAATTCAGAACAGACGAAATTATATCTTAACTGCAAGATGTAAAAAAGTATATACATATAAGAACATTATTTTACTTATCACTTAGAGAAAAATATTCTTTCTCGATAACGTTTTCATAACTATCTTAAAAACGCTGCTCCAGCGTCCACGAACTAACGAAAAATTAAACGAGAAAAAGGAAACAAAAAACGAAATAAATAAAAAAAATGTAAATGATGAAGAGTGTGAGCTGAAAGAAGAATCATATTTTAAAAAGTACCTCAATACATAACGTTTATTAAGGTATACACATGCTGATTTATTGTTTGTTTTTGTTTTTTTTTTTCTTTATGATAATAATTATCCTATTTTTATCTTCACATAGTATGAATTGATTTCTTTTTCATACGGTATTCAATTGCCAAGTGAATTCGCTGGCCCTATTATAAAATAGAGTTGATGTACATATTTACACTATATACAACTTTCCATTCGCTCACGAATGGACACGCGACGCTTAACTAAATAAATTGCACGTTCGGACATCGATGCTGGTTTTTATAGGTGGGATCGTGACCTGCCTGGAAAAATCTAGGCATTGCACGTTGCAAGTATATTTTTTTCGAAGGCTATTACTACTAGAGTCACTTATTTCTTTTGTCCTTCCAGCGCAGGTAACCTGGTACAATCATTTTCGCATTTTTTCTTCTCTCGTTATCATTTTTACCCTCTTTTTTCCCCGATTTTGTAGAATCTATAAGGTCGACAACCAAAGGCAAATGGAAATAAAGTAGAACCAGTTGTCATCGCGGCCCATCGGTTCAGGACGCCCGGCGCTCACAATTCAGGCAGTTTAATGTTACTTCACCTCATACTGCTCTCGGATAGTTTCAACGCGTTCGTTACAGTCGTACGAATTGACTCTCTAATTAACTATCTAAAACATAAGTGTCACTACATCTGTCTCGCTCTCTCTCATCAATTGTCGGGGCATTAACAGCCGCATCCACGAAAAAAAAACAAACATTTTCATTAACATATTGGCTAACGATAGCAACGCGTACGCGTAGTGAACAATATGTGTTCGCGATGATGAATCGCTGGCGTAAATCCAGACCTGGGCAGCGTTTCAAATACAAGTACTTGGAATACGTATTTTAAATACATTTTTGTCTATAGTGTTCCAAATACAGCCTCGTCATTGTATTTTCTCTGCACTGTATTCTGAGACAATTTCATAAGAAGCATGTTGTACTTTTTTAATTTCTTTCAAGATACTGAAAATACTTTTGAATATCACGATACGTTGACACTTTAAAAGCTCTCGTCGTCCGTGGTTTCGAAGAAAAAGGCTCGAGGCCCGATTGAAAGTACTTGAAAAACTTAACTTGAAGTACTCAACTCAAGTCCGTTAAGTGTAGTTCATCAAGGATGCTTTACTTAAGCATCCTCAAGCACATTAAGTATGTTACGCTGGACCCAGTCAAGTCCTGTTAAAAGACCTGGACGACGAGTGCCAGTGGCAAGTCAATCAATCCAATGTTCTGTGCTCGTAAACTGTGTCAATTCGATAGTTGTTGCGTTTTTTTTTTTCTCGGATACAAACGCTCATTATTTACCAAAACTTGACAAACGAATTTGCGATAATCGTTTGTACCTTAAAAAAAAAGTCATCATGCACTTGACATTGTGAATACTGGACGAGGAAGTGTCTTATTTTCACCGTTTCAAATACGAAATTTGCAAGTATTTGTATTTTGCGCTTGAGATGCATTTTTTCGCGCTTCTTCTGCCCAGGTCCGCGTAAATCACTCACGGCTTTGCAGCTGTAGGCAAACCGAGAGCAGTACAAAGAACCAACATCGATCAGTCTTAATATTGGAATTACCAATAAAGATCACCATTACACATTGCAAAATATATAAATATAGAAGAATAACAACTAAGATTCGTGACTATCGTTACTAATAGTCGATTGTAATAATAGTAATTGATAAGCCCGTCGGCGAAGTTTCGAACACGACGCTCGTACGAATGTGGGCCGTGTTTGTTTGTATTCTTTCCTTCCCTCGTTCTTCCATGTTTCCCTCTCAAACCTTGTCTTTATGCTTAGTACACTGGACACTGATCGGCAAATGTCTGCACTCTCTTCATGTAAAACAGTCATTGTAAAAAAAATCCACTTACAACGATTGACACGTAAAAGACTTTAATATTTTGTATAATATTAATTGGTTAATTATTTTTCTTTACGCGATATCTCATTACTATTAGTTGGCAAACGTTTTCCTTTTTTTTGTTTTCTTTTTTCATTGTGTATCCTCCCTCCCCAACGATTCATTCGGCCTACGCTCGAGTCTTCTTTCGCGACGCAAATAATTTATTTTCCATTAACTTCGATTTAAACATTCGTTATCTTCTTCTTTTCATTTAAGTGGTAAAAGTCGCGAGTCGCTGGATCTTTGAAATCATGGACCCTAGACCGGAAAGCAAATAAATCGCGAGTCTAAGTCTACTATAAACGGATTCGCGCTTCGTCGAGTTAAGCGCCCGACGCGAGCGACCGAAACAACTTTCCCGCGAACGAGTTAGGCAAAACGCTGAAACAAAAACGAAAAACAACGAAACAAGAATCCCTCGTTTTTTTTTTTTTTCACTCAGAAACGGAGAGTTGTACATTAATCAATGATAACACGAAAAAATCGACTCTTCGATCGGAGACCGCGTCATGAATTTTTTAAAAAGCAATACAGCAACCGCGCTAACGAAGATTTCGATCTCGAGGATGTCGATGCGACCGTGAGCACGGAAAATCGTGTAAACCGCCACATCGACGAGATCCTGAACGGAACCAGCGCTCTTTGACGGGGGAGTGCACACCCGTTTCAGGCAACGGAAAAAAAAACACTTTTGTGTTTTATTATTTCTCGTCCATCAATAAATGGCATAAGAAAACCCACACGATCGACTCTGTACGTAGCGATATTCCGACCGTGTAAAAAGAATTCTCAAGATCGAATAAACCAAAATCCGTAGGATATGCATTGTCCGCTCACTCTCTATTCTTCACTCTTGAGTACTGTTTTACTGTGCCAACCATCGTTCGCGAATTTGATAAATTCATGAGTTCCGAACGACGTGTGAGCTTTTTCATACGATTTTTCGTGCACAACACAAAAGTACGAGCCATTTTTCGTGCCTGCAACGGGTGTATCCTCGCCTCAACGTCCCATGTATATCATGGTGGCCACTCTATTCCGGGAATGAAATTCCCTCACTTTCCGGGACCGATGAATACATTTTCATCAGGAGTTTAACAACTTGGAGAGGAACGCGCCGTTAACGGATGAAGATGAAGCTTCTCAAGCCCGCAAATTCGAGTTCATCAGAGTCCCATTCTCGACGTTTGAATACACAGCCAATTAAATCTCCGGAAACAAGCGTTCATTTGTGCGGAACAGAATGATGCCTCTCAACCGCAGTCGAAAAATCTATTTTCCCAGATACCCCACGGATTTTACGGTCACACTTTGTTACCTTTTTTTCTGACTAGAGACGGACATCTCTCTCGCTACTTCGAGTACCGAATTTATTCAAAGCCATCATTATTTTCCCGGAATGATTGCGCGAGAAACGAGTGAATCGAAGGATCGTCCGCGTGGAGTCGAAATACACGCTCGTACGACACGTCGACGATCCGTCGCGTCTCACGATGAAGATGCAACGAGGAAAAACTCGGTATCCCGAGGGTAACGAGAGCGAGGGCGGCCCCATCTCCGTCGCTGACGAGTCAAATGATTCCCCGCTTTACGCGGCAACAAATTCTCCCGATTTTCCGTGAGTGTGGCCACCATGCGCCCGCACCACGGTCTTACATACAGGTCGATAAACCGCGGTACTGTAGAATGCATCACATAGAGTCAACAGATTCTTTGGTTCGTGTATCACCCGCAAAATTCGCGACAATCACTGGATGTTGTTTCGACAGCCGAGAAAAAAATGAGATTTAACCAATATTCAAAATGCCAAAAATAATGACAAAATCACGCGTTGTCCCGAAATGCAAAACCGATTAAAAATCTGTTTTTCAAATACCGAACGACGAAGAAAAAAAAGTGGGCCGCCTATTTTTTATTCCGGGGATCAGTTTGCGAAAATTTCGGCATTTCCTCGCGGATTGCGTGACCAGGTGACCAGGAAGTACGTCAGTACGTCAAATTTCATAATAACGGAAAACTAAAACTAACCAATTGCCGAAGTAAGTACATTTATCTGTAACTTTATAAACATGCTCTCTACGTCATTTCGGATTACGAAGGGTTCTATTTTTCAGCGACAGATGCGATCTTGAGGCGAACCATTGAAAACGTCAACGGCTCGTGACTTACCTACCCCCAACACTGGAAAAGTGAACAAGTTTCTCGACCTGCACGTGAGACCGCGCGCCCGACTAAATCGTCGTGAAAAAAAAAAAAAAAAGAAAAAAAAGGAGGAACGCCGAAAGAGCCCCGCCGCTCGTGAAATTAGTTCTCCGTGTTAACGGGCTCGCGGGCGTGATGGATCCTAACGTGTTTGTTGTGATTGGACTTGGTGCTACTGGACTTGCCGCAGATGTGGCAAGTGTAGGGTCGCGCGCCCGAGTGAACGCGCAGATGCTCCTTGAGATAGTACGACCTGTGAAAGGTCTTGTTGCAGACGTCGCACGTGTACGCCTTGTTCTCCTCGTGCTCCTTGACGTGCCGCAGACAGTTGTACTTTCGTATGAACTGAGCGCCGCAGTAGTTGCACGTGTACGGCCTGACGTTGCGGTGGGAGTTCATGTGGGCCGTGTAGTCGCTGTGACGATAGAACGCGGCGCTGCACTGGTTGCACTTGAAGGGCTTGGTGCTGCGCGCGGCGTGGGTCCACTTGTGAAGCTGGAGATTCCACTTGGTGCTGAACGCCTTGGAGCAGACCTGACACTCGTAGGGACGCTCGCCGTTGTGGACGCGCATGTGGACCGAGAGCGATGATCTCAGGTAGATGCACTTGCAGATCGGGCACTCGACGTTCTCGCTCTCGCGCTGGGCGTCCGGCACGAAGCGGCGATTGTGGGCGCGCCTCATGTGCCGCGTCAGGCTCGCCATGTGGATGAAACGCTCGTTGCAGTACGTGCACGCCTTTGGCTTCTCGTCGTGGGTCTCCTTGTGCCAGGCGAGCTTCTTCTTCGTGTGAAACACCTCGCCGCAGTGGCATATGTAGTCCTTCAGCTTGCGTTTGATGTTCAGATGATGACGATTCTTGTGCTGCGTCAGATTGGAGTAACGCCGAAAGGTCTCGTTGCAGAGATTGCACTTTACCGGGGCGTTCCCGGTGTGACCGTTCGTGTGCTCGTCGAGCTTCTGCTTGGTGAGAAACGCCTTGTCGCAGATCGTGCAGGGAAAGGGCTTTATGCCCAGGTGACGCTTCATGTGGAGCTTGAAGTTGGGCTTTCGGTAGAAGTACTTGCCGCACTGCGCGCACTCCAGGGGATGGATCTTGAGATGAGCGTTGAACAGCATCACCGAGGGAAACTCCTCGTTGCAGATCTGACACTTGGAGATCTCCTGCAGGCGACGCGCCACCTCGGTCCCGTGGACGCGCCGATTGTGCACCTGCAGCGAGCGCTCGCTGCCGAAACGCTGGCTGCACATCGCGCACGAGATCTCCAGGCTCTGGGGGTTGCTCGCGAGGACGTCGAGCTTACGGTCGCCGTCCGTCTTCGCGTCGTCCGGCTGCTGCACGGTGACACACAATTACGTTTTTCAATTTTTTCCCACAGAGATAGCTATCGGCAACGGCAACTTCTACCCTGGAGCACCATTTTTCATTTTTTGTTTTTGTTTTTGTGGCAAAACGAATAATAGTAGACGACCGCGGGTTTTTTCTGCTTGTTATCTACGTTTTATAGTAATATACAATGGCATTTTTAGAGTTAAAAATTGGCTGCCACTCTCCGAACCACTGCAACTATGCGACGGCCTGAAATTTTGCAAACATACTCGAGAAACATGTCTTCATGGAATGACGGAGGTTTTTTTCGATAACTCAATCATTAGATTTTTTATTTATGTTTTTAAACGATAAACATAGGGTAAAATTCGATTTTTTTTTTTGTTCAAACCCCGCCATTTTCTTAATTTTGCAGTAATTGAAAAAACCTTCGTCATTCCATGAAGACATATTTCTCGAGTATGCATGCACAATTCCAGGCCAATAGCATAATTACAGTGATCAGGAGAGTTGTGAGCCATTTATTTTGGATGACCGTGTTTGAGGACCTGGAACGCCGACAATTTTTGACTTGAAAAAAAATCCATTGTGTACTTTAAAACGTAAACAACAAGTAGAAAAAAAAACCGCAGTCGTCGACATTTATTCGTTTGCCCAGAAAAAAATAAAATGATAAACGATGCTGCAGGGTGGAAGACCCCCTTAAATGGATGTAAGAAAATGGATGCAAGAGAGAGGAGAAAAAGTCAAGGTTTTTACAGTGTGCGGCGGCTGCAGTTGGTGCAACAGCGGCTGCTGCTGGTGGTGGTAGGTCTGCTGGACGTGAATTCCAGAGACGAATATGTCGTCGAAGGCGTTCATACGACCGTCCAGCAGCTTTATGTCCTTCGCTTCGGCGCGATCGGTGGGGTCGTTGCTGCCGCTCGGTCCTGCCTCTTTGTGCACCGTCGTGCTGTGCACGCGACGCTCCTTCGGGCAGTCGAACACCTCCGCGCAGTGGGAACACTTGAAGGTGCGCTTCGTCGGCGTCTTGCGGTCGCGATCCAGGAAGAGGCTCGAGGTGAAGTGCGTCGCCAGCGAGCGGCTGTCCAGAAGCGGCACCGCCGTCTCGTTGTCCGACCCCTCGGACTCTTCCCAACTCTCGCGCGCCATCAGGTCGTAGGACGTCGACATGCGCGACGACTCCTGACCCATGTAGAGCTGTGGAGAAGACGTCGATCAGTCAATTAGCGCATCTCCCACGGATTCACATTGATTTATCTTATTAGTGCGCGAGCTGCGGAGTCGCGGAACCCAATATTTTCCGTCGAGACCGAACGCCACCGGGATTATCATGTTGAAATTTGCATCGTTGGAATGCAACGAAATTCGAAAAAAAAAAAAAAAACAACAAAAAAAACGATTAATTCTAATTGGCCCACATGATGAAATTAGGTATAAAAATTATCATAGGAACCAATTGCTATGATCACTTTTTATACCTAATTTCATCATTTGGGTTAATTGGAATTAATTTTTTTTTTTTTTTCGTTGCATTCCAACGATGCAACCTTCAACATCATTCGGGATTACAGATAAACACTTGGACAAAATTCCATTGGTGTCGGCGGGGAATCGAACCCGGGTCCGCCCCGCCTGCGAACCCCGAGTTTCATCCACCAAGCCTCTGTTCACACTATAAAATATATATAAAGTCATTGATACACCGTGCTACGTGATTGTAGATTCCCGCGGCAAGCGTTCCGTCGTTTCCGCGATATCGCCGCTGAACAGCAATTATTTAAAAAAAATCGTAATTTCGATGCGTGTCTTCCGATTGGTCGTGGATCGTTGGTCAAAAAGACACACATAACCTAAAAGGGCGTAGCGAAGTCGTAGCTAACCGTGTGAATATGCATAGATTTTGGAGAGAAAAGAGAGAAGCGAGATTTACATCGCGGTGACCAGTTTATTCCGAAAAAGATCTTCCCTAGCCGAACGTATCCGACACATGATCAATGCCACAAGTTAAAGACTCAAAACCTGCATTTATTTAACCCCGACCCTTTATTTAAATCGGTCATTCTTCCATTGCTATTGAGTTGTAAAGGTGATTGACCTTCAAGCTCAAAAACGTTTGACTATTTTATACATAGTCGACATAAATAATATAAAATTTCGAAAAACAACTATTTTGATTGACCGTGACAAAGACAGTTCCTTTTTGTTCTTTTTCGATCGTTTAAAAAAAAATACTAGATCCCTTTTTATTTGTGCTTTGAACCTCTGGTCGCTCTTCCCATTTCTCGGACATTTCCCTGATTCCTCGTTTCTCTAACGTCTCCCGGTTTTCTCCGACGGCGGCGACCGTGAACGTTTTTCCCGTGAAAATTCAGTACCAAACTCAATACTCTCGTAATAATTGAGTGACCTGTGGAGCAATCTAAAAAAGTGATTAATATTGAAAGATAGAAAAGAAAGAAAGAAAGAAAGAAAAAAAAAAAAAATAGAGCGAATGCTGGAGGATTCCTCACCTGCCATGCGGAGGGCTCCGTGCACCCGTTGCTCTCCTGCTCGGAGAGTTCCCCGCGCGGCGGCATCGTCTCGTCGGCCCGCATGTTGACGCTCTTGACCTCCTCGTCGATCCCGGCGCCTCCTTCGCTGCTGGCCATCGATTGCCGGCTCGTCGCGCTAATCGCCTTCTGCGAGGACTCGCTTATGAATGTACTAGGAACTAAAATCTGCAGCCCGTCGAACTCGAAGACGTTCATCGGCCCGGCGTGAGCGTCCTCGTTGATGTTGAGCAGCTCCGTCGACGGCAGATGATGAATCGTCTTCGCGGCGTGAAAACTCCTGGACTCGGCGCTGGTCGTCGGGTCCACGAGCTCCGAGAGATTCAGCAGGTTCTCGTGGCTCGATTTCTCACTCGAGACCGTGTAACTCTCGTTTATTATCAGAGGCTGCTGCTGCTGCTGTTGCTGCTGCTGCTGTTGTTGTTGTTCCTGCTGCTGCTGCTGCTGCTGCGAATTTATCGTGGGAAACGAGCTAACGTGCTCGGTTATCACCGACTGGTGATAGATCTGATTGGAATCGAATTTCCTCTCGAGACTCTCCGCGGGACTCGTCACCTCGGCGAGGTTCGGCTTTGTCTCCGGCTCGTCTTGCGAGCAATCGATCGGGTGTTTCTTCATCATTAAATCGGCGGAATCGTTGCTCTCCTCACCCTCCTCCTCGTCATCTTCCTCCTCCTCGTCCTCCTCCTCCTCCTCTTCATCTTCCTGTTCCTCCTCCTCCTCCTCGTCCTCCTGCTCCTCCTCCTCCTCCTCTTCCTCCTCCTCCTCCTCCTCGTCGTCCTCCGCTCGTTCCCGTTTACGCATCTCCCGCCGCTGATGCTCGTCGTCGTCCTCCTCCTCGGTGTCCATGGGCTGGAAAACGCGGACCGAGGAGGACGACGAGCGGCTCTTGCCGCCGCTCTGCTCCCGAAATCCGGACATCCCGCTGATCGTCGGACTCGGCGCTGCTCTCGTTCTCACCGGCTTCTCGTCCTGATTCGCGACGAAGGAGGCGCGCGGGCTCGCCATCTCCTCGATCTCCATGTCCTCCTCGTCGAGATTGTCCTCCATGTTCTTCATCTCCTCGTCCTCGGACTCGTGGAGGGCCGCGGCGTCGAAGCCACCGGGGGCATAGAGATTGAGATTCTCGTTGAAGCCGTACTCGGACTTGACCGAGTGACTTCGGTGGAGCTTCTTCGCGTTGACGGCGGCGGCGGCGGTGGCGGCGGCGGGTGACGAGGGCGCCGAGAGGCTGCACCTGTAGCGATAGGCGTGGTTGAAATCGCCGTCGAGCTCGTCGGCGATCTTGCAGCCGCTCAAATCCTGCGACTCCTCGGTGTACATTTTCGCCTCCTCCTCGCTCTTGTCCCGCGTCTCCTCGGCCGCCGCTTCCTCGAGCGTCGATCTCGCCTCCTCCTCGTCCTCCTCCTGATCCTCCTCCTCCTCTTCCTCCTCATCGTCCTCCTCCTCCTCCTCCTCCTCCTCTTGAGCCGTCCTCTTTCGCTCAGCCTCCTCCTCCCTCTTGCTCCTCTCGAATCCCGACTCCATTATCGTGATGAGCAGATGTTCCAGCTGCCGCTCGACCTCCGGCTCCCCGGACTCCTTGATCCTCTCCTCGCTCTGCCGCGGATCATTCTCGCCGCGGTCCCGACTCTCCATCGGCGGCTCGAGCTTGTCGATCCCCTCGGTCTCGATCCTCTCGATGGCCGTCGTCGTCTCGCTCGCGCTCTTCTCCATCTCGCCGCCGTAAACCTGCCCGAATTGGTCCCTCTCCCGTGCCGTCTCTATCCTGGAGTCTCGTTCGTTCTCGACGTCGGGAAGTATGCTCTCGGCCTCGGCCTCGGCCTCGTCCTCCGATCCGGCCTTCTCCTGACACGCCGAATCCTGGGAACCCTGATACTCCTGTCGCTGCTCCGCCATCCTCTCCATCAGCCGCGCCTGCTGCTGCTGCTGCTGCTGCTGCTGCTCCCGGTGCTCCAACCGATGCCCACCCGGGGCCTCGATCGCGTGCCTCGACGCCGGAATCTCGTCCTCGGAGGCGGCTGTCGCGGGCACCTCGAGATCGGGCAGTATCCTCTCGGGTTCCGCGTCCGCGAGCAACTCCGGCGACATCTGCTTCTCGGACGCGCCGTTGGGAATAATGACGCTCCTGGCGCCGACGTCGCTGGCCACCGTCACCACCGGCCTCATTCTCGTCGCGGGAATGGCCGCTATCGGCGAGATCATCTGGACGGTGGGAATCTGCTGCTGCTGGTACATGCCGTAAGGATTGTAGAGCATCTGCATCATCTGATTGGCCTGCGGCGCCATCGCGTACTGCGGTATCATCATCGTGCCGTTGTTGACAAACTGCTGGTAGCTGAACGACGCAAACTGCGGAGGCATCATGGTGTTGATGGGCGGACACTCGTACACCGGGCCCATGGGATAGGGCGATTGAGGCGGAAGCCCTCCCGAATTCACCTGCTGCTGCTGCTGCTGCTGCGGCTGCTGCTGCGGCTGCTGCTGTGGCTGGGAGGTCTGCGTGGTGTTGGGAGCCGCTGCGGATATCGCAGGGGGAATCTGGGCTCCAGGAAGCGGACCAGGAGAGACGGCGCCGGTGGGCGTAGCGCTGGCTTTAATAAGAGCCTCTATAACCTGTTCTTTGGGGTGAGTGTCCAGGTGCCGCTGGAGGCTGATGCCCTCGCGTAGGTAGAGCGTGCAGACGGGGCAGGCGACGGTCCCACCGCCGATACCCGGAACGCCGACGTTGTCCATCTCGACTGTCGTCTGTTGTTTGTTGTTTGTTTTCGTTTCCCCGTGCCGACACGTTGACGATGACGCTGACCGCGGCGGCGGCGGCGGCTCGTCGACGAACGAGTCGATGAGCCGCGTGAACAACAATAATCCGGTGGTGCGATCGGGGCAAAACGGTGGTGCGCGGGGTACGCGCGGGGTACACGCGCGCGCGCGGGGCGGGGGGGGAGAGGGAGAGAGACGGGGGGCGGCGGCGGCGGCGGCGGCGGCGCGTTCACGACGACGTCGAAAATGACGTTCGCGCGAGACTCGCTCGTCTCAAAATCGCACGATGCGGCACGTTGCTCGGGCCCTCGGTCGCATCTCGGGCCCGTATCAGGCTCTCGCGGACGGCCCGACGCGGCACGACCGACGCGTTACAGGCTGTGCCCCAAAAATATCGACGTCCATGGTCGCTCTCTCGGCCCTCTCGCAACTCGTCGCTGTGTGTCTCTCGCTCACGCTCCTCGCCTGCCGCTGCCGCTGCCGCTGCTGCTGCTGCTGCTGCTGCTGGTGATGCGAGATTGTGATTCGATTCTTTGACAATCGATTATTTCTTCTTCTCGAGTAATCACGATTATTGATCGATTGTTGTTAAGTTCGTTCCTCGATTATTTCTTCTCGAATAATCACGATTATTGATCGATTGTTGAGTTCCTCGATTATGTCCGAAGCGATTATTTACACTTGGCAATCGGTTAGGAAGAATCTTCGGTGTCTTTGCGTGCAACGTGCCGTGGTAAATCGTGTACGAGAAAATTATTCGCCGGTTTTCCACGTTGGACGAACTTGCGACATTAAGTTGTACTTTGTTGGCATTTCACTTCTTTTCCCTGAATTCTTAGTTGTGTCACATTTTTTTTATGCTCCAGATAAATAATCGATTTTTTTAACGATTTTTTTTACTTCGATTCATCGACATTGAAAATTGATTCTTTAAAAAAATAATCGATTGTGACGAATCGATTTTTCTCGACCGATCTTCCCATCACTAGCTGCCGCTGCTGCCCCGCTGCTGGTTGGTGTGTGCGACCGTCGACGAGCACCAGCGCGGACAAATCGATATCCTGTTAAATCGCGAGCCTACCACTGGCCCGTGGCTCCTGGCTTGGCTCACGTTACTCGATCACACCTGTGCCCCACGAGAGACCGTGCGACCGCGATCCCACCGGAGGAGACCCGAGAACTCGCTCGTTGACACTGCTGCTGCCGCTGCTGCTGCCGCTGCCGCTGCCGCCGCGCGCGATATACCCCCCCGTCGGCACACGCTACGCGACACACGACGATTTTATTTCAACGAAAGGACACGCTTCTCGCCCGTGCCCACTTCTCCAGCCCCAAAACACACAACAGATAACAGCGACTGGCTATATCACAGCTGGGAACAAGAGCAACGAGAATCGAGGCCCCCCCGCGCGAGTGACGCGCCCTCTCGAGGCCCAATGCCACCTCGATTCGCCTCTTTCTCCTCCCTCCTCCTCCCCGCGCGTGTTATTCACGCGAGAACGACTCGCGAGAGCCGCCCGAGAGACGAACACAAACCCGAGCTCGAGCGAGAATATCGGAAGCCGCACGAGCGGAGCGCGCTTGAGATTCACACCACCGTACCCGAGAATCCGAGAGAACGCTCTGCCCGAGGGACGCGGCAACGTGCGACGGCCCAACCAGGCCCAACTGGCTCTCTCGATGCCTCGCGCTTATCGAGCCGACGGAGAAACGACGCCGATGGTCGTTGTTGCTTCCAGACAATTTGCTTTCTCGATGTCACGCCAACGGCGCGCTCAACGCGGGGCTCTCCGCGCACCAACGAAAATCCCCCCGGCCGTTCGATCGCGCGCCGCGCGACTCGATGATATTTCCGCGACTAAATTCAACGATATCGAGTCGCCCGACTTGATGGCTCTCCGCGAAAGAAATGACAAAATAAACCAATCGAAACTTTACCAATTTTTCCTCACTTCGCTTCACCCTTCTTTATTCGACAATCACCCTTTTTCTTGTTGTTGCAAGAACCAGTCTAAAAAATGGTAAAAACATGTTTGTAAAAGAACATTTGTTTATTTTTTCAAGCGAATAAAATAATAGTGACACTTGTCGTTATTATTCCAAACGATTTACAATGAGTACTTGATTATTGAATTTGTTGGATGAGAAAGAAAATGTAAGAGACAGGACATGAAAAGCCACGAGCGCTTTGAAGCATTGTACACGTTAATTTTTTCGGCAAATATAACGGCAGTGGAATATGCAATTAACAGCAAAGTTATCAGCAATAATTTATCAGCTTCATTCTTATCGACAAACGATGCATCTCTCGATGATGACCGAGAGACCGAGAGATACGCGGATTTTCAAAGTTAAAATGTCGAGGCGCCACTGCCTTCTCGATCCGCAGCGGCGGAGACGAGAGCGGCGCCTCGCTCGCGACACGCATATATATCGTTTTGCTTGATTGCGCTTATTTGCCAACGCGGACGGTTCTCGCGGCCGCGACATCCACACAACTATAACCTCGTTGATATATTGGTGTCGTGTCAACTTTTGTCGAATCATTTCATTGATTTAACTTTTTCCTCTTTAACACACAACACGATTATGGCTCTGAGTCGCGATGAAATGAGCTGGACCGGTACGTTTTCCGTGGTTACACCGCGCGGTGTTCGCTCTCGTCGTCCGTAACAGCGGCCGTTTCTTTTTTTTTTTTTTTTTTTTTTTTCCCGTAATTGCTATTTATTAGTCGTGTTAGACACCCTCGTCAAAGACTCCGTCTGCAGTGTATCGATTCATATGCGTTATTGTCGAGAACCAAACGACTCGCTTTCATCAAGAATATTCAATTAAATATTAAATAAATTAAAAAATTCAATTAAATAGATATGTTTCATTGTTTTTTCTATAAACTGCAATTTTTAAGCTGCTACTCTACTTTAAACACTATTGTAAATTGAACGGAGTGATCCGTTAATAAATTAAATTAAATTATATAAAGTTGTATCCAACGAGTCGGACGCAATGTGCACGATAAAAAATAATTGTAATTCACTCGAGAGCGTCAAATAGGATACTCTATATTTGTTAATCGACAAATGATTCATTTTTATGTAACGAAAATTGGTGTGTGGCTTTAACTGTAGAGTCAGTTTTGTCTTAGTTAGCGGCATTTTATGTTATCGCTATCCGATTATGGAGGCAAAGAGAATTTTATTATTTGTAATAAAAAGTATATACAAGAGAGGTGAGTGATGATGTTGTATGTACTTGTTGCAGAGGTGCGTGATTTGTTCAGAACTTGGAGAGAGGATTCGGAGCGCAAAAGCAAAGACGTCGTAGATTTGTGGGAGTCAATATTAATGCACAAAGTTGATCAGCTTGGCAATGAAAGTAAGTGGAAAAAAAATGATGAGTCGCTTGGAAAAAGATGGTCCGGGTGAAAGCTGAATTGAAAATCCTGCGTTTATCACCGACAAATATCCGCCTAACGATTCTGCGACTAATTTTGTTACACAGAATATCTGGTGCTGGAACAAGTGTGTGTAGCGGCTCTGGACTGCTATAGACTGTCTCTCGCCGAATATTGCATCAAAATCTTGATGAGGGATTTCCCAGGCAGCCTCAGAGTACACAAATATCATGCGATGCACTTGGAGGCTTTGGAAATGTATTTAAAAACAAGACAATTGTCAGGAGGCGCCTCTCGACGGTCCACAGATTGATCAAGTGATTTTTGCGATTTAGGTACGACGAAGCTATCGAGGTCCTGGACTCGATCATCAAGAGAGACGAGACAAACGCCGCTCCGAGAAAACGAAAAGTTGCCATTTTAAAAGTCAAAGGGAAAACCACAGATGCCATCAAGGAACTTACGGAGTACCTGAAAAAGTAATTTGTAGTTTTGTCCGCCGTTGCGTTTCGTCAATGAGAATGATAACGGTACTCTGGGTCACTTCTCATAAAGATTGTCGTTCAATTCGCCCCAAGCGGACGCTGAAACGGGATGCAGATTGGCTACGAATGAGCCTGGATAATTTTGCATAGCCCAGGCAGCTTGAAATGCTCGAGAAACCGAGAAACAGGAGCCGCGATTATATTCATTTCTCATCGTAGGTTCATGAGTGATCAGGAAGCGTGGCACGAGCTCTGCGATCTCTATTTGCAAGAACAGGATTACGCGAAAGCGGCCTTTTGCATGGAAGAACTTATCCTCCACAATCCCTACAGCCACCTCATCTATCAGAGATACGCGGAAATAAAATACTCCCAAGTAAGGATATCATTCACGATTTCAATTGCTTTCCAATAAGCAGGCTTCTTTTTCGTCGCTGTATTGCGTACAAGTTGGTCGACAAAGAAAGATTGAAATACGAATGTTTTCAGGGAGGATTCGAAAATATGGAACAAGCCAAAGTTTACTTTGCTCAGGCAGTGAAGTTAAACCCCCAAAACGTACGGGCGCTCTACGGGCTGCTAATGGTGGGATTATCTTTACTTTATAATTAAATACATGCGAAGCATTCTCTGTCGATTCAGCTACTCTATGTGCATTTTTTCAGATTTTTAAACACCATATTTCAGAAAATACCGTTTTTCTTTCAAACACAAATATCTCGGGAACTTGAAGTTACTTAAAAAAAATGTCAGCACATAAAAGTTGTCGTTTTCTGTCAGCTTTCGAGCGGTATATTTCAAATAATTTTCATGTTCCGATTAGAATGATTTTTTACCGAAAAACGGAGGAATTATTTTTTTAAATAAAAAAACGAAAATTTTTTTTGCATTTAAAAAATTACAGAGTATTCGTGCATGACTTCTGATATTGTAAAAAAAAATCCCCACACTGACACGGATAGATCTTCTGGTATAAAAAAATGTATTAAGAAAAAGGATTCCCCCATTTTTCGGCACTTTTACACAAATCAATTGTTTTATACCAGAAGATCTATCGATGCCACTCTGGGGATTTTGCGATATCAGTAGTCATGCACAAATATTCTGTAATTTTTTCAGTCGAAACAAAATTATCCTCTTTTTTGATAAAAAAATAAATCTTCCGATTTTCGGTAAAAAATCATTGTAATTGGAATATGAAAATTATTTGAAATATACCGCACGAAAGCTACCAGAAAACGACAAATTTTATGTGCCGACATTTCTTTTTAAGTAACTTCAAGTTTCCGTGATATTTGCGTTTGAAAGAAAAACGGTATTTTCTGAAAAATGGTTTTAAAGATTTGAAAAAATTCACATAGAGTGCTCTTTACTGGTACTTTGATATTACCAATTATGGAGCAGATCGGAGAGTGTCGAAGAAAAAAGTGGCTGAATCGACAGAGAATGCTTCATATATTAAAGACACAAAGAAAAATCTCAAGTAATGAGAGAGATCAACTATTTTTTTAACCGTGTATTCATTCTCGCAGACCGTGAACAACATCGCTTCTTCGCCGAAATGTCCGACGTCAAAGAAGAAAGAAGCGTCGAAATTGAGCGAATGGGTATCCGGACAAATTCTGAAGCAATACAAGTCCAAAGTGGCGGAGGACAGCGTGAAGAATGTGGAGGATTTACTAGGGCAATTGCATCTTGACGCTTGAAAGCTAACGACAGCTTAGTGAATGTTTATGGACAATCTAGCTAGTAATTTGTATATTTGTTCAAATGTGTAATATATGTAAATGCTGCGTGTGCCTCGCGAGGGAGACTTCAGCCGGGGGCAGCGTATAGCGTTTTTATTGAATCACAACACAAAGCCGAGCTCGCGACTGCGTGTAAAATTGCTTTTGCACAATTCGCTCGTCAAAGAATGAGAAAAAAAAAAAAAAAAACGTCTTGTTAATTACGTATTCGAAATAATTACGGCATTTAAACACTCAACATACATAAACAGAAGCGTCGTATCGAGCGTCTCGGCGCTTTTGCCAGTAGATATTTGTATAAACTGTTAGAGAGAATCAACAAAAATCAATATCTCAAAGCGCGAGCTGCTCCGAAGGAAAAATTGTGGTCCATCCATTCCTCCATCACGAATAGACTAAGCTTTTTTACTTCCACTGGCCACGAGCAAATATTATTTATGCAAAAGTCATTCTCAAATTATAGCTTTAAGGCGTACTCGTATTTGCAGTGAAATTTGCATCTCGAAATTCCGAGAAAGTGATGAGCAAATTGGAGGTCGAAACATTACGACTGGTCGGAATAACGACAAGTTATCAGAAACATGTGAAGCATTCTCCGTCAGTTCCGCCAATTTTTCCGCGAGTTAAAATTCATCGCGCGGCAATATTTGTAATAACCAACTGTTTGCACTTTCGGAATCGACGAGGTAAATTTCGTTTAAGCCGTTTGGATCATCCCGATGATTATGATTTATGTAAATCACTTGTAAAGCCGTGTTTCAAGGATAGTGGATACATATATTATTATACGAAAAGAGTGAAAGTTAACTCTACGGGAACTTGCATCAAACACGATTTATACTGTTAAAACACTTGTAATTCACCGTCTCGTCTCGTCGACAGATTGAAAATCAACAAAAACAACAAATGAAGTAAAAGTTTGTTATGTACAAAAGCGCTGCGGTTATCTCTCGGTGCTTTCGCGGCGGCTCCTCTCCCAATCTTCCTTGTTCTTCGCTCGCTCCTCCGCTCGTTTCTGTCGCCGTTCCTTGCGCGTGTCGTCACGCAACGCGAAATACTTCTCCCGAAAGTCCACGATGTTCACCGTGCTCATCACATCGTTTTCCTCGGGCTCGCGCGTTTTACCGTAAGTCAACAGTCTACGACTTGTCCAATTGCTGAGAACTTGCTCCGAATTGGCCTCCAAAGTGAGACACGGATGCGTCGGCAGTTGATTGTCGGAATATTGATCCCTGGAAAAAAAACACGATATTTCTCGTTGTCATGTCTTTGTCCTTTGATTTTGAACAAAAATGTTCGACATTGAGAAAAATGTTTTTGATCGATGAGGAAGGGCCGAAAAATATTGTGTACCTGTAGAGTGGGAACCAACAGACCAACTTGCCGTCGATTTTGAGATGTTTGGCTGAGAAATTGAGAAGGTCTCTGTAGATCTGCGGCAAATTGTACTCGATTTTCGAGGGAATGTGCGAAGCTGCTTGATGCTCCACGATAACCGGATTCAATTTTGCCGTACCGACGCGTTCCGTCGCCTCTCTTATACCGTACGGAGCTGCGAACGACGGTGTAACTATGACGTTTTGTTTTTTTTTTTCCTGATATTCTTAAGAGGGACTTCTACCCTGGAGCACCGTATTTCATTGTTTTGTTGTTGTGGGAAAACGAATAATAGTAGACGACTGTGGTTTTTTTCTACTTGTTATTTACGTTTTATAGTATACAATGCAATTTTTTAAGTTAAACATTGTCGTCGTCCACGGTCCCTAAACACAGTCACCCAAAATAAATGGCTACCACTCTCCTGACCACTATAATTCTGCGATCGGCCTGAAATTGTGCATATATACTCGAGAAACATGTCTTCATGGGATGACTGAGGTTTTTTTTTATAACTTAATTTTTCGGTTTTATGCCCATCCTCTTAATTTTGCAGCAATCGAAAAAAACCTCCGTCATTCCACGAAGACATGTTTCTCGAGTATGTATGCACAATTTCAGGCCGATCGCATAATTACAGTAGCCAGGAGAGTGGCAATCATTTGTTTTGGATGACCGTGTTTGAGGACCTGGGAGGCCGACATTTTTTTACTTAAGAAGAAAAAATCCATTGTATACTTTAAAACGTAAATAGCAAGTAGAAAAAAGCCGCAGTCGTCTACTATTATTCGTTTTCCCAGAACAAGATTAAATGAAAAACGGTGCTCCAGGGTAGAAGTTTCCCATAAACATAGTTTCGAGTCGAATTTCTTCGTACGTACGATCTGTAATTATCGCGTCTACTCTCATGTCGGACTTCCACAAAGGTCTGGAGAAATCAGACACGACTACGTCCAAGTAATACGAGCCTCGTCCATATTGATTCATGTTCGCTGCTACACTTTCATCGCTCGTCCTCGTCTACGCGGAAAAACCAGTAATAATTATACGAAAAGCAGTGAAAAATAAAGCGTATTTTGTTTTCTCGGTGATTCCCTTGCGAATGGACAATACTTGATGACGAAATCAACGAAAAAAATGTTTAATCGAGGAGGCGTTTTTCGTGATAAACCTTTTGCGTTATTCGGCTTGGTCTCGTGCGCGCGTGAAGCATCAAGAAATCGATGTCAGTGCCGAGTATATAGCCACCGAATTGAGAAGCAGCAACCAGCAGCGACCCCGATCCGACAAAAGGGTCTAGAACTATATCTCCATCCTTGACTTGCGCCTGGTTTGCCATTATTAACGACAACTGAGGATCCATGGACGTATTTCCGATGAATTTTCGTGTCTTCAGAGATAACTTTTGAATCAAATCCCTCTGGCCATCCGTAATCTGATATTGCGAGAAATGATTGAGTAACGTGTAATTTATGATGTTGAAGTTTGCATCAGTGGAATGCAACGAAATTCAGAAAAAAATGAATTCTGATTAACCCAGTTAATGACATTAGGTATAAAAAGTCATCATATCAATCAGTTGCTATGCTGATTTTTCATCATAGCAACTTTTTATTAATTTCATCATTTGGGTTAATCAGCATTAATTTTTTTTTCGGAATTTCCTTGCATTCCAACGACGCAAACTTCAGCATCATCATAATTTACATTTTTTTTCACTCGCGAGTAAAGGGGCTCTTTGGCTGAATTCGAATCACCACTGCCCGTGTGTATCGTCGTCTCGCGAGGCATAACGATTTCACAGAAAAAGATACCACTGAATCCGTGGACGCGAGGTCAGGAAAAGGCCAATCGAAATCAGACCGAATGCCCCACGCGCAATTGTAATTACCCATCTGCCGAAAAATAGTTCTTCGGGCGTCTCCGGTATGTTATTGGGATCTAATCCATAGTGTTCTATGTAGAATAGCGTTGTGTCCGGATTCCTCAAGTTTATCCTTCCTTCCAGTGGAAGATAACTAAAAGTCTGCAATTTTCTATTACATTTTTCTCGGTACAGATCAAAGTGTCGTGCAAACAAAACGAATCGTCATTGAGGCACGGCGACTCGAGGACTGCAGGATTATTTGTACAAAGAGGCCGCTTTACAGAGGGGAGAAAAATTCCTGACCAATGAATTATCTTATCCTGGCCAAACGTCGTACGTAACAAGGTAGTCCTTTTGTCGGTATTCATTTCGTATAAATTCGAGCAAAAGTTAGACAGAATTGCAAACACTTCTCGATGGTATAAAAATCTGAAAAAACTCATGCACATTGAAGGTACTGAAAAGATTAATTCTGCATAACAGCAATTCTAAAATATTATTAACAAATTGAAGAAAAAAATAATTGTTTAACAAATATTTCGGTGACCCAAGTTTTGTGTGGATGAAAACGATTCGTTTATCTCTCTGAATACGTATGAATTATTTCAGATTTTAGAGTTAACATTCAATTTTCTCGTACTTTCCATGTAAAAAACACAAATTTCAAAGATTACTTAAAAATCTGAAAAAATTAATAAATATTCAGAAAAACGAAGGAATCATTTTCATCCACAAAAAAACTTGGGTCACCGATATATTTGTTAACCATTTTTTTTTAATCAATTTGTCAATAACACTTCAGAATTATTACTATTCAAAATTAATCTTTTCAGTACGTTTAATGCGCTTGAATTTTTTCAGATTTTTATGCTGTCAAAAAGTGTTTGCAATTCTCTCTAACATTTGCTCGAATTTATGCTAAATTAATACCAATGAAAGGACTACGTTAAAAAAGCTAATAAACATTTTTCCGAGAAACCACTCACTTCTATCTTCTCGACTTTCTCTTTTTGCGAAAAATGTTTGCAGAATGTTTCGACCATGATTTTGAAAGTGTTGTCTTTGCGTATGTGTTGCCTCAGCCAGTCGGTGGGATATTTCTTCAGTTGATTGTGGAGTTCGTCGAGTGTTGCACTGTGCGCCCAGAGCTCCAGACAAAATTTCAGAGACACCGCTCTGCTGGCTATCATATGGACGGCCTCTTCGTTCGGCAGCTGCACTATCCAGTATGGCTGTCATCAGAAAATCCATGCAGCAACCAAAAGCACTGATTGATCAAAATACACACACAAAACAGTTTCAACAAAAAGTATATTCAAAGTTTCAAAATAGTTACATGATCGTCCGGCCTCTTGATTGTCTTGAATTTGATATTGAATATAGATATAATTGACTCCAGTTCCTGAAAATGAAAAAATGAAAAAAAAAGAAAAAAAAAAATGAAAAAACAAACAAAAATGATTTAATACAAAAAATTATAATATTTAGCAATAAATGATAAATAAACAATTTATTTCTTGGCAGAGGAGCAGAGCCAGCTGGTGAGGTTTGTACAGTGGGAAATGCCTTGCTTGTAATTTTAAGAAAAGAAGAAAGAGGAGAAATGAAATAAAAAACGACAGACCAATGGTCGAGTACATTCGTATAGCGTCGTTTGTTTATCGTCGTCTATGTACTTACGGCTATACGAAAATCAACGTGCTCGTACGCGAACCAGAACACGTACTTTCGCCATTTCTCACTCATGATTGATACTTTTTCACGTCAATTGTTACAACGACGACAGAAGCAACCACGTCGCCAGAGCTATTGTTGTGCCACATGAATCTTACACAGCCGACACGTGCGAACGGCATTAGACACACGCGTCGCAAGTGTTTTTGTTTGGTTAGGCTCGTCAGCTGTTACGGCCAGTTGACGCAGTTGACTGGACCACCACTGATGACTGGAGCGCACATACCGACGTCCATTGTAACGCACGGCTAACATATAGGTGCCCGAATGCGAAACCTTTATTCTGACCTAGCCAGTTTAATGCGAGATCTTTTCCACAAAATGGTTCTCAAATCGATTCCGTCAAATGACTGTACGTCAGTTTTAAATGCTATTTCGAAACTAAGAGTTTACAGTTGAATACGTTTCGCAGCCACGGCGAACAAGAAATCACAATATTTCCTTGCAATAACGAAACAGTTCCGTTCGACATACGTGTCGTCGCGTTTACCCTGTTATCCGTCTTGGCTGAGTTGCAAATGGCATTTCAAATCTCCCACCAAACTACGGTCTCACGAAATCTCGATTTTGTCCATCGCGTCCCAAATTGTGATTAAATACCGACCGCTAGGTGGTAATGCCCGAACAGTCGGTAATGCAAATACCAATTGTTTACAGAGGTATTGATAGTCGCCGATGCATACCGCTAAGTATCAACACGGTTTTGACACGGCTTCGATACGGCTTCGTGTTGATACATAGCGGTATGCATCGGCGACTATCAATACCTCTGTAAACAATTGGTATTTCTTTATTCATTTTTCCTGCCAGAATTTTAATGTGTTTCTCAAAAGTGTTTCCCGTAGAGAATCAAACGCCTAAATATTTATATTCTTTTACCACTTCCAGTTCCTGATTTCTATATTTCCACTTTTTGATTAATTTGCTTTTCCCTCCTTTTTGGAATATTAGAATTTTCGTTTTATTTATATTAACTGTTAATTTATTTTTCTCCACATATTTCTCCAGCGATGTTAGCATGCTTCGTAGGCCTTCCTCGTGATCTGCTACCAACACCCCTAGCGGATCGTAAGAACCGCAAAATAACCGAAAAGTGACCAGTCGCTATGGAACAAAAAATAACCCCAATGTAACGCGGAAGTAGCTTATTGACCGTTGGGTAACTACAAAGTGACCATAGTCAAACTTTCTCCTCATGGTTCGTCTAGCGTTACTATTAGGTCGAGTAACGCGGAAGCAGCGTATTGACACCAAGTAACCGCAAAGTGACCCGAGTTCGACTCTTCTTCGTGGTCCGTTTATCGTTACCACTAGGTCATGTAACGCGGAAGCAACTTGTTGACCGTCGAGTGACCGCAAAGTGACCCCAGTTGAACGTTTTCACGATGGTTCGTTTGGGGTTACTGTTCGGTCGAGTAACGCAGTAGCTTCTTGGAGACCGCCAAGTAACAACAAAGTGACCCCAGTTAAATGTTCTCCCCATGGTTCGTCTAGCGTTACTATTAGGTCCAGTAACGCGGAAGCAGCGTATTGACCACCAAGTAACCGCAAAGTGACCCGAGTTCGACTCTTCTTCGTGGTTCGTTTATCGTTACCACTAGGTCATGTAACGCGGAAGCAACTTGTTGACCGTCGAGTGACGGCAAAGTAACCCCAGTTGAACGTTTTCACCATGGTTCGTTTGGGGTTACTGTTCGGTCGAGTAACGCAGTAGCTTCTTGGAGACCGCCAAGTAACCACAAAGTGACCCCAGTTGAATGTTCTCCCCATGGTTCGTCTAGCGTTACTATTAGGTCGAGTAACGCGGAAGCAGCGTATTGACCAGAAAGTAACTGTAAAGTGACCCGAGTTCTGACTCTTCTTCGTGGTTCGTTTATCGTTACCACTAGGTCATGTAACGCTGAAGCAACTTGTTGACCGTCGAGTGACCGCAAAGTAACCCCAGTTGAACGTTTTCACCATGGTTCGTTTGGGGTTACTGTTCGGTCGAGTAACGCAGTAGCTTCTTGGAGACCGCCAAGTAAGCACAAAGTGACCCCAGTTAAATGTTCTCCCCATGGTTCGTCTAGCGTTACTATTAATACTACTCCGGTCTCTCGGCGTCAGCCTCGACCTCACCTCTCTATGTAGATACGAAAGGGTCGGCCTGCGGTTCGGCGCCTGGGGCCCAATTCTCGAGTTCGCTCGAGATTCGGTCGAGCGCTCGAGATGTTCGAATGATCGACTCGAACGAAACGAAAAAATGGTATTCACGAGTTCGATCGAAATGGCTTTCGAGCGGCATCTCGTATGAAACTTGCATGCGGTAGTGCCAAGTCGCTCAGATCACTTATAAGCCAATGAACAGCCCAGCCTAATAGAAAATAGCTGTTTTAGAAAACGCGCAGTTTTTTAAATAATAGAATCGTATGAATTATATTAACTATTGATTTTGAGATAGGCACTTCCTGTATTATTCACGTTTTTTGTCTTCAAAGTCAATCACATTTTTTATGCATGATATTAAAAAATAATTGTATACTATAATTGTACGTTATTTACGAGTTATCATTGAATCCATAAATTATTTTGATTGATTCCAGTTTGTATTTATTATTTCATGCATAACTAAAGTACATAAATTCGGGGTTTGAGATTTGTGCAAACACAAAATAGGAAAGGATTATAATACATTACAAATGAATTGTCTTTTTGTGTCTGTTTCATGCCTAGTGTTAAACAATTAATTGAATGAAGATGTCATTTATACAATTTTTAAAAGATCAAGTTTTTATCTACATTCATTTATAAATGTTCAATAATAGTTAACATTTATGTTTTCAAATGAACAAAATCTGTGAAGGGTTTGTCGAGACGTTTACCAATGCCCACAACACATGACATGCAACATATCAAGAGATGCGGTAGCGTACCGACGCCTATTTCCTCTTTATAACAGCAGAAACATAACCTCAAACTGTAAAATTTTCACTTTTTACTGTGTTCTTTCCTTCGAGATTCGAATCTCGAGTGCTACAGACCACTCGTACTTTACATTCGAAAAATCTCGAGCGTGAGATCTCGGTGAGATTTCAAGAATGTCGGTCCAGCCGTTTCGTTCGACAATCTAGGGAATCTCGAATGAAACCGAGCTCGAACGAACTCGAAAATTGAGCCCCCGGGGCCCAATTCTCGAGTTTTATCGTATGCGATATTTCGCGAAAGTTACTAGATTATCGCATGCTTCGTCAAAACTGTATTCTCGAACGATGATAAGTCGGTCGCATACGATAATTATCGAATGCTTCGTATCGAGTGGGTTGTCGCATGTGATATCTACATCTCGTATACGTTTTTCAGTAACATCTTTGCTTGCGGCCATTTAGATTGTTTACAAAGTTTGTTTTTCATTATCGTAAGTACTAAATGTATCACTAAAAAATAGTAAATTATTAATTTATACTAGCATTGATCGACGGCTTATTTCGATCGAGGTTGAAACGGGGTGGAATGCCCCATATTCTACAGGTGGGACATGAAAACAAACAATTGATTTATTTAAACAAGTCTAACATTTTTTAATGCAGTGAGCGACCTCCAGCATTTCAAAATTTCGTGTAGTTTTTTTACATGAAATATAATTTTTGTGAGAGATGTATGAAAAATTCACTTGTAAGGAATTTACTTGTAAAAATCGATTTTTTGTTTTTTATTTTTTGACGTCCTTGACCGACGTCTACATATTCTTCGACCGTTGGCGGGTTTCGCGACATTCTTTTTAGACAAATAAACAAATTTGAGGTCAGACCATAAAAAATAAATCAACATAAAAAATAAAGCTCAACATATTATCGACCTCATATGTATGCATTTTTTTTACATTTTTCACGTTTCTGAATTTTTACAACATTCTGCAGTTTGGTGGCCAACGTGATCGCCACTTTCAGCCCCCTAGTATTATTGATATTTAAATAGTCTTAATATACAATTCAAAAACAAACCTTTCTCCTTTCTCCAACTTCGCCGATATCAACTTCGGGTGAGCTTCCACAAAATCCACCAGAACAGTTTTTTGTTCGTGAGTAATGTAAGGTAAACGGCCCAGTTTATGACACCTTTAGAACAGTGGTGTCATTTTTATGTTATTTCCCGATAAGCGATATTATCAAACTGAAAAGTAAGGTTTTCAATACGGGCATTAAAGCCTTGTGAACTAGATTCGACTATTGTATTAAGGCAAAATGTTGAAAATATTTGTTAAAAGATTGTTTAAATATGGCTTGTCCACTGCCGGGGTTCCTGACCCTGCAGAACCACCCATGTCGCACCTTGTGACCCTCGCGTGTACCGGGATTGTGACACTGACGCCGTAGATCCTGACCCCCGCGTGTACGGGGTTTCTGACACTGACGCCGTAGATCCTGACCCCCGCGTGTACGGGGTTTCTGACACTCACCTGAATTATCTATTGAAACGGGTGAAATTATCTATTGCACGGGTGAAATGTCGATAAATAAATGAAAACAAAACTGTAATTACGGTCTTCAATGCTGAAATTTAAAGACTAATCAATTCTAACCTAATTTTTTACAACAACAAATCGAGAGGGTCAGCAACCGCGAACATAATCTCAATTATGTCGGAGTTATTGACCCTCCGATTTCACGGAAAAAACTAACCAATAGCCACATTATTTGGCATCTACTCAATAAAGCAAATGATTCTGATCATTTTGATACTATTTTTATATGGTATTACACTTACTTGAGTTACGAAATGATCGATTAACGCGACTGACGCAGCTAGTGAGCTCCGTCTAGACGCGAGGGATTGAACGCACTGAGACGCACGACCACTGCTTTCACCGGTAAAATTAACTGCGATAAAATTAATTAAAAAATTTCTTTATTGCAGAAAAAATCTATTTAAAAAACTGTACAATTTCGCGAAAAACAGGTTAAAATTCGACGAAAATTGAATTTTTGACAACGAAAAATATCTATTGGGGGTCGCAAACCGAGGCAGGGTCGCAAACTGGGCCGTTTACCTTATGTATCACGTTTATTTTTCGCAGAGTCCGGCGAAAAAAAAATTATTTGGTTTTGCGAACTCATTTTTAGACTACACTCAAAACGATGTGTGGACGGAACGACTGCTGACTAACAACTGAGAGAAAATAGTGAAGAATCGAAAACTTGAATCCTTCACACCCGCCGTTCTTGAATCCGCGCATACCTGAAGAAAACCCCTTAGTAGCCATCCTGCAATAAAACATTTGACCGCCAGAAATTGACTCACGGACTTTAGCAGCAGTAAATCATCTGGTCACCATGAGACTTTTCCATTTTCAGGCAAACCCTCTTTCTGCGAAGATTTTTTGAATACACTATCTTTGGTTTTTACATATATTGTGCATGAATATATGTTTCTAGAAAATTAATAGTTTTGCTTCATCAAAAAGCTTTCGTGTATGCGCGTACATAGTACGTGACTGTACATAGTGTCACGTAGCATGCTCCGCTTGTAATTCAATTGAGTTAAATCGGTGTTTCCAATTTTGCGACATACTTACAGATACATATCTTTGAAGTAACCAAACCGAATCTCGCGGGTATTTGGAAGTCATGAAATCTGTATATTTATTGATCCTCGAGATTTCTCTAACGAAATAGCCCAACGATTCCATGTGGCAACGATGTAAGAAAATCGTATGCGAGAATTATCGAAGCCCTCCTATCGCATGGCAGTCGAGAATAGCATTTCGATCTCGTATACGATATACGGTCATCGAAATTTATCGTATACGAGAAATATCGCATACTTTCGAGAATCGGGCCCCTGACGGCCTATACATGGGCCGTAAAGGGGAATAAGGTGCTACAACTGCCCCCGAGCGCTGGGTTCCAATTTGGACTTAGAAAATTTTTCACAACAAATTTTTTTTTTTCGTTATTCCCTCAAATAACTCGAGTTATCAAACGGATTAAATTTTTTTTTCTCAAAAAACAATTTTTTCACTGACGCATGGAACGACCGTCCGCTACTTTGACCGGACTTCTCCGAGGGACATGGAAACATTTTCTCAAGTATGTTTCTTCTCACTATTTGATAATACAACATGGCCTTTAACATTGTACAAAGTTATGAACTTTTTTTTTTTTTCATCTTTATCAAAGGACTTTGAAATTTTTTTTTCGATTTTTTTTTCTTTATTCGATCACGCAAGTCGTGTTGTGCAAAGACTCGATAAAATGTTCATCGTGACATTTTTTTTTCGTCGACGCATGGATCGACTCGTCGTCGATTTCGTCCGACTTCCTCGAGGGACTTAAAAAAATTTTCTTCGACGCATGGATCGACGCATGGACGCATCACGGAAACGAAGTTACTACTCTGCATAATTCAACCTAATAGTAACCCGAAACGGCCCATTGTGCCGACGGTCGAAGGGGGTCAATTTTTGGTTACTCTCCGGTTACTAAGAAACTTTTGCGGTATTTAACCTAATAGTAACTCGAAACGGACCATCGTGCGAAGGTTCAATTTGGGTCACTCTACGGTTACCCGATGATCACGAAGTTGCTTCTGTGTTTTTTGAGCTAAGGGAAGCGCAGTATGAGAGTTGAACTGCGGTCATTTTGCGGTTACATCACGGAAACGAAGTTACTCCTCTGCATTTTTCGACCTAATAGTAACCTGTAATGTTCCGGATTCCGGTAATTTATAATTAATGTTTTATTCGTACGCGAGATGGCACGAAGGAACGTTTCGCCCGTGGAACACTGAAGTGTTCGGCTCGGAGGCGCGGGAATGTCGAGGGAATTTGAAATAAAGATACAACTGAATTGAATATTGAAAGTAAAAGCAACTGTTAGTTAAATATATTGAAAGTTTCGAAGTGCACAAATACAAGAGGAGGAACTAGTGTTCCGTACAACAGTTGAAGATATTCTGCATAATGTTTTGAAGTTGAGTTTCAGCGAGATCTCCGATGCGTCGGTGGATGGGGGTGGTTCATCCCTCCGGGGTGAACGCTGGCCAATCGTTGGTCGTCGTAGTGGCGTCGGTTCTCCTTCTCCAAGGGTTGTTGGCCACTCCCGTCTCCCTGGTCGAAGCGGGAAAAGCGCGTCCGTCCGGCTTGGCGCGCTCGGCGTCGATCGGCGGATCGACGCCGACCGAAGCCTGTTGGTCACCAGGTGTTGCCCACTTGAGTTGCGACTTTTCGGGCAAAAGTCACGTACACTCTTCGTTGGTGGTGCGTCTGTTGTTTGTCGAGTTGAAGACTCCTTGAATTGTCTTCATCCGGTGGTCCGCGAGTCTCGATGAGTTTCTCCAGCGTCATAAAAGAGAGGGCCCTTCTCTCTGCGCACCCTACGTTCTCGTGTGACCATTTCTATCTTTAAAATATCTACTCGTTTTCTATCCTCAGCATCTATGTTTGAATTAATCCACGTTTCGCGCGATTCGCGGGGTTCGCGGGATCGACTATCGACTGTTCGTTCGATGTAAAGGCAACCGTACAGCACAAACCCGAAACGGCCCATTGTGCCGACGGTCGACCGGGGTCAATTTTCAGTTACTCTCCGGTTACTAAGAAACTTTTGCGTTATTCAACCTAATAGTAACCAGAAACGGACCATCGTGCGAAGGTTCAATTTGGGTCACTACGGTTACCCAACGATCATCAAGTTTCCTTCTGTGTTATTTGAGCTCAGTGAAGCGCGGTATGAGAGTTCAACTGCGGTCATTTTCCGGTTCCCTAGAAATCTTAACCACCGCCAATTAACCGTAAAAACCATCGGGTAGTTTTTTGCAAAAAAAAAAAAACCGAAAATTGGTCGAAACCACCGTAAAAACGACCGCCTTTCGAACGTTTTGCTCGGTCGTTTTCGCGGTAGTCGATGACGCGAAACCACCGTGAAAACGACCGTCTTTTGAATGTTTAGCTAGGTCGTTTTCGCGGTAGTCGATAACGAGAAACCACCGTGAAAACGACCGTCGAAATGACCAATTCAAAAACTTCTAACCGGTCGTTTTTTCCGTGAAACCCGAGAAACAACTGTCAAAACAACCCCTTTTTTTATCGAATTTCGAAAAAAAAAAACAAAATTTGTCACGACTCGGACTCGAACCTGGGACCTTCCGACTGTTGCGTTGCGCCTTAGACCACTCGGCTATTCAAACCTTTAAAGGTATATTTTTTATTGTCTATTTGAAGTTTGATTATGTAGTTGGTCGTTTCGATAGTCGTTTTCCCGGTCGACTACCGCGAAAACGACCGAGCTAAACATTCGACAGACGGTCGTGTTCACGGTGGTTTCTCGTCATCGACTACCGCGAAAACGACCAAGCTAAACATTCGAAAGACGGTCGTTTTCACGGTGGTTTCGCGTCATCGACTACCGCGAAAACGACCGAGCAAAACATTCGAAAGGCGGTCGTTTTTACGGTGGTTTCGACCAATTTTCGTTTTTTTTTTTGCAAAAAACTACCCGGTGGTTTGACGGTAGTTTTTACGGTAAGTCAGCCGAAAACGACGGTCGTCAAGATTGCTAGGGTTACATCACGGAAACGAAGTTACTACTCTGCATTATTCGACCTAATAGTAACCCGAAACGGCCCATTGTGCCGACGGGCGACGGGGGTCAATTTTTGGTTACTTTCCGTTTATTAAGACACTTTTGCGGTATTCAACCTAATAGTAACCCGAAACGGACCATCGTGCGAAGGTTCAATTTGGGTCACTCTACGGTTACCCGATGATCACGAAGTTGCTTCTGTGTTGTTTGAGCTAAGCGAAGCGCGGTATGAGAGTTCAACTACGGTCATTTTGCGGTTACATCACGGAAACGAAGTTACTACTCTGCATTATTCGACCTAATAGTAACCCGAAACGGCCCATTGTGCCGACGGTCGACCGGGGGTCAATTTTCGGTTACTCTCCGGTTACTAAGAAACGTTTGCGGTATTCAACCTGATAGTAACCCGAAACGGACCATGACTAGAACGTGTCCACTGAGACGTCTTGCGACCATTCAATCTAACAGTATCTTCTATTGGATGGGATTACGCGAAAGAAACTCAGGAACTCTTAGGTAATCGCTAAATGACCGTAGTTGAACGGTCAGACCATGGTTCGTTCGGGGTTATTATTAGGTCAAATAACGCGGAAGCATCTCGGTTACTTTGAAAACTCTAGAAATAACCGAACCAAAAACCATGAACCTTTAAATAACCGAAAAACAACTTTTAACGAATCGTCGGTGACTTCGGCGTTACTTTGAGGTTCGTTTTTGGTTACAAACATCGGTTGTTTTGCGGTTGCTGTCGGGTTATTTTTTGTTCCATGGCGACGGTCGCTAAGAGGACATTTTGGAGTTCCTTTACGGTGCTTTTACAGTAAAACAACCAAAAAGGAACCAAAAAGGAACCTCAGAATGACAGTAACTTGCAAGTGACCGTCAAGAAACCACAAAATGACGGTCACTCGGGTCCGCTAGGGACGATATCATCTGCGAACTTCAGTGCGAATATTTTCTCGTCCCCGATCACCGTTCCGCCCTCGTTCTTCTTGTTCCATATATCATCCATATCCTCTATGAACAGGCTGAATAGCGATGGACTCATGGCGCATCCCTGCCTCACACCTCGAGCCGTTGAAAATCGTTCCGTCACTCCCTTTACCGTGATAACTTCGTTCACTGTTTCCCTATATATTTTCTGGATTATTGTGTACAGTCTCCCTTTGATCCCAATTTTTCTAATTTTCTTTATTAATAAACTTCGGTCCACGGTGTCGAAAGCTGCCATGAAATCGACGAATGCTGTATAAAGCTTCCCTCCCTGCTTTTTGAGACTGTTGTTTATTAACGCGTTCAGCACGAAAACGTGGTCTCTCGTACCTCTTCTGCTCCGAAAACCTGCTTGACTCTCCTTCACCACTCCTCTGCCCTCCAGCCAGTACCTCAGCCTCTTCGTAATTATTTTCGTGAACAGTTTGTATCCCGTGTTCAGTAGTGTTATCCCCCTAAAACTTGCTGCACAATTCACATCTCCAGATTTATATATCGGGAAAATTCTTCCAATTTCCCACCCAGCTCCCATCTCCCCTGTTTCCCAAAATTCATTCAGTATTTCCGTCAGCTCACACAGCCCCTCCTTTGGCATATTTTTCATGAACTCCACTGCTATCCCGTCCTCTCCCGCTGCTTTCCCATTCTTCATTTCCTTCAGTGCTTTCGTCATCTCGGTCAGTTCAATTTCTCTGTTAACTCGTTCCAGCCATTCTTTATCTTCCTCGTTGTCTTCTCCATCCTCCTCTACCAACTCCATTCCACTTAGCGTCTCCTGCTCACCTCCCAACAGTTCTTTGAAATATGTAACCCACTCTTCTTTATTCACTTGTCCTCCTAAGTTTTCCCTTTTTGGCTTAAATGGTTTAATAGCTTTCCACATCTCTCCTAGATTTTTGCTATTCGCAACTGTCCTCCACTTCGCCTCCCAGAACTCCCGCTGTTTATTTTTGTGTATATTTTTCCCTTTACATCTGTCAATATTCTCTTCTTCTCTTTTTGTACCTCCTTTTGTTCCTTATTTTTTACATCTAGATAATCTTTTAACCGGCTCGACACTATTTTCCTCTGTTCTTTTGCTTCTTCATATATTCCCTTCTTCTTCCCGCCTCCTACCGTTCTTACCATGCCTATTTCTTCCGCCGTTGTTTTAATAATTTGCTTTAGTCTTTCCCACCTATTTTTCCTCCCTTCTGCGGTTTGCGTTTTTTCCCAGTATTCTCCAAATTTCTCTGTATATTCTATCGCCTGCTCTTCTTTCCAAAATAGCACTTTTTCCCGGCTCCTCGCCTGAACTTCCTTCTCTCGATTTCTTCTTTCAATTCTTTCCTCGCCTTTCGCTCTTTCTATACTAACGGTTACCGGCAAATGATCCGACTCTATTCTTATCTGTACAGTCATCTCCTTCACCCAGTAATCTTTACCTTCGCTCACGATTACGTAGTCTAATACCGTGCCGAATTCTTGTCCCTCCCCTACAAACGTACATTGCCCTTCCCAATCTCCGTCGCATCTTCCGTTCAGAATCAGCAGCTCCATGTCATCACAGAATTCGATCAACTTTCTCCCTTCAGCATTCTTTACCTTATCCTTCGATTTTCTCTTTCTTCCTCGCAGTCTCTCACACTACCTCCATCCTTCCCTATTCTCACGTTCATATCTCCTATTATAATCACTCCGTCCGATTTTTCCTCCGCTTCCCTGATCACGTTTCCCAGCTCATTTTTCAGTTTCCGGAACCCGCAATTGTTATATATCGTTATTATGACTAAATCTTCTTCTCTTTCTCCTGTTTTAATTCCCTTAATCACCATCCCCTCTTTCCATTCTTCCACCGATACCGACTTAAACGCACTTTTCCTTATTCCCACTAATTGCCCCCCTATAGCTCTGCCTCTTCTTTTTTTTCTTGTCGCCGGTTTTGTCGTCCATTTAAAGTCTTTACCGAGCACGCCTATCATTTTATTTTCGTCTTTTTTCTCCACCCATGTTTCCTGCAAGGCTATAACGTCGTAATTTTTCAGCCAATCCTATACCTCTTGGATTTTTCGCGCACCCGCTATGTTCCACGTCACCAATTTTATTGTTTCGTCTCTACATATTATATCCTCTGTAGTCCCTGTATTCTCTCTTCCCCCGAAACCCATTCCCACGTTGTTGCTCCGCTTCTCTTCCGTATTGCTTCCTGTTCTCTGTTCTGAACCAGGCACCTTCTACTTCATTCCATTTCCTCCACTCTCCTTTGATGTTGATTTTCTGATGTCCTGTGCGTACTTGCTCCCCCTCTTTTCTCAGTTGATCCGCGTGAAGTTCTACCCACTGCTGTACCACTTTCACTCTCGGTGTCCCGTTATCCGTGATTTCAACCTCTCCTCCTCCTCTCTTAAAATTGCTTCTCATAATGTCCGCTTTGTTCCACGTAGATCCCAGTGTAACCAGAAAACCTTCGCCTATCCATCTGCATCCTCTGATATCCGGCCAGATTCTCGTTTGTTCATGTACCGCCACTTCTACGTCTCTCACGATTCCCCTACCTGAGCACTTCACCCCACTAATAATAATATTCTTCCTCCTTTTCTCTTTCCCATTCCTCCTTCGTTAACCTTGTTGGTTTCTCTCCCTCCTCCCGTCGTCGTTCACTCCCGGTCTCTCCTCCGTTGACCTCTCGGTTCTCCTGTCGCTTCCCTCTCGTGTCCACTGCTTCCTCCAGAATTATTAGGTCTATCTCACTTATCTCACTCACATTATTGTTATTTGGCACCGTCACTACGTTTTCGTTTTCGTCCCTCTCTTTTCGTCCTTCGTGCGTCCTCCTTTCGTCTTGCCCCATCACTAAGCTGTGATTGGCCACTGCTAGATCCGCTTGTAGTTTTTGAACTTGTAGTTCCAGCCCGTTAATCAGCAATTCACGATTTGCACATTTCGTTTCCCACTTGGTCGTTTCCAACCACAACTTCGCCTGCATTTGCACTAGCTGCTCCTCTAACTTGACTTTCTCCTCGTTGTTCTCCTGCAGAGTCACTTTTAATTCTTTTATTATGGCGTCTTCTCTCTCTACATTTTCTTTGGCTTTGTCCATATTTGCTTTATCTTCCATCTCACTCTTTTCTTTCTCCTCGCCTAACCTCAACTTTCGTCGCTTGTCTTTTTACCTCCCTAACTCTTCCTCACTTCACTTTCCTCCCAAGTTTATTAGTTCTACACACTTCTGATACTCTACCAGTCTTGAATCTCAACTTTTTTCCCCTCACTTCTTCTCTAATTTTCCCAAACCACCGTTATTAGTCCCAGCTATTTCCAACGCGTCCGTCCACCAACATGGCCGCACGCGATCCCCTAATAATAATAATAATGAAACATAATAAAAAAATCACTTCATCTTTCCTTTCTCTTTCCATTATTACCTAAACATACTTTCATCTTAAAATAATAATAATAATCATAATAATAATTAAATATAGAATATAAAATATATAAAGAAAAGGAAAATAATATGATATTTATATATCAATTACAATAATTCTTCATATTGGAATATATCATATTATGGTAAATCAGTTTCTGTTTTACCAATTATTCCATAAATGGAGGTGGCACATGCCGTCGACAGATGGCGATAGCCAGGAGTAAAGGAGAAGAAGAAGAATACTGCCCTAGCAATCTTGACGACCGTCGTTTTCGGCTGATTTACCGTAAAAACTACCGTCAAACCACCGGGTAGTTTTTTGCAAAAAAAAACGAAAATTGGTCGAAACCACCGTAAAAACGACCGCCTTTCGAATGTTTTGCTCGGTCGTTTTCGCGGTAGTCGATGACGCGAAACCACCGTGAAAACGACCGTCTTTCGAATGTTTAGCTTGGTCGTTTTCGCGGTAGTCGATGACGAGAAACCACCGTGAACACGACCGTCTGTCGAATGTTTAGCTCGGTCGTTTTCGCGGTAGTCGACCGGGAAAACGACTATCGAAACGACCAACTACATAATCAAACTTCAAATAGACAATCAAAACCTATTCCTTTAAAGGTTTGAATAGCCGAGTGGTCTAAGGCGCAACGCAACAGTCGGAAGGTCCCAGGTTCGAGTCCGAGTCGTGACAAATTTTTTTTTTTTTCGAAATTCGATAAAAAAGGGGTTGTTTCGACAGTTGTTTCTCGGTCTTCACGGAAAAAACGACCGGTTAGAAGTTTTTGAATTGGTCATTTCGACGGTCGTTTTCACGGTGGTTTCTTGTTATCGACTACCGCGAAAACGACCTAGCTAAACATTCGAAAGACGGTCGTTTGCACGGTGGTTTCGCGTCATCTACTACCGCGAAAACGACCGAGCAACACGTTCGAAAGGCGGTCGTTTTTACGGTGGTTTCGACCAATTTTCGTTTTTTTTTTGCAAAAAACTACCCGGTGGTTGTTACGGTGAATTGGCGGTGGTTAAGATTGCTAGGGTGATTTCGGCGCGATAATTTGAATGCCTGAATTATGACCAGCACGAGAGTGATTGCCAACGACGTCCTTTCCACGTTGAAGAACTGAAGCTCACCTCGTCCGGGCTAATCGTTTTCTCGAAGATTATTAGGAAAGGAAAGAATTGAAAGTCAGAATTAAACACGAACTCAAACACTCTATTTATTCAAAGGAATTTGTGATTTAGAATTATGCCAATGCAAGAATAATTAAGACCGTTTTCTCGAAGACAGTTCCGACGCGCTCGACTAGTCTCAAGAATCTGACTGCTCTTCTCGTTGACTCTAAGTTCGCGGGCAAGGCGAGGTGACAACCAGTCAGTCGGTAATAAAAACTGTAAACAATTATTCCAACGATGCTAAACGTTTCCGAAAAAAAGAAAAGTTTTACATCATTCCTCAATCAAATCTGCATGATGTAAAACTTTTTTTCTACAGGCATGTGTCTAGTTTCCGTGTATTGTTGTTTTGAAAATTATTTTCTATCTCTCTCGCACTTATGGTGGTTTCGCCTCGGCTTGAGGGAATGTGAAACCTACTCAGTCGGTAACGAAAACTTTAATCAATCGTATGCAGATACCGGAAGTATTCTGAGACAAAGAAAAACATCAACGGAAGCGCATTTTAATTCTCCGTCCGATGATATTTTGTTTTCATCCAGAATAAGAATAGGCTTTTGGAATGGTATTTCTTCAAAAATTGCAGCTATTTCTCTCGCTCTCACGTATCACGTGGTACATGTTTTACATGCCCTTAAGATATCGCCAGTGCAGTGAATGAAGTTCTTATTTTAGCTGTAAATGCAAATATGCGTAAAACACGTTCATTACAGTTTTTACTACCGAAGTCATGCTTACAGTAGTATAGTACATGTTTCACATGCTCTTAAGGGCATGTGAAACACATAGTACATGTTTCACATGCTCTTAAGGGCATGTGAAACACATAGTACATGTTTCACATGCTCTTAAGGGCATGTGAAACATGTACTACGTGACACGTGAGTGCGAGAGAGATAGCTGCTGAGAGACGTGAAAATTTGTCGTAGTTATCGACAATTCTTTCGGAAGTGCGTTTTGCTTATTTATAACTCGCAAATCGTAATCGGAATGCACGTATCATGTGTGATTTTTTATTATCTAGTGCGTGAATTAGTCTTTTTCTGAGCTTTTGTCGAAAAATTGAAAAAAAAAAAAAAAAAAAATTCCATTACAGATATCTCTGCGGGTAATTGATCTGTCATTTTTTTTTTTCAAAAACCAGAGTTCTGACTAATTCACGCACGAAATTCACATTAGTGGCTTCTGTACTTCAATTTTCGCTTCGATTCGTCCATAATTCGCGAAAAACAGCACTTCCGAACTTTTGAGGTGCAATGTCGGTATTTCACATTCCTTTAAAGGCATGCGAAATACCGACTGCGATAATAAAAACTGTAATGAACGTTTTTTACGCATGTTTGCTTTTACAGCTAAAATAAGAAATTTATTCCCTGCAATGGTGAAATTCGTAGGGAATGAATTTCTTCTTTTCACTGTAAACGCAAATATCCCTCAAAAACGTTCATTACAGTTTTTATTACCGACTGAGCAGGTTTCACCTTGTCTTAAGGAAATGTGAAAGTTACTCAGTCGGTAACAGAAACTGTAATTAGCCCTATGGAGACACCATAAATATTCTGAGATATAGAAAAGCGTCGTTCGAAGCGCAATTTAATTCTCCGTCGGACGATACTTTGCTTGCATCCAGAATAACAATAGCCTTAGAATGGCATTGTTTAAAAAATTGCGGCTATATCTCTCGCACTCACGCATCACATGGTACGTGTTTTAGAGGCGAAACCTCCGTGGGTGCGAGAGCGATAGAAAATCATTTTCGGACCAACAATACATGGAAACTAGACACATGCCAGGAAAAATAAAGGTTTTACATCAACCAGAATGGAAAGAGAAATGTTGTAAAACTTTTTCGAATGTTGCGGTTTCACCTCTCATCTTGTGTTTCTTTTTTCTTTCCTTGCTTCGCCTCATTCAGCTTTTAGATACTCACCCTGTACGTTTTTCTGTGTCTGCTTGTTTTTTTGTATTGCTTTTTTGTATACTACTGTCCTTAGGGGATTTTATATCTCAGGGTCGAATAAACTTACCCCCCCCCCCTCTCTCTCTCTCTCTCTCTCACGGGCGTTTTCCCAGCATATGAATAAAAGAAGAAGTTCATTAATTGCGAGTATCACCAGTGCAGTGAATGATTTTTTAATTGTACCTGTAAATGCAAATATGAAAAAAAAACGTTTATTACAGTTTTTATTACCACTGTCGGTATATCACATGCTCTTAAAATCCCGCGCGCGCACGATATCCAGATATTCTCGCGCGCATGCGTTAACCGAAAGTAACAAAGTATGGGCAACGTCAGCTGACACGCGCTGCCTGTAAGCTCCGATCGCTCTCAATTGAATGTTTCCGCACGCGCAAGTTGACGCATCGTTCAATTTTAGTAATTTCGTCGTTCCTTTTAGCTCGTGAATGGCCTTCACTGCGATGTGTACCTTAAACGTCGTGTTCGTAATTCGTATCGAGTGACATTCGCGCGAAAAAAAAGAAAACACCGCAAGTGCGAACGTAGTAGAGGCGTCGATGGCAGACCGAGGTGAACGTTCGAACAAAGAATATAACCGTATATAGAAGCACGATTAATTAGTGACCGATCGGGCGAATCTCTCGCTGAAACTCTCATTACGCAGCGAGAAATATTATCTTCGTATAATATTGGCCTCTTTTGGAAGTTACAAACGAGTCTTGTTGATTTGCGAAAAAAAGACGTTTGTATTTGACGGAAACGGAAGTTTCGAGATACCGCGTGACAACGACCATCAGGGCGGGAGCGTTCGAATCGGTGGTCCACAATTCGTTCCGAACTAGTCTCACTCTAATGCGATTAAAAAGCAATTAAAAAGCAACTGAATTCTGTGTATTGCGAGAATTGTTCCTACTTACCTCAATATAATATTTACCTGAATATTTGAATTGTATGCGTTCAGCTGAATATTCGCTCGCTGTGTAGAAAAATGCACCGACGATAGTATCCCTACTTAAAAATTCCAATTGATCCTGATAGAAACCAATCAAATGGACAAAATTCCGATTGAATTCAAACAGGTTTCGATCGGATTTTTTGCCGTTTTATTGGTTCGAATCGGATCCTTTAACCAGGGATGATATACAGAAGCGCGGTAGGAAATGTTATCGGCTCTCCCGTTCCTGGATGCTGAGACAGTCGATAGCGCGTCGGAATGTTATCAATCGGCATCCGGTGGCTCGTAATATGCGCGAGGAGAGTCTGTCAGTTGACTGCGAGAGCGCTTCGTGCTTTCGCGGTGCACAGTGGACGCGCGATGTTTCGACCGCTACGACGCTCGTCAGCGGAATGCGCGGTACTCGCCGTCGCCTCGCTGGGAACCGTTTTTACAATGCTCCAGGTATTCCAGGTCGTAGAACGCTTTTCATTTTCTCTATTTACGGGTACACCGAGCGCGTGAAACTCACTTTTTGCGTCTATGTTTTTTTTTAACGACCGAAAAATTTAAATCGTAATTAAGGGGGTCTTCTAGTGTGTACACCCATTTTCTAGGTGGTTTTTTCGGAATTAAATTTCGAAAAACGGTTAAATGTGCAGTGTTAATATTTTACAGTTATATTAATATATGTTTAATGCAAGATATAAAATTATCGACAGCAATAGGCGTGCGGTCGGTGCATGGCTTCGGCGATCTCCCATGTTAAGCAGCTCGACTCCCGGTCGGTACTTGGATAGGTGATCGCTTAGATATGCAGTAATTTGCATGTCAACTGTTGAGCGGGAGGCAGTTTTTCTGAGTTTCTCATGTATTCTCATAAGCAGACACTCAGTAAAATATAGCCGCCTGTATCGGCACAGGTTTTCCGCAGTTTCCCTGTGCCCAAAGTGCAAATGCGATACAGTAGTGCATTAGGAAATAATGGCTGCGGGTAACACTCTGGGGGGAACTCAATAAATGACTCGAGGGGGAATACAAGGAATAAAAGGGGATCAAGGAAAGTGGAGAGAAACGTAAAAACCTGAAGAACGTATACGTAGGAATAAAAATAAAAAGACAAGATATAAAATGTTGCGCAGGTCATGTCGCAAAAACTCTTTTTAGTCGGGTCTTAACATTGTGGCATTCATGGTCATCTGAAAAAACGTTTTTTTTTAAATTCTATTCTTTACGAATATGGTTATTGTTCGTCTCTCTAACAAAAAACTTTATGACAATTTTTTAATAAATAATAATAATAATAATAATAATAATAATAATACAAATATAATAAAAACATTTATGAACAATTTTTATTAGAGGGACGAACGATAACCATATTCGTAAACAATAGAATTTTAAAAAAAGTTTGTTTCAGATGACCAGGAGTGCCACGATCTGAACGCCCGACTAAAAAGAATTTTCGCTACATGACCTGCGCAACATTTTATATCTTATCTAATTTTGAATAAAATGCTTTGAAACAATTCCAAATGTTGCGTCAAACATATATTAATGTAATTAATACATATATATTAATGTAATAAAAACATATATTAATTGTAAAGTATTAACACTGTACATTTAACCGTTTTTCTAAATTTAATTCCCAAAGAACCACCTCGAAAATGCGGGTATACACACTAGAAGACCCCCTTAAGGAGGTAGTCTCGCGGTCAGTTCAATTCGCATAAATTCGAGAAAAGTGCGAGAGAATTGCAAACACTTCTCGATGGTATAAAAATCTGAAAAAATTCATGCACATTAAAGGTAAAGAAAAGATTAATTTTGAATAATAATAATTCTAAAATGTTATTAACAAATTGTTTAACAAATATTTCGGTGGCCCAAGTTTTTTTGTGGACGAAAATGATTCCTTCGTATTTCGGAATACGTATGAATTTTTTCAGATTTTTATCTAATCTTTGAAATTTGTGTTATTTTACATGGAAAATAACACAAATTTCAAAGATTAGATAAAAATCCGAAATAATTCATACGTATTCAGAAAGATGAATGAATCGTTTTTATCCACAAAAAAACTTGGGTCATCGAAATATTTGTTAACCTATTATTTTTTAAATCAATTTGTTAATAACATTTTAGAATTATTATGATTCAAAATGAATCTTTTCAGTACCTTTAATATGGATGATTTTTTTCAGATTTTTATACCATCGAGAAGTGTTTGCAATTCTCTCGCACTTGTCTCGAATTTATGCGAGTTGAACTGTCCGCGAGACTACCTCCTTAATTACGATTCTATAATAAATTCTAATAGATTCCGTAATAAATAAAACGATTCTAAAATATATATACAATCGTAATTTCGAAATGTTCGAGGTGAGAAACGTGAAAATGGTTCTGCCTCGTGGACGTAATTGCACTTGGAGCTCTAAGAATTGGAGTAATTAAGTAATTTCGGTGATGCCGGGCTTTTAGTTCCGTGAGAATAAAAAAAAACAAACAAAAAAAAAACATTGACCGAAAAGGAGTTTCAGTTTGTACGAAATAGCCCTTACGCACGACTTAATTCGATGGTGAATCTAACAATTCTGTGTTACAGTTGTGGCTGGCTCCCAGCTTGGAATATCAGCGAGCGAAGGAAGGTAAGAAAAGCTGTGGATAATTTTACGAGGTTTGTGTATTTGCGTGTGCGTAATGTTACGAAATATTCAATAGAAAATGACGGAATAAATGCTCCCGTTGTCCTGTGGTGGACAACGTCCTTCGGGGAGGACAGTCACTACAGAACCTGCGGCGATAAACGCTGTTACTTCACGAATGAGCGTTCGAACGCGAAGCACCCTCTTCTCAAAGTAACTATAATTTTTCCGCCTCTGCCAATAAGTAAGTCAACCCCCTGTGGGGAAGCAATAGCTAAGCATCGTAAACTACTCTCAGCAAATTCCTGAAGTCAGGACTTTTACCAGTGCTGGCAACAGATATCGCATTTAAAGAGAAGCTGGAGTAGATTTTTTACCGACATTGGTCGGTAAGCATAGACTTCCGCAGTTTACCCTTTACGTCGTTATAACGATACAGATATGCTTGAAATTTGACAGAGATGTTATACAAACATAAACAGTTCGGTGTAGATGCGATTAGCGGTCGAAAACTAACAGAAAATAGAAAAAATCATATACTTCTGAACCTCCGGAAACCAATATGGCCGCTCGAAACGTCAACAGCACCTTTGCTGTGAAATATAATCGTTTAGGGATCTCAAGTGAGTAAAATCGTAGTCAACGCTGATTCTTTCAAGTTTTAGTAAAGAGTAAACTACGGAAGTCTATTTTTATCGACCAATGTCGGCAAAAAAATCTACTGTAGCTTCCCCTTAAATAAATCTCAGTAAAATAAATCAAACCACAATCCGTCAACAGGCAATTATGTTTTACGCAAGTGACTTCGAGGTCCAGGACCTTCCGATACCGAGAGGCAAAGACGTACGATGGGCTTTGTTCCACGAAGAATCGCCCAGGAACAACCCTATGTTTGTTCACGAAGCGGCCCTCAAGTTATTCAATTACTCCGCGACGTTTAGTCGTTACAGCGACTTTCCTCTTACTTTGGATGGCCTACCGGGAGAAGGAGAACTATTGAGTGAATATTGCAATGTTCATCGGCTGTCGCTCTCTCGCGCAAGTCTTCCGATCGAACGATTCTCATATTTCCAGGCACAAGACACTTCCTGACAGTGGAGGAAAAGAATAAATTGATAGAAACGAACAAGTTAGCGCCGATTCTTTACATCCAGACGGACTGCGACACCGCAAGCGATCGCGACTCTTACGTCGCGGATCTTATGAAGTACATCGAGGTAGATTCTTACGGAGAATGCTTGAACAATCGTCAACTTCCTAAAAGGTATAAAAATACCACACGTTCGTGACTCTACCGTTAATTTTCCTCGATTAAACTTAAATGTAGTTTTCTTTTTCTCGCAGTCTAACGGACAATTATGTACAAAAGTTGGACGATGAGGAGTTTTTTAACTTCGTGGCTCGGTACAAATTTACTTTGGCCTTTGAGAATGCAGTCTGCGATGATTACATCACGGAGAAGCTGTGGAGGCCACTGATTGTGGGCTCTGTGCCGATTTATTACGGTTCCCCGACGTTTGAGGTAAGTAGATTCACCTCGACCCTTTCGTATTACCGAAGATCATTGAGTTATTTATTTAAGGAGGACGACCAGCTGCACCTTTTATTAGATAAAATCTCACATTTTTGATATGACATAAATTGAATATAGAACTTTGCTACTGTAAAATCTCAGCACAACTTACCGAAGTTTTTTCCAAGAAATCTCCAAACAAAAATCGTGCATTTAACATGGAGTCTTATGGAACTAGTGCTTTCTCGCCACTTCATTCGGATAATTATAAAGCCTTTGTCGATTGGATGACGCAGATAACAAAATCGCTATCTGTTCATCGAATTCTAACGATTCTAATGCGATCGTGAAAAAAGAAGCTTGCCGGACATTCCAGATAGATATTTTGAGTTAAAGTTTGAGTTAAGTCGTATCAGTAGTATAGTATCGGTCCAAGCGGATCTGTCACACTCGGCTACACTTGGCAACATCGGATCAAATCAACAACATAAAATAATTACTCTTTCATAAATAGTCTAAATAGGAAATATTTACATATCTGCTAGTTCATTTTTATTGATAGAAAGATTTTTGCAATGACTAAAATATTTTTAGCAATCCGTTCTATCGCGCAAGCGAACGAACCGTCATTTCACTACGATGCAGCTGGTCGCCCTCCTTAAGTTCAACACTCGTGGAGTGAATAAGCTTTAGCAGCCAATTGTTTGCTGTGGGTTTAACACTTTCAAAAATGTTCATTTTAATAATAACGAATAATCATTTAGGATTGGCTACCGAACAACAAGTCGGCGATAGCGGCGAACAAGTTTCCTGAGCCCAAGGACCTCGCCGATTTCTTGCGCGAGCTTAACAACGACGACGGGCGTTACAACGAGTATTTGACTCACAAGTTGTCGAGTTCACGACTGGGAATAAGCAACGAACTTCTGCTGACCGCGCTGAGGACCCGACCGAAGAATTTGTTCAGCCTGTTCGGGTATTATCTTCGAGAATTCGAGTGCCACGTTTGCAGAGAGGTGCAAACCGCGAGAGCCAGCACAATGACGACCGCGCAATACAATTGTCCGTTGCCGAAGAAAATGTTGCCCAGCGACAGGAACAAGACCAACTCGTGGGCCTACAGTTATAGGCTCCGAAAGTGTTCTGCAAAGCTTTTGGTTCACCACGTAGAAACAGGCACAAAAATAGACGTCGATCGTTTCGAGGAGGAGACGTTTACGATGTTCGAAAACGGCGACTGTTCGTGACAATTTTCAGAAAAATGTGCCAACGGAAATTGAATGTAATTGAATGATTATCGCGACGGAATTATTCCTAAAAATTCCGATTACTCGCGGAGATTTGAAATATTTACGAAATCCGAATAATTCGAGATTTTGATCGCTCGCACGTCCTCGGATTTCGGGAAGTAATCGAAGGGACATTAAGCCACAAAATGTGGTTGTAACTTGATGGATTTAATTTCAAAAGTTCCAACGAGATTTTCAGAATGTTCGGTAGCCTGCAGATCCTGAAATCTTGAAAAAATGAGTCGGAAAAATCTAGCTAAAAATGCGATTAACAACGTAATGGACTCCATTTCTGCGATACAATTGATGATTAATAAAAGCAACGTGTTTTTTTTCAGTACAAAAAGGTTTTAGTATTCGCGTAGCTAACGAGTATTGTAATTATATGCAACTGTGTAAAATTTTCTCATTTTTATATAATCTAGTAAATAAAAATGTTAACGCTCGATTAACGACAAAAGACGAACCTAAGTCGCGGCCTTCTTTTGCACTAGTGGCTCGTGTATGCCCATTAATTCACGAAGATGGTTTCTGATAGGTCGTAAAATCGCCACCGGCTGTCCCCAATCCGTCGCGTTCAGCTCCGTCAAGATATCGGCGAGGTTTTCCTCGGACAGATCCATATCCTCACCGTACAGAGTCAGCGCCTCGTACGTACGAGTTGCCGCAGCTTTTCTCACGCACGTGTACTTGTCGCACATACAAAGGCTCAACTGGCTGAAAGCCTTTTTGCTCACAGGGCCGCGGACCTTAAAGAAATAAAACAAAAATAACACAATCGTTGAATATATCGTAGGCATTGGCATAATCAGATGTCAGATCGCGAGTAACACCGGTTTTTACCGGTACTACTCACGATCTGTGAGTAGTACCGGTAAAACCACGATCCGGTAGTAGCACCACGAACCATTTCAAAGCCTGATTCAACGAATCGAATGGAAATATGAAGCATTCTCTGTCGATTCAGCCACTTTTTTCTTCGACCCTCTCCGATCTGCTCCATAATTGGTAATACCAAAGTACTAATAAAGGGCACTCTATGTGAATTTTTTCAGATTTTTAAAACCATATTTCAGAAAATACCGTTTTTCTTTCAAGCGCAAATATCTCGGAAACTTGAAGTTATTTAAAAAAATGTCAGCACATAAAAGTTGTCGTTTTATGTTAGCGTTTATTGTTGGTGAAGGGTTTCGGCAAAGGAATGACTTCTGTTAGCTTTCGAGCGGTACATTTCAAATAATTTTCACGAAGAGTATTCGTGCGTGACTACTGATATTGCAAAAAAAAAAAAATTCCCAGAGTGACACCGATATATGTTCTGGTATAACAAATGTTATTTGTGTAAAAGTTTCGGAAAATGGGGGAATTATTTTATTAATAAATCTTTTTCGACCCAGAATGCTTCATACATGAATCAGTCTCCGTCGATTCAGCCACTTTAAAAGAAAATAATTTCTCCATTTTTCGATAAAAAATCATTCTAATCGGAATGAAAATTATATGAAAATTATTTGAACTATACCGCTCGAAAGCTAACAGAAAACGACAACTTTTATGTGAAACTTTTTTTAATTAACTTCATTTTCCAGGGTATTTACGTTTGAAACAAAACACCGTATTTTCTCAAATATTGCTTTAAAAAATCTGAAAAAATGCACATAGAGTGCTCTTTACTCTATGTGAATTTTAAGTGGGTGAATCTACAGAGAATGCTTCATATAAAGGCATCGAGAAAAATAATTTAATCTTAACTCACCTGTAGAAGTTGACAAAAAACTTTGATGCTACTCGTTATCACTTTCGTCGTGCGCCGAAATTTGATCTCCCTTTTGACGAGCGTGAGCATCCGATCGGGTATGTCGGTCTCCGGATCGTCGAGGATACTTTGAACACATCCGGAGCTCATAAGGCGATCCAAGAACGCGAGTATCGAGGTAATCATACGTTCATTCTTGTGGCTATCCTCGAAAATATCCAAAACCTTATTGACCAAATTGTTCAGTCTCTTTTCATCAATTTCCTTCAGATACGAAAACAACGAGCCGCTGGAATATTTTACCTAAAATTCCGTGATCAATGTTCAAATTCTCGTACGTATTACTCGCGTTTTTCGTCACCGGGATTTCGCTCGTCGACAGCGCGAACTTACCAATGATTCGCTCAGCCCTCCAACGCTAAAAATAATTCCCCGCAGAAGAGGATCCGTGTAGGGCGGAAAGTTTAACATTCTTATAAATTTTGGAAACGTGATGGATTCGGTTTTCCAATTTATACTCTCCATACATTCCTCGTACGGGAATATTTCCTTGAGCTCCTTGTGGTAAGGAACATTCGGAAGTGGCGGATCGCTAAGAACACGAAACAGAGGCCGTAAGCTATTTTTCCGCGAAAACCAAGCGAAAAATTGTTTACTATTAATGGGATTCTTAGCGAAGGCTCAAGAGCTCATCCTGAAACCATATCCAAATCAATTTTGTCGATGTTTGCAACGCTTCTTATTTGCGCAGAAGAGTATTATTTTTTTGCTTTTTTAACTATTGTAAATAATGGTTTTCGAAATAAAAACTTTTTTATCTCTGCATTGCATTCACAGTAGCCTCGGAATGGCACTGCTTCAAAAATTGCGACTATCTCTCTCGCACTCACGTATCACGTGTTACATGTTTCACATGCCCTTAATTAAGGGAATGTGAAATACCGACTTTGCACCTCAAAAGTTCGGAAGTGCCGTTTTTCGCGAATTATGAATGGATGGAAGCGTAAATTGAAATACAGACGCCAGTAATGTGAATTTCGTGCGTGAATTAGTCAGAAATTTGATTTTCGAAAAAAAAAAAAAAAAAAAAAAAAAATTACACATCAATTACCCGCAGATTAATCTGTAATGAAAAATTCGATTTTTCTTCTTCAATTTTTCGATAAAAACTGAGAAAAGTGACTAATTCACGCACTAGAGAATAAAAAATCACAGATGATATGTGCATTCCGATTACGATTTGGGAGTAATAAATAAGAAAAAACGCACTTCCAAAAGAATTGTCCGTAACTACGACAAATTTTCACGTTTCGCAGCGGCTATCTCTCTCGCACTCACGTGTCACGTGGTACATGTTTCACAGATCCTAAAGGAGGTAATCTCGGTACAGTCCCGTCACATGTGAGTTTCGAGGGAAATTTCGAACCTTTCTCGATGAGATAATAATTAGAAAAAAAAATCAAGCATATAGAAGCTACTGAAAAGATTGATTTTGTACAATAATAATTCCAAAATGTAATTAACAAATTAGTGAAAAAATTAATTGTTCAACAATTTACCCGGCAACTCAACTTTTTTTTCTGATGAAGATTCTTCATTCATTTTTCTGAATAAGTATGCATTTTTTTAGAATTCTGCCTAGTTTTTTAAAATTGCGTTTTTCGCAGCCCATTTTGCTTTAAAAAACGCAATTTAAAAAAATTAGAAAAGAAAACAAAAAAAATCATACGTATTCAGAAAAATGAATGAATTTCACCAGAAAAAAAGTTGGGTTGCCGGGTAAATTGCTGAACAATTAATTTTTTCATTAATTTGTTAATAACATTTTGGAATTATTATTATACAAAACGAATCTTTTCAGTACCTTCTACATGCTTGATATTTTCAGATTATTGTCTTATCAAAAAGGGTTTGAAATTTACCTTAAAACTTATATGTAACGGGACTGTACCGAGACTACCTCCTGAAATTAAACAATAAGTCGTGTGGAAAAAATTACCTGTGTAAAAGAGCGCTGAAAACCGTTCCAGCTTGGACTCTCGTTCTGTCGATTCTCTCGACAGCCTGTTGAGCCACCCCGCCGATTACATTGGCCATTAGTGGCTCGCTGAGCGTGTGCGACAAGTTCGCTTGCGAAACCAAGTTCGTTAGCGTCTGCGGTGACAGAAGATCTGAGAATTATCAGGAAAAAGAACGAAAAAAAAGCGACGGAAATGAGCGATCGCCTCGAGATAAGGAAAATTGACGCTTACGTGTAATCCAGACATCGCAGCCTCTCGCACCCAGGCGCCTATATCTCCACGGCTGTCCGTAGTGTATTCCTTGAGCGCCAGGAGATAACAATCGTACAACCGGTCGACGTATGGTTTCCAGGTGTCCACGTCCTGAACGCCCAGTGTCTGGTACGTCATCGTCAGCGAATTAAGAGCTTCCTTTCTGCTTTCCGCCCACAATAGCGTCTCCTCGGTAATGTGACTGCAAGTTATAAGGGATTCCACGAAGTTCTTCACTCTTTCCCGCAGCATAAACACCGGAAAGTGACCTGCGGGACCGAGAAAACGAGTTGCACACGTATTCGGCTCGAAAACGCGTCAGGATGATTTTTCTTGGAGCAAGAAGATAAATGATTACCCATAGCCTGAGCGAATCCTATCCTGACCGTCTGGTTGTTTGACCTCAGCTGCTCCAAGTACCGATCCACGAGAGTGTCTCGGCGTTCTTTGCTGATGGTAGCGTCGGTGAAATACTCGTTGAGGAACGCCGTGTGCGCCTCGGCCGCTCGCAGTTTCACAGCCGCTACTTCGTGGCTCAGACATTCTTCCAGCAATTTTTGCCAGTCGTCGACGGTGCCAGTCGTATGGACGGGAAAGTGTACGAGCGCACATTTTTTAATCAACAACGCACAAGCCTGTTTCATCAGTTCCCCTCCCAGGCCTTTAAATTGACCGCGCGTCTTGAAGGTGACGACTATGTTTTGAATGTCGGCGACTGCGGGTTTGCCTGAATCAATCGACGGAAGATTCATGAGTCCGACAACGAATTATCGGTACGTTATGCATTAACAATTCGCAGGAATTGGCATTGTTTTAAGGGGCTGCTGGAGAACATTTTTTTTTGTAACACGTGCACGAATCGCGGCACTTTCCATGGCAGTCTTGCGAGCCGAAAGTGGCCGTTTCCCTGTCAGTCGCGAACCTGTGGTGAAATGACAGAGTCACGCATGCGCAGTTCGCATTTCGTTCACTTTCGTCCCTTGGGAGTTTGTCATTCACTTTCGTCCCTTAAATCACAACCTCACTTTTCAGTGTTCGTCTCGCGCGACTGCCATTCCAAGTGCCGCAGATTCGTGCACTCGTTACAAAAAGTATGATGTGCAACACGGGTCGAATTGGCAATTGCGACTCGTGTGATTGCAGCCCTCGCTTCGCTCGGGCAGCAAACCTCACACTCGCCGTAATTGCCAACTTTCGATCCTTTTTGCACAATATACTATTACCGACATTGGTCGGTGAAAATTGACTTCCGTAGTTTACTCTTTGTGCCGTTATAACGCTACAGATATGCTTGAAATTTGACAGAGATGTTATACGAACACTAGCAACAACGTGCTCGCTTCGCTCGCACTCCTCGATTTTCATTTATCTTTTCTTGTGACTAAGTAAGAAATCTGCGTGTTTGTACAATTTCATATGAATCCGCGCTCGTTTAAGTTAGGTGTGACCATCTGAACTCTACGTGACTCTATTTCTGCTTCAGTGTTTCGATTATATAATCAACTTTGGATGTGAAAAATGTATTCTATTCCACGGAACTGTAAAGAATACAGCCATTCAAAACCCGCGCGACACGTGACTCTGCAGCGGCCATGACAGTCCGAAATCGACTATATATCGAAGCCGCCGCCGACCAATCAGAAGGCTTGAAAAGTGGCTTCAGTTTTCGATATTTCGACTTTCGATGTGTCATATCTTTTCGAAGAGAGGCCTAGCAACAACGTGCTCGCTTCGCTCGCACTCCTTGCTTTTCATTTATCTTTTCTTGTGTCCAATACAGCCATTCAAAATGCGCGCGTGACTACAGCGGCCATGACAGTCCAAATCGATTTATATCGAAGCCGCCGCCGACCAATAGGAACGCTCGAAAGGCGGCTTCAGATTTCGACTTCGATGTATCATGTCCTTTCTAAGAGAGGGGTAAGAGAGGATAAACGGTTCGGCGTAGATGCGATTAGCGGTCGAAAACTAACAGGAAATAGAAAAAATCATATATTTCTGAACCTCCGAAAACCAATATGGCCGCTCGAAACGTCAACAGCGCATTTGCTATAAGATATAATCTTTAAGGCTCTCGAGTGAGCCAAATCGTAGTCAACGCCGATTCTTTGAAGTTTTCTGAATATTCCAGAACCGAGAAAATGTCGATTATACAAAGTAAATCCACGTAAAGCGTAAACTGCGGACGCGCGTTTTCGATTAAACTTTGAGCTGATAAAGAAGACTCTACCGGCTCAAAATATACGATTTTTCTATTTCCTGTTAGTTTTCGACCGCAAATCGCCTCTACACCGAACCGTTTATGTTCATACAACATCTCTGTTAAATTTCAAGGATATCTGTAGCGTTATAACGACGTAAAGAGTAAACTACGGAAGTCTATGCTTACCGACCATTGTTGGTAAAAAAAATCTACTTCAGCTGCTCCTTAAGGACATGTGAAATACCGACTGCGGTAATAAAAACTGTAATGAACGGTTTTTACGCATATTTGCATTTACAGCTAAAAGAAGAAATTTATTTCCTGCACTGGTGAAATTCGCAGGGAATGAATTTATTCTTTTAGCTGTAAACGTAAATATCCGTCAAAAACGTTCATTACAGTTTTTGATACCGACTGGGGTCAACGTGGATGTTTCACATAGCCTTAATAGAAGAGATCGAACGAATTGTGCATGTAAAAAACACATTATTAACGCAATCTGTTTCATGTTGCACCGTTTTACCTATGACGTTTTCGATTTTATCGTTGAAGTTGTTGAACAAAGCATCGAGCACTTCCGCAATAGCCAAAACCGCGCCGTGGCGGATGTTCAAGTCGATCGAGCTTATCAGATCTATGAGATTCGGTAATACGGTCTCGACCATGTAGTGGGGATCGGCGGCAGTCAAATTGTGGAGCGCCTGCAATTTTTATCGCCGCTGTTAAAAGTGTTGCGCACATTTTTAAACATTTTTTTGTTTTTTTTTCGAAATGTTGATAATCCTCGAGTTTCTATTTCGAGGTAGGTTGTTTTAACTAACGTCGCATAAGTTCGAGCGAAAATGAGACCGAATTAGGAACAGTTCTCGATGAGATAAAAATCTGAAAAAATCGAGTATATAGAGTGCTGAAAAGATTACTTTGGGATAATAATAATCGAAAACTGTCATTAACAAATTACTGAAATAAATAATTGTTCTACAAATTACCCGGCAACCTATTTTCTTTTTATTATGATAATGGTTTGTTTATTTTTCTGAATACGTATGAATTTTATCAAAATTTTGTGCGATGTTTGAAAATTGCGTTTTTTCATGTTAAAATAAAAATCAGACAAAATTCTGAAAAAATTCGTACGTCTTTGGAAAAATAAACAAATCGCTTTCATGATAAAAAAGTTTTTAAAAACGCAGTTTAAAAAAATTAGACAAAAAAAATCATCCGTATTCAGAAAAATGAATGAATAATTTTCATCAGAAAAAAAGTTGAGTTACCGGGTAATTTGTTGAACAATGTTTTATTTCAGTAATTTGTTAATAACATTTTTCAATTATTATTTTGCCGAAATAATCTTTTCATCACCTTCCGTATGCTTGATTTTTTCAGATTTTTATCTTATCGAGAACTGTTCGTAATTCTGTCTCATTCTCGCTCCTACTTAGGCGACGTCAGCTTAGGCGCTCATGCTACCTTAAGGGGGACTTCTACCCCGGAGCACCATTTTTCATTATATTGTTTTGTGAGATAACGAATAATAGTAGACGACTGCGGTTTTTTTCTACTTGTTATTTACGTTTTATGGTATACAATGGAATTTTTAAAGTTAAAAATTGTCGGCGTCCAAGGTCCTCAAACACGGTCATCCAAAATAAATCTGACTACTGTAATTCCTGTAAACTCCTGACTACTGTAATTATGCGATCGGCCTCAAATTTTGCATACATACTCGGGAAACATATCTTCATGGAATGACGGAGGTTTTTGTCGACAACTTAATTTTTTAATTTTTTATTAATGTTTTTACTCGAAAAACATAGGGGAGAAATCGACTTTTTTTGTTTAAACGCCGCCATTTTCTTAACTTTGCAGTAATCGAAAAAAACCATGGTAGCCATTTATTTTGGATGACCGAGTTTGAGGGCCTGGGACGCCGATAATTTTGTACTTAAAAAATAAAATCCATTGTATACTTCAAAACGTAAGTAACAAGTAGAAAAAAATCGCAGTGGTCTAGATTTATTCATTTCTCCAGAAAAAGATAAAATGAAAAACGGTGCTCCAGGGTAGAAGTCCCCCTTAACGAAAACACCAAAGGCTCTTTCTTACCTTGGAAGCGAGTTCTCTGATCGCCGTGTCCCAGTGAGTCACTTTTCGCGCAACCAAATGGTCAATCATGGGTATCGTGTACTCGTTGTACTGAGCTATGTGGACGCTGTAGAAGGACGAAAATGTTATTACGAGTGACTAAACGAAATTTCGGAGAAAAACTTTGACTCTCGACGTCGCACCTGATTTTGAGGTAAGCGTTGCTTCTTACGCCGACCTCGAAGTAGTCGGCAACGGTCAGTATGTCGATGCCGTACGGAAAGTTTCCCTGACGTCCGACGTTCTCCTGGAAAGCGGCGGACGCCGCTCTGCGACAGTTTATCTCCCGATCGAAACACGTGACGATCAGCAGAGTCGCGGCGATCTCTTTGACGAAGGGCTGGAATATGTGTGGCTCGAACGCTCGGGCAAACGACCAGCACACGTAACACGCGGCGTCGCGGATTATCGAGCCCACCGAGCCGTAAGCTCGTGGCTCGTCGAAGACGAGAGCTCGTAGAACGAGCGGTATTACATCGCCAAGACGATGAGGCAACAACAGACCTCTCCTTCCTGAAATATCGGTCAAGTGAAAATTCGAAAATACTTTTCGTTGGCAAACGCATGAGGCTCCGGCATCCCTTTTATCCGCGTCACAACGCGACGTACCGATATTTTATATGATGTTGAAGTTGGCATCGTTGGAATGCAACGAAATTCCGAAGAAAAAAAATTATCTCTGATTGACCCAAATTATGAAATTGGAATTAATTGTTTTTTTCTGTATTTTGTTGCATTCCAACGATGCAAACGTCAACATCATTGTTTTATCGTTGCCTGAAGGACACACGATTAAATAAGCAAACAAAGACTAGTTACCCAATTCTGCGAGTGCCAAGCAACCGCCGTGCCATGCGGAATCGGATTCCCGACCCGAGAACAGATTCAGCACGAATCCTACGACCTCGTCAGCCAAGTCAATCGGTAGGCGTGACGTTATCCTGCCGATGCCCTTCGCCGCCGACCATCTAAAATACGTTTGGTTGTTTGTTTATTTATTTATTTGCAGTTCTTGCAATTTTTCTTGCAATTATGCTCGAAAAAAGTTCGATGTAAGATCGTAGAGACCGAATAGGTATTGCTTTGTCACGAAGGCCCTGAATCAGTTGTTCAATTATTTCCTCCGTTATTGGCGGCACATCTTGTTCATCATTGTCGTTGACCATAGCTTCGGGTGCTTCCACTACGTTTTCGTTGACAGTGTTGTTCGTCGGCACCGCGGGCAGAAGAGTTATAGGTCTGCTCGATTTTTGGTATCGCCACGACGCCAGTTTTAATCTCAGCAATACGAATCCTAATAATTCAAACGATACCCTTATTGACTTATAAATTTATATATTTATTGACTCGCTGATTTATTAATTTTCAGAAATATTGGTTTAAAGACGCATAGTCATTGATTCATTAACGTGTTGCGTTATTAACTCGTCAATAAATTAACACGCGCTGCTTTTTGCTCATTGGTTTGCGATAAAGGAGGTAGACTCGCGGAGTATTTAATTCCCATAAATTCGAGAAAAGTGCGAGAGAATTGCAAACACTTCTCGATGGTATAAAAATCTGAAAAAAAAAAATCATGCACATTAAAGGTACTGAAAAGATTAATTTTGAATAATAATCATTTTAAAATGTTAATAACAAATTCATTAAAAAAAAAGTTTAACAAATATTTCGGTGACCCACGTTTTTTTTGGGATGAAAATGATTCCTTTGTTTTTCTGAATACGTATGAATTATTTCAGATTAGATAAAAATCTGAAAAAATACATGCGTATTCAGAAAGATGAATGAATCGTTTTTATCCACAAAAAAACTTGGGTCACCGAAATATTTGTTAAACTATTTTTTTTTATCAATTTGTTAATAACCTTTAAGAATTATTATTATGCCAAATTAATCTTTTCAGTACCTTTAATGTGCTTGCATTTTTTCAGATCTTTATACCATCGAGAAGTGTTTGCAATTCTCTCTAACTTTTGCTCGAATTTGTGCGAATGAATACTCAGCGAGTCTACCTCCTTAATTAGCCGGTGTTACCTATACGTTGCACGACTTTCATTCCAAACTTCCTGACCAAAACTGCAGGATTGTCGCTGAGATTCAGCTTGGAGACTTTGTCGAATATCATTTGACCGTAGGGCTTGAGATCCTCGCGGGCGCAATGCTTCAAAACTGAGGCTAGCACGGCTAACGATCCGTGACTCGTCGAGTCAGCCTCCAGGCACTAGTAATCACACAATTGACGAAATAATAAATAATACCGCCAGAAAAATAGTCTATCTAACGTAGACTTGCAGTTATATATTGATAGAATACTTCGACCAGCAAAGTAACGATGAAAACAAACGAGCCTAAAAGAGTGACTTAAGGAAAAAAAAAGGGTAATAAAAGTTACAACAAAAAATGGTCATCTCACCTCCAAACACCACATGATCATTTCCTCCAAGTACAATTTTTTCACATCAGATCTGGTGAGAAAGTTGGCAATGAGAAAAACTGCCGCCACGGAACAGGCGTCTGTGGACATGCAGTACAACTTGCATATTTCCAGAAGTCTGAAAATGGTAAATCGCTCATACATCGGAAACATAGAACTAAGAAGAATCACAATTCAAGGAGGCCCAGCTTGACAGTCACCTCACTATGATCGTTTCCGACGGCTCCACCGTATCCGATATCTCCAAACGAGACAGCGGAAATGGTATTTTGGATATAATCGATAGCCAAATCAACAGCACATATCTTGTCTCCCAAGTCTCTACGTCCTTGGGATCCTGTTTCTCGAGCATGCGAAGAACAGGAACGAGATCCATCACCTGTAAAGGTTTGGACACATAGAAAATATGACTTTGGCACCGTCAAAAATGTAATTTTAAGAGCATGTGAAATACCGACTGCGGTAACAAAATCAGTAATAAACAAATATGCGTCAAAACCTTTAATTACAGTTTCTGATAATGACTGGGCTCAGGGTGGATGTTTCACATGCTCTTGATTTCATTTATTAACGGATTTCTTCATTTACAACAATAATACATTGTTGGCGTGGAGTCAGAATTTGCAAATTCCCCATTTTACGATTAAAAAGAAAAGAATGAGACATAAATGGGCCATATATAGAGCTCAAACAGTTAAAAGGAATAATTTTATCTTAAACATTCCAGGAATAATTTTTCTATCTTAGGCTCGTGCTTAAAATTTTGGGTATTCCATGTGGTATTTTTTTATTTTTTGTAACAAAGATGTATGTGGTATAGTTTTTTTTTTATCAAAGAGGTCTAGATTAGTGAAATGGTACTTTATTGAATTTTGGAAAATTCGAATTTTATTAATCCAATACATCTAAAACTAAAATTATGAAAAAATGCATAATGTTGAAGTTTGCGTCATTGGAATGCAACAAAATTCAGATTTTTTTTTTTTAATTAACCCAAATTATGAAATTAGGTACAAAAAGTTATCATATCAATTAGTTTCCAGGATGATTTTTATAAGTAATTTCATCATTTGGGTTAATCAGAATTAATTTTTTTTCTGATTGTCATTGCATTCCAACAATGCAAACTTGAACATGATAAAAATTCACATATACTAATCCGTTTGATTGTATCAATGACATAAAAACATGAGACCATTGGAAGAAAAAAATATATATCAATTACTAGAATTTGTAAAAATAAAATGGAAGAACTAATTTCTCCATCTTGGGTTTACTCTTAAAATGTTTGGCACTCAATGTACTATTTTCATGATTTTTTGCATTGAAATCAAAGGGGTCCGGATTAGTGAAATAGTACCTTTTTTAGGTAAAAGGCTTAAAATTATGAAGAAAAAATCACAAATGCTCCGTTTGACATGGTCAATGATATGAAAAAAAAAACTTAGGAGAAGATTGGAGTCGGTTGGGTTTTTTGCTGTGTGAAATACCGCGGAATGACCCATAAACATAAGTGATGATGCTGAAGTTGTTAAAAATGATTTGTAGCGAAGAATTTCTGTACTAGCGCGAACATGGAATAAATTAAACGTGACACCCATAAAATATGTTTACATTGTTGAAGTTTCTATCGCTGCGATGCAAAAATGCGAGATTAAAAGCAAAATATTAATTCCATAAAAATATAAATAATTGATCCCCCTCAGGGGGTGAAATAATGTTGTTCCGTCATGCTCTCAGTTGTTATAATAACTTTTGATAGCCGGTATAATAATTTAGGTTTATTAATATTTTGTTGTTTTTAATTTTGTTGCATTCCAACGACGCAAACTTCAATGTCATATAGGTTTGCCCTACGAACCTCGTGCGGCAAATAATTCACTATGTTCTTGTATCGCTTGACGGACATGAGAATAAAGAGATACTTGAAGACGACGTGCTTGACGCTCTCGGCAACCTGGTCATCCTTGACAGTCGATATCAGGGGTCCCAGGATCTTCTCCAGATAAGGATCGAGGAGATGCGGCTGATCCTGATACTGCGAGAGTATGAAAGTGTATCGCTCGAGATTCTTCTCCGTCTCGCGCGCCTCAACATCGGGTTTGCGTAGTTGCTCGATGAGCGCGACGACCTCCTCGGTCTCCTTGAACCCGTCGAAGCCGCAGCCGAAGCTCTCGGCGTCCGGACAATCGGTCAGCACCATCTTTTCCGCTCTCCTTTTCAGGTTAACTCGACACCGCGACTCCTTTTTTCTACAAAGACTTCACGTTGCTCGCTTCAAGCCGCGATCATTCCTCCCGCATTTCTCGAATCTCAATTTCGCGATTGCCGCGACTCGCGAGAGTCCGAGAGGTTCGCTCGACCGGTGGCACCGGCTGTCAATTCGATGCTTCTCACTTTGACAGATACTTACAACGGCTACGCGAGTGTGGAAACGCAGTCGCAGTTGTTCTCTCTCTTCTTCTTCTTCTTCTTCTTATTTAGGGCTGGCTCCGGTAACCGCACTATTGCGGGTATAACCAAACAGCCATGTAAAACAGACTGTGGTCGCCGGTCAGGCGACGTAACTTGTAAGTGCGGCTTGAAGGCGCTATGCGATGCACGAAGGTTGGATGGTACTACCATACCGGCTGAGGGAAATATGTGGACGTCTTGACGGGTTACAGTAAGGTCGCGGAAACGCAAACTCACGGGTTTGACATCAGAGCCCCCTGCAATCGGTATAACAATAAAAGCACGATAATCCATCGCAACATTTTTCATTCACACGTGTGATGGAATACACATTTTAACCGAAACACGCAAAAGCGAATCCCCGCGGCGGTGAAATGACAAATAAAATCGGAGCCTTCGGTGAATTTCGCACTGCTCCGATCTATGAATGTTCAGTTTGCGTTTTTATCCAATGCAACAATTTGCAATCACACGGAATTCCCATCGCATCCACGATCCAAGTCACTTGAAAGCGAATGCACAGAATAACCGTAAGTGGCAGTCGGTAAGACAAATATCTGTTTATTCCATCGGTACAAGTAATTGCCGGACGATGTCGCTAAGCGTTACCTGATTATGTAGTCAGGGCCGAAATACATTTTGCAAATTACGATCCCAATGATGAAAAAAGGTCCAGTATCTTCTGTAGCGTCTCGGAAAAACAATTACATCGACAAGGATGTTCCCTCGACTGTATGACGATGACAATGAAGGAAATGCGAGGAGATACAGTCGAGGAAACATCCTTGTCGATATAATTGTTTCTCCGAGACGCTACAGAAGATACTGGACCTTTTTTCATCATTGGGATCGTAATTTGCAAAATGTATTTCGGCCCTGACTACATCATCAGGTAACGCTTAGCGACATCGTCCGGCAATCAGTTGTACCGATGGAATAAACAGAAATTTGTCTTACCGACTGCCACTTACGGTTATTCTATGCATTCGCTTTCAAGTGACTTGGATCGTGGATGCGATGGGAATTCCGTGTGATTGCAAATTGTTGCATTGGATAAAAACGCAAACTGAACATTCATAGATCGGTGCAGTGCGAAATTCACCGAAGGCTCCGATTTTATTTGTCATTTCACCGCCGCGGGGATTCGCTTTTGCGTGTTTCGGTTAAAATGTGTATTCCATCGCACGTGTGAATGAAAAATGTTGCGATGGATTATCGTGCTTTTATTGTTATACCGATTGCAGGGGGCTCTGATGTCAAACCCGTGAGTTTGCGTTTCCGCGACCTTACTGTAACCCCGTCTTGACGTGTGTGCGGAATTTGACAGGAAGAGGCGCGGAAGTATGAGAGGGTAGCGATTTTAGAATTCAAGCTTGCAGGAATTTAGAAAAGACATAATTGGCGTAATTATACGTAGAGAAGGTATCGCTATGAGAGATTCTATGTTGTAGGGAGCTGGGATCTTAGAGGAAGCCAGAGCATGAAGTAATAAAGAGGCGCGCTAGCCATCAAAGCGGGGGCAAGCCCAGAAAACATGATTGAGGTCCTCCTCCTCGTGACCGCACGAGCAGGAAGAAGACTCTTTCATATTTTTCCTGAAGAGACTGGCGGATAGATTATAATGATTTGAACGCATTCTGTTGAACATAACTATTGTTTTTCTGTTTAGTTTCTTAAACTTAGCAAACCAGGGTTTGTAAGAATGGTTGTAAAATAAATCAAAGTACAATTTGCCTTTATGATTGCTTGAGAGTAGAAGGATTCGTTCTGACGAGGAGGAACATTTTTTACGGGAAATTGGGAAGAATTCCGATGGAGGTAAGGGAGAAGCATAGTGGGTGCCATCGCTAATAGCCGCTTTAGCCAGCGCATCAGCCACCTCATTGCCCGGGATGCCAATGTGACTTGGGATCCACACCAACCGAATATTGAAATTTGAATTGAACGCTGTAATAAGATTCGTGCGAATTGCGAGAGAGATCGGAGAACAGTAGTTGGAAAGAGCAGGGGAGAGCAAAGTTTGAAGGACACTGAGAGAATCCGTGAATATGCAAGAGTTCGGAATATTATTTTCTATAATTAGATTTATGGTCTGGTGAATAGCTAGGGCTTCTGCCGAGAAAATGGAGGCATGAGAACTTATACGATATTTGAGTGAAAGGGTGAGAGACGGACTATGTATGGCAAAGCCAACATATGTGCCCTCTCCTTTTTTTTTAGAACCGTCTGTGTAAAAGGTAACCGAGTCGTTTAGTTGATTATGGAAGGAGAGAAATTCAGCTTTCGGGTCATTAGAGGAGAGAATGGATCTGCCAGTAGAAATGTCGATAGAGGAAGGCGGAAATGAATGTGATGGGGGAATAGAAAAAATCGGTGGAAAATCAAAGGGTTGTATGTGACATTTATAGTGAAAAACTCTATAGTACGCATGAAGCATAGGGAGTTCTAGAAGGGAACGATAATTTTCTTGCGAAAGTAGAAGTTGTTGCAGTTGAGGAATCATGGTAAGGAGAGGGTGCCAAGAAGTGGAAAAAATTCTAAGGAGAAAGTTATCGGCAAGAGATTGAAGCCTGAAGTGGAGAATTGGTTCTCCAGCCTCGGCCAGCACTAAATTATTAGGAGTGGATTCCCTGAGACCCAGAGACAACCTCAAAGCTCTCCTCTGAATTATCTCCAGTTTCTCAAGGAGCGGATGGGATTTATAGAGAATAGCCGGAGAACCATATTCTATAGAGCTTCTAATTAGAGCTCGATAAACAAGAACGAGAGAAGAGGGGTCTGCGCCCCACCAGGTAGAACGAAGGCATTTGATTATATTTAACAAGTTTTTGCATTTGGAGATGAGGACAGTGAGATGGGGTTTCCATGTGAGACGATAATCCAAGGTTAAACCCAGGAATTTGGTTTCTGTGGTGCCTGTAACTGCAACAGAATTAATGAAGACTGATGGAAGAGTGGGGTCGAAATGTTTGCGGGAAAAAACAACTAGCTTTGATTTTGTAGGTTCTATGGCAAGGCCTTTGTCGAGGAGATAGTCTGAGGCGTTATCGAGGCTGATTTGTATTGAGGAAATGGAGTTGTGAAGGTTATTAGATCTAGAAAAAATGACGATGTCATCAGCAAATTGAAGACAACGGCTCTCGGGATGTAAACTATCTTCTAGTCTGTTCGTGTAGAGAATGTAAAGGAGCGGACTTAGGATGCATCCCTGAGGTACGCCCCTGTGCGAGGTGTAAGGACCGAGGATTTCTCCAGATATTTTAAAGAAGACTGAGCGTGAGGAAGTCAAGTTATAAATGAATTTACAGTAGTTCCAAGGAAAACCAATCTCACTAAGGTAGTGCGTGAGAATGCCGGGGTCAACGTTGTCAAATGCGCTAGCTACATCAAGGAAGATGCAGGAGGTAAACTGATTTCTCGCGAAGCCGGTGTAAATTTCTGTAGATAAAATAGATAAATTATCAGTGCAAGAGCGAGATTTGCGGAAGCCAAATTGTGACTTAGAGAGAAGGAGGTTACTCTCAAGCCACTGAATCATACGGGTGTGGACCAGTCTTTCCATAAGTTTGAGTAGGCAGGAAGCAAGTGAGATGGGACGGAATTTGCCAGGGGTGGATTTCGGAATAAAAAAGAGGAGAAATTCGTGCCACGAGTTGGGGAAAATGCCTTGAGCGAAAAATTGATTGAAGGTGTTTAACAAAAGGCTGAGGATGGAGTTCGGGAGGTGGTGAATGATGGTGAAGTCAATTTTATCTAAGCCCGGAGCTGCTTTAAGGTTGCCTAAACTAATTGCCGCCCTTAACTCTCCAAGGGTGAAGGGACCTTCTAGATGTGGGTTGTTTTGGAATTGTTGTGGAAAGTTCGGATAAAAGCAGGTAGGGGGACAGATGGTAGGAATTAAACTTTGCATTTTACTTTTGGAGGCTTCGTTGGATGGAAATGATGAAGAATCTGGTATATGTCTGTCACGGAAACGTTTAATTTTGGACCAAACAAAATGAGAGGAGGTTCTAAAGTCTAAAGATTTAGTAAAATTAATCCACGATTCTCTTTTCGCTTTTCTAAAAGTACGTTTAGCGATAGCTTCGTATTTTTGAGCATTTATAAAATTTTCGAGGTTTGCCGAGCGCCTAAAAGCAGCCCAGGCTTGTTTGCGGTCAGAGTTGGCTTTCTGGCAGTCCTGGTTCCACCAGATGGCGTGACGAGTTTTTAAAGGTTTGCTAGAGGTCTTGCGGTTATTGAGATTGAAGTTAGGTATGGCTGTAGTGATAGAGTCGTTTATTGCATTAACAATATTGTTATATTGAGTTAAAGGCAAAGGGTCGGATAATGAAGGAGCCAACGATTCTAGTGTCGATTTAAAAAGAGGCCAGTCTATTTTCTTAATAGGGAAACGGTGAGAGGTGAAGGATATAGTGGAGAAAGAGATACCGAGGGAGATGGAAATTGGGAAATGGTCGCTCAGCATCGAATCCTCTTCTACACGCCATGTGCAGAGAGGAATCAAATGTGGCGAGACCAATGTCAAATCTATAGCTGAAATAGTGTTGTTGTTGTTAGGCAAATGGTCTGGTTTGCGAGTAGCTGAGCCATCATTTAAACAGGCAAGATTGTAGTTTAAAAGCGTATCTGAGAGAATTGAGCCAGCTGTTTTATCTTCTGAGCAACCCCAAGAAGTGTGGTGGCAGTTGAAATCGCCCGCTATGATTGTATTACTAGAGAAAGCCAGTGAATTGAAGAGTTGTCTCCATTCTGAAGGTTGAGTGATATAAGAAGGGGATCTGTATAGGGAAACGATAGTTAAAGGACCGGAGGCAGTGGATATGGAAACCGCGAGGGTTTCGAGGAAATCCGAACGGTGATAAATAGAATTTACTTCAGAAAAAGGAATATTTTTTTTAAGGCAGATGGCCAAACCTCCACCTCTGGTAAGTTCTCTGTTTTTGGTAATTATGTGAAAACCATCTAGTTTGGGGATGGACGTAGGCGTGAGCCATGTTTCAGATAGTACAATGATATCATAGTCAGAGGCTATATTAGAGAGGAGTCCCAGTTTGCTATTTAGGCTACGGCAATTCCATTGAAGAAATTTTAAATGATTATCACGGGCCATAATGGGGAGCGGTTTGAGGAGAATCAAGAAGAGAACTGAGGGACTCGATGATAGGGGTAAGCTTATCACTCAAGCCTACGGCGGAGAGCGCTGGAATGACGTAATCCATGATAAGTTGGATTAGGGTGGGAACAAATTTGAGGAAGGTGTCAAAGTGAGAGGAGCTAGAAGAGCTTGATGGGGTTGAGGATGAGGAGTTGCGCGGGTGAGGATTGGGGACGGGGTGAGAAGACGAGGTGGTCGGGGACGAGGGATGATATCTCAGGGCGAAGCCATTCTGGGTGTCGTAGGCGGGAAGACGACCGTGAGGTGCCAATAGCGAGTTTGAGTGAGCGGTACGTGTGTTGCGGGTGTTCTTAGAGATGGGGGCAGGTGTTGTGTTTCTGGGAGGTTTGAGAGCTTGAGAAGCAAAGCTGTGAGAGAGATATGGAGTTTCCGGGATTGATTCCTGAGAAAAACAAGAGAGCGGAGTTGGAGAAAACAGCGGAACGTTGGGCGTCGCGGAGCGGTTGGGCAGAGCCGGAAAATGGGCGTCTGTGCGCGTGAAAGCAGGAGGTGGAGGCCTGTTGCTTGTGGACATTCGACCGCCGATGATTTGCCTTGCCTCGAGAGGAGAGATGTTTCTCTCCGCAGCCGTCGCCTTGATTGCCTTCTCGTGGAGAAAGGCAGGGCAGGCTTTATCAGTAGGGAGGTGATCTCCTTTGCAATTAGCACAGCGAGGAGCCGTGTCTTGATTTGGACAAAGCTGATCGGGGGTGTGTTTTTTCTGTCCACAACGGATGCATTTGGGGTGGCTTTTGCACTGAGCGGCGATGTGGTTAAACATAAAGCAGGAGAGGCAGATTTTAACAGGAGAGTGCCAAGGATCTACAGGGTGACGAACTTGAAAGAGTGAGACGAAATCAGGTCGGAGACGACCGTCGAACTTCAGGTAAACTGTTTGGGTGGGAATGAGTTTAGATTCTGCGCCTGTGGTGACCTTGCGGTTTTGCCTGCGAGCTTGAATGATAGGAACGGGGGCTTCGGTATATTGGATCACGTCGTCCATGCTTAGGTCGAGTGGAACTCCTCTTATGACTCCCTCGCAGGAGAGGAACGTGTCCGGAATAAATGCCGTGAGTCGGTCGGCTTTCAGGGCAGGAAGTGAGAGGATGGAATTTGCGGTTATGGCGTTTTCTAGGACGACCGTTGCCTGATGTTTGCCTGAACTAAAAACGTGCGAAACTTCTTCCTTCTTGAGTTTTTGCAGAATAATCCTGCCAATTCGAGTGGCATTCAGTCTCTGGGTGGTGGCTGGAATGAATGTGGGCCGAATGAGGACCACGAACGGGCCTGGGAAGGTGTCAGAATAGCGGTTTGCTAGAAATCTCTCCGGAACGCTGGTTTGTCCCCCGACGTCCTGCTGCTGCGAATCTTGGGATTGAGGCGAGGAGGAATTACCTTGGTCATTGTTGGCGCTTGGCCTTTGTTTACTTTTGGGTTCCTTGAAACTGGGATCGGGTTGTTGGGTCCTCTTGCGACCTCCTTTGGACTCCTTGCCAAGCTCCTTCTGAAAGGCAGCAAGTTGCGAGGCCACCAGTGAGGGATCGACCTCCATCGACTCTTCGTCGTCGGATGGATCACCCTGCTCTCCCAGAACAGCGAAGCGTGACCCATCGGGAGGCTTAGCGGCTGCCATTGTGCGCCACTCGGGCCCACGCCGGCCAGTTTGAGGTTAGTAGGTGGAATAAAATGAAACGGGTGAGATACAGTGAGAAAAAACACAAAAGATAAAAAAACTGAACGAGGAAACGTGAAACACAATAGCGAAAGAAAAGAAAAAGCGCATAAAACAAGTAAAAGAAACTCCAAGGAAGAGAGCGATCCGTACTCTCTCGAATCTTCTGCGCAACTCGTTGTTCTCTCTCGTTGCTGGTGGACGTCGTCCGTCCGTTCCGTCGGCGGCCGGCGGCGGGGCTGGCTCGATTACATCGAACGGATAGTCGATAATCGAATCCGCGGACCCCGCCCGCGAACCTCCTCGCGCCGCAACGTAAATTAATTCAAACAGAAAAGCTAGGAATAGAAACGTTGAGATATTATAGAGGTAGAAGTGGTCACACGAGAATGTAGTATGCGCATCGAAAAGGCTTTTCTCTTTTACAACTCCGAAGAAACCGTTCGCGACTCGCAGACCACCGGATGAGGGTAATTCACGAAACCCTCGAGTCGAGAAACAACAAGACGCGGAGGAATGCCTAGTTATTGTCGCTGGCTAACATTATAACATATACCCAGTAAACACGGTAATGTTACGGCAATGTAACGGCTATGTAACCCAATGTAACAAATAACATCACGTGTAACTTGCATGTGACTTACGTGTAACTTACTATTTCCCACTCAGCAATGTTACCATGTTATATAACATGCGTTACGTAACTGTTACAATTGAGTTATGTTGCCCATACGTTACGTAATGTAACTGATATGTAACAAGTAACATTTATATGTTATATAACCTGTGTTACATAATCGTTGCGACCTCGTAATGTTGCTCGTGTGTTGCACGATGTAACCACAACGTAACAGCAATGTAACCAAAAGATACATGTAACGTTGTCTCGAAGTTACATGTAAGTTATTCTTTCCCACTCAGTAAAGTTATCGTGTTATGTAAGGTGTGCTATGTAACATGTGCTATGTGACATGAATTAAACAGCTGCGTTACTGTTTACTTATATTGCCAAAATGTAGTCATATTGACAATACATTGACTTTTCTTGTGTGGACTGAAAGTCCACAAAAGAATATCAAGGGTTGCTAATTCGCTACTCTTGGGAATTAAAAAAATTAGCGTTTACTATTAAAAGTAAAACAAGCTTTAGGCAAATGATGCCAACCGGTTGACACCTCCGAAGAGTATCACTCCAGTGCGTATATGAAGGTGCACCGTTGCGCTGACTTATATACGTTAGCGACACGAATCGCTTGCGAGAAACGTTCGAGTCGTAGGCCATCTAGCGGAAATCACATCGTTATACACATGTTACGTAACAATAACACATTTGTTACATGACTGTAACGGAACTACGATATATAATAGTTATATAAGATGTATGTTGTGAATGCTACATAACCACTGTGATATGCATGTTACGTAAACGTTACATATTTGTGCAACGTTCTAGCAATGTTACCACATTACGTAACTGTAACATGACCGGGCTATTGTTGCAGTTACATTACAGTCGTTACATACATGTGTTAAGTAACGTTTTACGATGGTCAGGATCGGAGCGCGGAACGTTCGGCGCGGCACATCGGAGGAAAATAAAGAAGGAAGAGCGTTATTCGTGTTGATTACTTTGACAAAGGATTCCGTTTATTGGTTTAAGCACAATGATATCGGGCGGATAATTACGCACAAATTAATAATTAACACGCACGTTGCTCGGGCGGGCGCGATCGAGTCGTTCTCGATCGTCGTTACGGTCGCGTTCGTGTTTTCGTTCGGGCAGCGCACTTACGTCTCGCGCGTTTCGGAGCTCTCTCGCGACTCTCACGTTACCGTGAATTTCGTACCTATCTCGACGAGGGGAGGGGAGGGGTACGCTATTCCCTCGCGGACCCGCTAGGGCGTACCGATCCTATCGCTAAGGCGCGATGTGTTTAACACTCGGCCATCCTATTGGCGGCTCGTCCTCGAGACGCGGAACCAGAAAAGGGGAAGAAAAAGAAGAAAAAGAAAAAAAAATGGTGTCGTAAAGACAAAAGTTATTTCAATGCGTGTCTTATCCGTTTTCGTAGACTTAGCGTATATATATGTATTTTTTTTTTTTTTTTTTTTTTTTTTTGACAATTATTTCGCATATTTCTCGCCGATTCTATATTTTAATTTTTCTTTTCTTTTCTTTGTTTCGCTCACATGAATTTATATGCCTAATCGATCGATTGGATAGCGAGTTCGCTTCGGGCGGTCGTTATTTTCCGGCGTAGTCGTGTTATCGGTCGTGACCGCTGGGTTGCTTTCTTCGGTCGCGTTTTCGTCTTCTTTGCCTTCTTTCTTCGTTTGTTGTATCTCCTCGGGGTCGCTTTCGTCTTCCGTGTCGTCGTGTTCGCAGGGTTCTTCATCGCCTTCTCCGTTGGACGGTCGCCAAGTCCGGAGCTGACTTGCGTGTGCCGTCGAGGCGTATCTTTTTCCAGGCGTGTTCTCGCGCAATTGTGCGACGCGGTACGTATCGCTCGGTAGTATTTCCATGACGACGAGCGGTCCTCGGTTACGGGGCTGAAATTTCGTGCTGTCTCCGGTCGCCGTGGTGTTCGTGGACATGAAGACTATGTCTCCGACTCGAAATTTCGTTACCAGATCTCTCTTGGCGTCGTATCGTGCTTTGTATTTTTCCTGCTCGTGCTGAATGCGATCTCGCGCTTCTTCTTGCAGCTGCGAGGGGGGGGGGGTCAACCGATTTTCGCTCTCGTCCGTGAGCTCGCGGAGACGTCCTTCGTCGAACCGTGGAACAAAGCCGTACACCAGCTCGAAAGGACTTTTTCCGGTCGTTTGGTTTGGGCTAGCGTTTAAATCGCGCTGTACGCGTGCCAGGTGTTGGTCCCAGTCGCGTCCGTCGTCTCGTTGTAAACTGGCTATCATCGCGGGTAATAACGTGGCGTTTACTCTTTCTACCATCCCGTTTGCTTGAGGGTGGCGCGGGGAGTTTAATACGTGCTTTATTCCGTGTCGCTCGCAAAACTGTTCGAACGCTAACGAGGTGAAACAGGTGCCTCGGTCACTGACGATGCGGATCGGCGCTCCGAATTGGAGCACGAACTCATCTAGGACGCGTAAGACGCCGATCGTCTTCGTGTCTCTCGTTGCGCGGAGGAACGCGAATCGCGTGAGATTGTCCACGATTGCAAGCACATAACGGTTTCGTTTGGAGCTGCTCACGTATTGACCGGAGTGGTCGATGTGTATCGTAGCGAATGGTCGCGGGCCAGGCGGAATTGGGTGCAATTCCCCGGCTTGACGTCCTGGGCGAGTCTTGTTGATGATGCACTGGACGCAAGATTTTATGTGTTGTGGGGCGTAGCGTCGCATGCTGGGGAAAAAATAGTGTTCCCTCAACTGCCGTATAGTTCTTTCGGGTCCCGGGTGGCTGCGGAGATCGTGGAAACGGATGAGTAGGCTCTTTCTCAATGTTGCGGGCACGACGTAGAGTTTCTTCCCGTCGACGATCTTGTACAAGAGTCCTTGATTTAATTCGTAGTCGCGCACTTCGCTTTTCTCCATCGGGTTTCGGGCGGCCGCTTTCTTTTGCAAAATCGCGCACTTTCTTTTTAAGCTCGCGTCGCTCGCTTGATATAACGCAATTTCGATTTCCTCGTTCATGATCGAGAATACGTGTCGCGGGGACTCCTTATCGTCGGTCGTTGTGTTTGTTTCGCTCGCGCTCGCGTTGCTTGAGGAGGCGCGATTGTTGTCGTCGATGGGCGCGCGACTGAGTGCGTCGACGTGCGCCATTTTTGCACCCGGGCGGTGTCGAATATCGGCGTCGACCTCGCTGAGTTGGATCGCCCATCGCGCGATCTGGGGATTTCGCGTTCGATTGGCGTTCAGATACATGAGTGCCTGACAGTCGCTTACAATTACGAACGGTATGTTAATGAGTAGTGGGAGCAAGCGGTTGACGGACCAAACGATGGCGATTAACTCTAATTTCGAGGAATGATAATTCTGTTCGCCTTGATTTGTGCGCCGACTAATCGCGTAGACCAATCGCCATTGTTGGTCCTCGGATTGCTGGAGTAACATTGCTCCCAAACCGATTGCGCTCGCGTCCGTATGAAGTTCGGTCGGTCGTCGAGGGTGAAACGGGCTGAGGACTGGGCCGCAGGTGAGAGCGTCGCGTAAATCCGTAAAGGATCGCGCTGCGGCTTCGTCCCAGACGAATTTCACCCCTTTTCGGAGTAGGTTGCACAGCGGGGGCTGGAGCGTGCGGCGTAGTTGGGGACGAAACGTCGGAAAAAGCCGGTCAAACCGAGGAATCGTCGAATCTCGTGGACATTTCGCGGGGGCGGAAACTCTTTTATCGCCTTAAGTTTTTGTTCTCCCGGTTTTATGGCTCCTCCCGAGATCTCGAATCCCAAATAGGTCACTTCCGTTTTCAAAAAGTGACATTTGCGCAAATTGAGCGTGAATCCCGCTCGGCGGAGAGCGATGAGGGTGAGACGTAATTTTTCTCGGATGTCTTCCCACGCGTTTCCCGGTATTAGAATATCGTCGAGAAAGTATAATACGACTTGCTCACGTAGCGGTTCGAGAGCACGGTGCATGGCTTTCATAAAAAAAAGGGGGCATTCATGAGCCCGAACATCGCCGTATTAAACTCGCCGGTCTCGTCGGGTGTGATAAACGCGGTTTTCGCGCGCGCTTGTTCTTCGAGAGGGACTTGTAAATACCCTTGCATTAAATCGAGAGTTATGAACAGCTGGAATTGGCCGATCTGTTCGAGGTGAGCGTCGAGATCGGGCAACGGGAAATGAACGCGTTCGGTTTGGGCGTTTAAGCGCCGATAGTCGATCACGAGGCGGGATTCGCCATTTTTCTTTTTAATAAAAAATGCGGGGCTCGCGTAAGACGAGCTTGTTTCGCGACAGATTCCCGTGCGTTTCATTTCCTGCACGATGCGATGCATCTCGTCTCGCTCGGCATTGCTCGCACGGTACGGCTTGCATTGAACGGGGCGAGATCCGGGTTTTTCCTCGATTTTCATCTCGACCAGATGCGTGAGACCTAATTCCGCAAGATCCATCGCTATGGTATCGCGGAACTCGTTGAGTATCGCGAGAAGTTCTTCGATTTGGCGCTCACATATATTTTTCCCGACATTAATATCGTCGCGCGTCACTGGGCTCCGCGGGGGCCTCGATTCACAAATCGGCACTTCACTGATTACGCAGCACTCTAACTTTGTTTTCCGGTCGACCTTCTTCGGTGTCTTGCTGCTGTTGAGTAGAGGAAGATGGATCGATGACGTTCCCGAAACCGCTTCCACGAACTGCACGGTGTGTGCGGGGATCTCGGTGGATCGACTCACCACGGGTCGACTCATGGGGGGCCCGGAGTCACTCGGCAGGTCTTCGGCGTAGAACGTTAGAGTGTTGTTTTCGTTGCGATAACCGATTCCCGGTGCGTCGATGAATGTGCGGCCGATCAATGTGTCGTGTGCTTGGCAGTCGTCGGGTACGACGCGCAGCGGAACCTCGTGCACAGTGATTCCGTCGATGGTGATCACCGCCTTGACCACGCCCGGAGAAGTGATCTGGAACTGCTGTCCGCCGAAACACTGGAGGGTCTGTGGTTGTCGTTCGAAACGGAGATCGTGCAGCAGTACTCGGGAGGCCTTGATGATGCAATCGGAACTGCCGGTGTCGATGAACCCGCTCATGGCGTTGCTGTTGACCTCGAGTTGCTTCAGGTACTTCTCGCCGGTATGTCCGCCGTTTGCCGCTACGATATTCACCTGCGTCGATGAAATTGCGGCGGCTGTGGGGGTAGCTGCCGTGTCGGCGGTGCGCGGTGCGCGGTGCGGCGGGCGACGAGGGGCAGTGGCGCTGCGTGTGTCCCGCTTGGTTACATTTTAAACAGCGAAGTACTCGTCGCGGTTCTGGGCAGTCCCGGGATAGGTGGCCGAAATTGTTACAGTTGTAACATTTCGGTTCCCCGCGTTCGTTACGTAGTGGAGGCCGGGGATCGTTAGCTGGCGGCGTCGTCCGGGGTGCGCTCGCTGCTGCAGTCTCCCGTGGTGCGCCGGTCGTGGGCACTCCGGTGCGTTCGACTGCGAAACTTCGTTGATTCCGAATTCGGTTGGTCCGTTGGGCTTCCAGTCTCTCGAAATCCTGCATTTCGCGAAGGAATTCGTGCGGCGTTTCGTGGTATCGTACGGTCATCAAGGTACACAAGTCCTTGGACCAGAGGCCGACGAGAACTTGCTCCTTTGTTTCGAGAAAATTCAAGTTCACGGCCTTGCACAGGCGCATTTTCGCGTGGAAATACGAAATGAGGCTCTCGGTCTTACCTTGAGAGCGCGCCTCCATTCGATTCCATTTGACCGTGAAACTCTCGGGCAGTACGAACGTATCGCGGAACTGGCGACGGAACGCATCCCAATCGCCGATCTCGTCTCGGTTCCACCGGTACCAACTTAGCGCGCCGTCGGTGAGATGAGTTCTCGCGGTCTCGAGCGCGAAATTCTGCGGCCAACGATGCAGTCGGGATGTGCTTTCGATTGACTCGATCCACTCGCGGGCCGACTGTGCGCCGGTTTCTCCGTTGAATTTACCTATGGTGTGCGACAGATCGGGGAGAATACTGTAATTGATTGCAGCACTTCCGGCTCCTCCGTTTCCTTCGCTCGGGAGAAGTCGCTCGAGGATCCTATGCAACACTTCGTCGCGGCGACGATTATCGTCCAGTAACACCAGAAACGCATCGTCGCGCATGCGTTGCCGATCGACTCCGTCGCGCGAGGGATCTGACTGCGCCGAGACGTTGGGTGTTCCGTCCATCGGCCTCGCGGGAGGCTGCTGGTCCGTCGCCGGAGCGATCCCAAGAGGCTCGTGCGGAAAATTCGCTTTCTCGTGCGTCGGGAGCGCCGTGAACGCGGAGGGCGTTCGTCGATCGGGCCATGCTGGCGTCGCGTGTCCGGGGGGGGGGGGGGGGGTTGTCGCGGGTCGAACGGAGCCGGCTCCGTCGACATCTCGTTCATTCGCGTCGCGAACGGAATATTTCGGCTCGGAGGTCGTCGCGGTTCGTCAACACTCGCGCTATATGGGTTTCGCGGTAGAGCCCACGTCTCTGTTGTCGGATGCGAAAGTCGCGGGTTGCGGGAGAAAGGTGCGGGGTGTTTACTTGTCGCTCCGGTCGAGCGCGCGGTTCCCGGAATTCGCGACGCGCTAGCCGCGTGAGCATCTCGCTCCCCCCCGTCCGCCCAATGTTCCTCGCCCGAGATATTTATTGCCGATCTATTTTCCGTTCGCGCGACAAAAGCCTCGAACTCGGCGTTATTAATCACCGGTCGGTCTTCCGCCATTACAATGTCTTTAATTCCCTACTTTACTTATCATTAACACTTTTTAACTTACGTTCTTGTCTTTCTCTCCTCGCTTCGCTCGAGTTTCGCACTTCACTGTCTGGCCATATTGCGCACCGACGTCGTTCTACGAACGCTCGACAGCCATTTCGGTCGCAGGCCCACGTTTCCAAAAAAAATTTTCGAGTTTTTCTTCGATACCCGTCGCGTTTTTACGGGTGCCAATCCCACTTCTGATGTGTTAAGTAACGTTTTACGATGGTCAGGATCGGAGCGCGGAACGTTCGGCGCGGCACATCGAAGGAAAATAAAGAAGGAAGAGCGTTATTCGTGTTGATTACTTTGACAAAGGATTCCGTTTATTGGTTTAAGCACAATGATATCGGGCGGGTAATTACGCACAAATTAATAATTAACACGCACGTTGCTCGGGCGGGCACGATCGAGTCGTTCTCGATCGTCGTTACGGTCGCGTTCGTGTTTTCGTTCGGGCAGCGCACTTACGTCTCGCGCGTTTCGGAGCTCTCTCGCGACTCTCACGTTACCGTGAATTTCGTACCTATCTCGACGAGGGGAGGGGAGGGGTACGCTATTCCCTCGCGGACCCGCTAGGGCGTACCGAGCCTATCGCTAAGGCGCGATGTGTTTAACACATGTTACATACTTTTTGCAACATACTTGTTATGTTGCCATGTTACATCACTACAACATTGCGTTCCTGTCACGAAAGTGATGTCCCAATTGTTACTTGCACATTGCGTTGCGGTTTCATAACTTTTGTTATGCAACTGCAACGAAAAAATGTCACATAACGGTAACATTACCTGCACATAACAAATGCAACATCACAAGTTACTCCTATGTTACATGTCCTCGACATATCACAAGGGTAACATTGTTACAATCACATGTAACTTCCAGGTTACATTGCTGTTCAGAAACGTGTTTACTGGGTAGTTGCCCGAATGCGAAACCTGTATTCTGACCTAGCCAGTTTTATGCGAGATCTTTTCCACAAAATGGTTCTCAAATCGCTTCCGCCAAATGACTGTACGTCAGTTTTAAATTACATTTCGAAACTAAGAGTTTATATAGTTGAATACGTTTCGCAGCCACGACGAACAAGAAAACACATATTTCCTTGCAATAACGAAAGAGTTCCGTTTGACATAGGTGTCGTCGCGTTTACCATGTTATCCGTCTTGGCTGAGTTGCAAACGGCATTTCAAATCTCCCACCAAACTTCGGTCTTACGAAATCTCGATTTTGCACCTTCGCGTCCCAAAGGGTAACGGACAGGTGTCCGAAAAGCGTTCGCTTCTTACGATGAACTTCTCCATACGCAAAATGTCTAGCACACTACGGCTCTGAAATCGTTAGAATATCACTGACGCGGTAACAATGACTCAATGAGCTGTCTGTTCAAAGTTCTCCTACAGGACTGCCTATTACAGAAAAGAAACGAAAATATTCTAATGTCTGTCGTCTGATATATAAATGCCGGTCAATCCAAGTTTCTTACGCTCTTCTTCTGAGCTCTCTATATGAAATGCTGAGAATCCGCGAATGACTCTCGAATATCTAGGATTTACCCGACAAAGTTTTCCAGCCTTTCACTCTACGAATGCATATGGCGGAATTGAGAGATGGCGCTCAATGTTACCGCTGCAGAGGATATACAGAGATGAAGCCAACAGGTCATTGACAAACCCGTATCTGACTGAACAGAACCTCAAGGCGTACATCCCCCCGTACGCTCACTCGCGCAAAGGAAAGATCTGGAACATCCCCGAGGACATTCCGTTGGAGGATCTTCGGGCTTCGATTTTGGAGGGAAACCAAGGCTTGCAAATCGGCAACATCTTCAGACTCACGAAACGCACTGTGGCTGAAGGCCGCACTGTCTGGGCTGAGGGAGAGACTGTGTGTATTTGCTTCATCGGACAGAAGATCCCGGACTATATCTACATCTGGAGAGCCCGCATTCAGGTGTCTCCCTTTGTCGATTCCGTAAAGTTGTGTTATGGATGTGGCGAGGAGGGTCACATTCAGAAGAAATGCTCGAAGAAGCCACGCTGCCTGCACTGCGGTGCTGATAAGCACCTCGAACATGGTCAAAGATGTGAGGCAGCAGCGAGATGTATTAATTGTCACGGCAGCCACAGAACTCTGGATCGCAACTGTCCAGTATATAAGAAGGCAGAAGGAATCAACCGTGTTATGGCTTTCGACAACCTGCCTTATGTCTTCGCAAGGCGCGTCTTCTCCTGCCTGCGGGCCTGGGCATGTTCAACTCTGCGAGGCCGACCAGTCAACGTGCTGCCCCGGCTGAGTACGAGAAGGGAACAAGAACGACGAATCGACGTCACAACGACCTGAGGTTCAACGCCGCCACGATGATTGGGGATCATCTCCCTGACGAGACGCAGAAAAGTTGGAAGATGATTATCGAGGCCTTGTCTTCTGCCCCGAATGTTGCTCTCTTGTTAGAGCGCATTTTGAAGACCATTGATCTACATCTCAAAGTCAATGATGGATATCTTGAGGACAACTATTCGTATTGTTCAGTGGAATGTTAAAAGTATTAGACTTAAAGTACCTGAACTCCAACATAATTCGTCTAATTCTGATATTTTTCTTTTATCAGAGACATGGCTCAACCCGGATATTTCCCTGAGTGTCAGGGGCTTCGACGTTGTGCGGTGGGATAGACTGCTGCGAGGTGGCGGGGGAGTTGCGATCTTGGTTAGAAATACGCTGAGATATCGTGTTGTCCGGGACCTTTTCGACTGCCACGGAAAAATCGACATCTGTGCGGTTGAGCTTGACCTCAGGGACGAAAAATTGCTTCTGGTATCGTGTTATCGCCCCCCAAATAGTTTTCATATCAATCCCCGGGAATGGTCGGAATTCTTCGGTCAATTTGAAGGTAGGAAATTTTTAATTAGTGGCGACTTCAACGCCCATCACTCCTTTTGGGGTGATTTTCGCGATTCCGCTGTTGGTAAAAGCATAATTGATACCATTGACCCACTTGACTTCTCGATACTTAATGACGGTCATCCTACGTTCAGTTCAGCATCTTATAACTCACAATCGGCAATTGATCTTACCATGGTCGACAGCAACTCTGCTCTGGATTACAATTGGTCGGTTGGAGAGGACTCTTGGGGTAGCGATCACTTTCCGGTTTTCATATGCCTCAGAGGTTATACGTTAGCTAGTTTGACGTACAGACCAAAGAAGAAACTATATAATAATAAAATCGAGTGGCCCGTCTTTGCGGAATACCTTACGAATAGAATCGCGGAGGACTCGAGCCTCCTTGACGGTTGCTTAGATATTCAATCGCGGTATTCTTCGTTCGTTGCATTATTAGAAGATTGCGTAGCTCATGCCTCCCCGGTCTCGATGCCGCACACTAATGTCACTCGTAGTACCCAGTCAAACAGTCCCAATCGGAAATTCTCTCCAAGCCCCTGGTGGAATGAAGAATGTGATAAACTGATTCGGCTGAGAAGGGCAGCTTTCCTAAAATTTAAGTACACGCGTCTTCGACGGGACAAAATCGCTCGTTGTGTTGCAGAGTCACAGGCAAAGTTTCGTCTCAGGAGAATCAAAAGTGAGAGCTTTCGGAACTTTTGCGAAAGTTTGACCAAAAATACTAGCCCGACGTATTTATGGAGGAAAATCAAGTGCTTTAAAAATAGGTTTACTCGAAGTGATAATGCTAATGAGTATAATAATGAGAAAATTGAAACTGTGGAATTGATGATTAAGAAACTTTGCCCTGCCTGGGTCTCCGTAGCATCTCCGTCGTTTGATAATGAGAATCAGGATTTATTTTTGGATTTGCCCTTCTGAAACACTGAGCTAGACTTTGCGATTTCTAATTGGCGTTTGAAGTCTAGTGCTGGTATTAGCCGTTGTTTAGTTGTTTATTACTCGACAGTTGGCAATATAACTCGACGCCGCCGCGGCGCTGCGAGAGCCGCCTAGGCGCGCGCGAAGAATAGCGAAAGAAAGAGAAGAGGATAGAATAGGCAAGATGGCTGACGGAGACGCACGCACGACCGATCGCTCCGTGCGCGTCGCGAAATAAAAGTTGCAAATTCGTAAAATCAGAGTTTTATTCACCCACTAAAAAGAACATTGGCGCCCAACAAGGATGGACACACGCGTGAGACAAGATTAGTGCTAAAAAAAATAAGTGAAAAGTGCTACCGCGGCGGATGCGAGGCGAAATCGGCCGGGCTGGCGCTGAACAAAGGGAGAAGCGCGTCGATGGCGGCACCCGAAAACAAAGCAGCGGGCTCGGCGACGCGAGCTACGCGGGAACAAAGCATCGAGGCAGAGCGTCTCCCTCGCTCTCTCTCAACGGGTCGGCGCGTGCTCGGCAACGCGAGTACGCGTGCGCGGAGGATCGACGCAGGGCGTCTCTCTTCCACTAAACACGGCGTTGCGCGAGCGGCACAGCGAGTTCGCGCGCACCGAAGACATCGCGCGGTCGACGACTAAGACGACGCGCGAACAACGCATCGACGCAAGGCGTCTCACTCTCAACACGGCAACGCGCGCTCGGCAAGGCGAGTTCGCGCGCACCGAAGACTTCGCGCGCTCGACGACGCGGGCTACGCGCGCCCGGAGATCGAGGCAGGGCGTCTCTCTCCCACTCATCGAAGACTTCGCGCGCTCGACGACGCGGGCTACGCGCGCCCGGAGATCGAGGCAGGGCGTCTCTCTCCCACTCATCGCAGACTTCGCGCGCTCGACGACGCGGGCTACGCGCGCCCGGAGATCGAGGCAGGGCGTCTCTCTCCCACTCATCGCAGACTTCGCGCGCTCGACGACGCGGGCTACGCGCGCCCGGAGATCGAGGCAGGGCGTCTCTCTCCCACTCATCGCAGACTTCGCGCGCTCGACGACGCGGGCTACACGCGCCCGGCGGACCGACGCAGGGCGTCTCTCTCCCACTCGACGAAGGCATCGCGCGCTCGGCGACGCGAGTACGCGCACAGCTGGCGACCACTGACCGAGGCTATCTACGCAACGTGGGGCTGAATCTCAGGTGAGTGGGTCACTAATTATCCTTTCCCAATCCTCAAAAAAAAAAATTGTCAATTTTTCCTAAACAAAATGGCTGACTATACTCAGCTAAAAATAAAGCGAGGGGCAGTAAAAGGGGCTGTCACCCGTATATCGTCGTATTTCGATGGAGTGGAGGCGATCACAGTAGCCGACGCTCGAGTCAGACTCGCCAAACTCGAGGAATGCTGGACGAAATTCGAGGAGATTCAAACGCAGATCGACACGAAACCGGCAGCCGACGACGACGCGTTGGAACAACAGCTGCGAGATGGCGAAGCAGAAAGACAGATTTTCGAACACAATTATTACAGGGCCGCGGGTAAAGCTCAGGCGATAATTGATGAGGACCTGATTGTGCAAAGGCAACAGAACCTCGCGATACAACAGGTCGCAGGACAAAACGGCGGTCACGCGCCGCCCCCCAGACCGGAACCGATGAGGCACAGACCGATCAGGCTTCCGGACTTGAAGCTCGCCGAATTCAATGGCGATTACACGAAATGGATGTTTTTTAAAAACAGCTTCGAGACAACGATTCACCAGGAGCGGGATTTATCGCCGATGCAAAAACTTCAGTATCTCTTCAGTGTGCTGTCAGACGAAGCGCTGAACGTGATTCAAGGTTACGCAATCTGTAACGAAAATTACGAGCACGCCTGGCAGCTCTTAAAAGACACATATGATAATAAAATAATCATAATCGAGACTCACCTCGACGAGTTATTGAATTTTCCAGCTATTACGAGAGAAAACAAAGCCGATTCTATAAGACAGTTCGTGTGGCACATTCGCACCCACATGACGTCACTGCAGTCACTCGGTCAGTCAGTCGAGCAGTGGGAAACTGTGCTGCTACATCTCGCGAAGAAGAAGATAGACTTCGCGGAGCAAAGGGACTGGCAGGACATGATCAAGGACCGATCGACGGCGAACATGCCCACGATAGAGGAATTTTTGAAATTTCTTCTGGATCGCTGCAACACTCTGAGGGTTCTCAACCAAGGTAAAACGAAACCAGTAAAATCGGGGCCACCAGAGAAGAAGAAAACGGAGAGGAAGGTCGTTCTCGCAAACACGACACAAGAATGTAAGTTTTGTAAGGGAGCCCACACGATTTATAAGTGTGAGGAGCTGCAAAAGCTGTCGCCGGCAGACCGGAAAAAGGAAGTTATCTCCAAACGACTTTGTGTCAATTGTCTCGGAGGAGGGTATTTCGCAAAGGACTGCAAGTCGACCGCGTGCAAAAAATGCGCCGGGCGTCACAACACTCTGTTACATCGAGATACAGAGCCAGCTACGAAGGAAGACAGCGAGCCGAAGGCAGCCCCAGTGGTGTCGCACTGCGCAGCAGGATCTTCGAGCGAGTCAACGACGTCCACAAATAATCAAAGCGACGAAGGATCTGTGAGTATATTGTGCGCACACAGGCCGACATCCAACGTCATTCTGTCGACAGCGCGAGTCAACGCCTATGACAAAAATGGAAATCCTCACGTCTGCAGAGTGTTGTTGGACCCCGGGTCTCAGTCGAACCTGATGACTGAAAGTTTTGCGAAAAAACTCCAGCTGCCCACGAGAGCAGAGCAACGACCCATCAGCGGTATCAATCAAGCGAAGACGAGTGCCAGAAAAGTGACGGAAGTTCGGATTGGATCCATTCACGAGGGATTTTCTGCGGAACTGGAATGTCTGATTCTGCCAGCAATAACCGAACAGTTACCACAGAGCCAAATCGACGTCACGCGGATATCAATGCCGAAGAATATGCGCCTCGCCGACCCTGTGTTCGACAAACCGGACACCATCGATCTCCTGGTTGGAGCTGGACTCTATTGGAAGATTCTCGTCGGAACGCCGAAGAACGGAATTCGAGGACAACAAGCGTGGCAAAACACACGACTAGGGTGGATCGTCTTGGGTGAAATCCCTGGAGCGCGATCGAAATCATCAATGACACATCTAGCGGTCACGAATGACGTGCTGAACAGTCAATTGGAAAGATTCTGGAGACAGGAGGAGCTCCCGGAAACCCTTCAGTACACAGAGGAAGAGAAGTGTTGCGAGAAATACTTCACGGACACAGTCAAGCGGGAACCAGACGGTCGATTCATCGTACGACTGCCGCAGCGATCGTCCGTTCAACTGGGGGAATCGAAGGAACAAGCGCATCGACGATTTCTTTCGCTCGAACGCCGATTCGCAAAGGACGCGACACTTAAGGAGGCGTACATCAAGTTCATCGAGGACTACATCGCACACGAACACATGTCATTGGTAACCAACGCACCATCACCAGGCTCAGAGAGTTACGTTCTTCCACATCAAGCAGTGGTTCGACCAGACAGCGTCACGACCAAGCTGCGTGTTGTCTTCGACGCATCTGCCAAGACGACACTAGGCACTTCACTCAACAACAAGCTCATTCCGGGTCCGAACTTGCAGCGCGATCTCGTCGACATTCTCCTACGATTCCGAACTCACGCCTACGTCATGACCGCGGATGTCGCTATGATGTACCGACAGATCGTAGTACACGAGAAAGATCGAGCTCTACAACGGATACTGTGGAGGAAGGATCCGCACGAGACACTTCAGCTATATCAACTCAACACGGTGACCTACGGAACGTCGTGTGCGCCGTACCTGGCCATTCGTTGCCTTCGAGAGCTGGCTGCGGAATCAGGGGATTTCCCACGAGCAGCCGAAGCGGTCAATAAGGACTGCTACATGGACGACGTGTTGACCGGAGCTCAGACGCTAGAGGCGGCTGTCGAGCTTCAACAACAGCTGAGCGAGTTGCTGTTACGAGGTCAATTTCCTCTTCGAAAATGGAGAGCGAACGACACAAAAATCCTGCAACATCTCACCGAAGGATGCAAGACCGACGGATTGCTGGTTCTAGATAAGGAGGGAGCCCTGAAAACGTTGGGGTTACTCTGGAACGCGACAGAAGATTGTCTCCAATACCACGTCGAGATCGAGAAGACGGATGCTGCAACGAAGCGCATCGTACTCTCCAAGATCGCTCAGGTTTTCGATCCGTTGGGATTAATCGCACCGTTGCTAATCAACGGAAAAATCATCATGCAACGGTTGTGGTTGCTCGACATCGACTGGGATCAACGCCTTCCTGAAGAAGTGCGAGAAGCATGGGACAGATACTACACTTCCCTACCAAGACTCAACGAATTGAGGATTCCGAGGAACGTCATAGCAGCCAACTCATCAGGCGAATTCGATATCTTCGGATTTGGCGACGCGTCGGAAAAGGCTTACGGAGCTTGCCTGTACGCCGCGAGCGTCGATGATCAAGGTGACGTTTACACTCAGCTAATATGCTCGAAATCAAAGGTTGCTCCGTTAAAAACGATCTCCTTACCGCGTCTGGAGCTCGAAGCCGCGTTGCTCCTCGCCAACCTGTACAAGAATATCCAAAATGCCTACGGTGATCGCATCAGGGACGTAAAACTATGGAGTGACAGCACAATAGTCCTCGGGTGGATCAAGACGCAACCAAACGTCCTGAAAACGTTTGTGGCTAATCGAATCTCGAAGATTCAGGGCCTGACGACGAACGCAACATGGCACCACGTACCGTCAGAAGATAATCCGGCAGATCTGCTGTCTCGAGGAATCTCCATCGATCGATTAATCGACGATGACCTGTGGTGGCATGGCCCGAAGTGGATGACCGACGAAAATCCGTGGCCGGAACGCACGGAAACACCGGAAACCGTTCTACCTGAACTGAAGTCGGTCACAGTAACTCTCACTGCAACAGCAGGAACGAGCCTCCTGGAAAAATACTCATCGTATCGCAAGTTGAAGCGAGTCGTCGCGTACTGTCTTCGTTGGAGAAATCGAAGCACAGCGCCTGGAAATCGCGCACTAACCGTCGAAGAGCTGGACAAGGCCGAGAAAACCATCGTGGGAATGGTCCAACGAGAGACATTCGCGCAGGAGATTCTAGATCTGAAAGATGATCGAGATGTGCATCGCAAAAGCAAGCTGCGTGGATTGGATCCAGTCTTGGACAACGAGGGATTGATCCGCGTCGGAGGTCGACTCCGAAATGCAGCTATATCCGAAGACCAAAAGCATCAGATGATACTGCCCCCGAGACACTTCGTGACGACCTTGATTATGAAAGAAGAGCATCTCCGACTTCATCACTGCCCACCGACGCAGCTGCTGAGCACCGTGAGACACAAGTTTTGGCCGTTGAGCGGTCGACGCGAAGCTCAGAAGGTGGTAAAAGCTTGTTTACCGTGCTATCGGTTCAGACCAACTTTTCCTGACGTGAAAATGGGCGACTTACCGACGGAACGAGTTAGCGGATTCACGCGCCCGTTTGTCGTGACCGGAATCGACTATGCCGGTCCCCTGCAAATCAGAGAAAGCCGTCGACGCGGGAGGATCCACGTATACAAGGGGTACGTCGCAGTGTTCACCTTCTTCAGCACAAAGGCTGTTCACCTTGAGCTCGTAACCGAACTTACGACAGAAGCTTTCCTGGCAGCGTTGCGCAGATTCACCGCACGACGCGGGATCTGCTCACATTTGTTTTCTGACAACACGACGAATTTCGTTGGCGCAGCTCGCGAACTCAAAGAAATCTACGAATTCCTGGAGAAGGAAAAATCCGAAATCGAAATGAACTTGGCAAATCAGCGGATCCAATGGAATTTCATCCCACCTCGAGCTCCGAATTTCGGCGGCTTATGGGAGGCGGCGGTGAAATCCGCGAAACGACATCTCTACACGATGACGCGAGGTCTGACCCTTACCTTCGAGGAGTATAACACTCTCTTGACTGAAATAGAAGCCATTTTAAATTCTAGACCGTTAACTCCTCTCTCGAGCGATCCAGCTGACCTGTCAGTCCTCACCCCGTCCCATTTCCTTATTGGTGACCCACTTATACAACCGGTGCAGCATAATCTAACTGAGATTCCAGACAATCGCCTCTCCCGTTGGCAACATTTGCAAAAGCTCCGTCAGAACTTTTGGAGTCGTTGGCAGAGTGAATATCTGCAGGAGCTCCAAAAGAGGGGCAAATGGACGAAGGACGGCAAGAACATCGAGATCGACACGTTGGTTCTGCTCAAAGAGGACAACCTGTCACCTCTGCACTGGGCTCTCGGCAGAATTGTCGAGCTATTCCCGGGACCGGACGGCGTCGTGCGAGTCGTCATGGTGCGAACGCAAGCCGGATCTTTCAAGAGATCTGTTCGAAACCTGTGCCCGATTCCAAGAGACGACGATCCGTCGGAAGATTGAACTGTGTGACTTTAGCATTGTCGCAACTTCTGTATCGTTCCTGTCAGAAATGACCAAAGAAAACAAAGATAATTTATTTTGAAAGATTAAAGTACAAAGTTTACTACGCTGCTCTAAAGCAAAAAGAAATATTTATTTGATTTATGATTTTGTTTAAAATGTATAATTATTTTGATTTATGCTCCTTGAAATGTATAAGTATTTGATTTATAATTTTTGAAGTGTATGACTATCTGATTGACGATTTTATAAGAGTGTAACTACCGGATTTATGATTTTTGAAACGTATCATTATTTGATTTATATTACTGTTACTGGTTATTAACATTTACTTATGTTTTGTTATTCCGCGTTCAAAGAGAAATTTGGATTGTATTCATTAATTGAAAGAGTTCTTTCAAGGGAGGCGGAATGTTTAGTTGTTTATTACTCGACAGTTGGCAATATAACTCGACGCCGCCGCGGCGCTGCGAGAGCCGCCTAGGCGCGCGCGAAGAATAGCGAAAGAAAGAGAAGAGGATAGAATAGGCAAGATGGCTGACAGAGACGCACGCACGACCGATCGCTCCGTGCGCGTCGCGAAATAAAAGTTGCAAATTCGTAAAATCAGAGTTTTATTCACCCACGAAAAAGAACAGCCGTATTGACTATGTCATTATTTCGCAACTGCCACATGAGGCTAAAACTCTCCTATTAGATCTATATAATGAAATCTTTGAGTCACGTTCGTTTCCAACAGAATGGCGCAGGTACGAAATTTTCTTCATTCCCAAGGGTGATGGGTTTAAGTATCGCCCGATCTCTTTGGCCCCGTGTCTGTGTAAAGTAGAATATCATGGGAAGTTTCCCAAAACACAATATGGGTTTAGAAAGTCAAGATCCTGCATGGATAATTTAGCTTTACTTTATAGTGAAATCACGAAAGCCTTCAGCCGCAAGTCGGCGCTACCGACTGTCTTGCTTGACATTCAGTCCGCTTACGATAATGTCCTTGCGGATATTTTGGTGGAAAAGTTAAAGAGTATCGGCTTCTCGAGTAATTTACTTGCGTTTATTTTTAATCTAGTCTCAGCCAGATCCCTATACTTCAAGTTTGGGGACATTGATGAAGTTCGACGGGTGTACAGAGGTTTACCTCAGGGAAGCGTTTTGAGTCCCCTACTCTATGCCATATACGTAACGGATCTCGAACGTGTTATTGGCCCCAACTGCGTCGTCCTTCAGTACGCCGATGATGTTGCAATTGCTTGCTCCTTGTTACCGGTTGCTGCTGCCTTAAACTGTTTGAAGTTAACTCTAACAAGTGTCGATGAACAGTTGTCACAAATCGGACTATCCCTGGCACCAGAAAAGACTTCGCTTATTATTTTTGAATCAAAAAGCCCGAATTTTAATAGGTTGCGTGGACGTGATGGTCGTCAGATTGCGTATGGTGATTCAATTATTAAGGAATGTGACACTGTTCGATTCCTTGGTCTGGAGTTCCACAAGAATCTGCGCTGGGGCGTGCAAGTTAAGAAGATCGAGGAGAGATGTCAGAATCCCTTAAAAATACTCGCTTGCCTACGGCATACTTGGTGGGGTGCTGAACCTTCTCTCCTCATCCGAGTGTATATCGCGCTTGTGAGATCGAGAATCGAGTACGGGGCATTCCTTTTTCAGGGACTAGGCAAAACTCAGCTGCTGAAATTAGAGAGGATTCAGTTTAGGGCTCTGCGCCTGGCGTTGGGTTACAGAGCATCGACACCGACGAATATTATTCTCGCTGAAGCTAAACTGCCTCCCCTCTCGCTACGTTTCCGTTTTCTGGGTAGAAACTTTATTTCTAGGACCTTGGCCAATTCGGAACACCCCCTTATTCCAATGCTCCAGGAACTAGTGAAGATTTTTGAACATCCGACTTTTGTTGACCGAATGGGGAATATCCCCCTAGTGGAGTGCTATCGGGACCATATCGGCAAGTCTCACCTTGTTGCGTCTTCGGCTAGGCCGCTTTGTTATGATTTCGAATTCGAATCTCTCCTATTTTATCCTAAGGTGTCGTTCACTGAAGGCCTCCGTATTCAGGAAGCAAAGGACTGTAACTTGGCGTTTAATGAAATCTTTGCCGAGCGGCTGTTGCGCTCAACTTGCTTTTATACGGATAAGTCTAAGTTAGATGGTCATGCCTTTGTTGGCTTTGCTTCTGTGAGGGATACAGGGAATTCCTGTACATTTCGGTCAGCAGGTTTTTCATCGATATTTACGGCGGAGGCAATGGCGATTGCAGAAACCCTTTCCGTGATTTTTGCTGTGGATGAGGAGGAGTTTACGATTTTCTCGGACTCAATGAGTGTCCTTTTGACTCTTAATTCGAAACCAAACATGCAGAGGAAGACTTACCTGGTTGAACATATAAGGGATCAGCTAAGACGTTTGGCTGCAGTAGGAAAAAATGTAGAATTATTTTGGGTACCAGTGCATAAAGGCATTCTCCCTAGCAAGTTGTGCGACCGCTGCTTTTTCAAGAAAAAACCAATGAACGGACCAAAAATGGACGCGTACGTTGGGGAACGAAACGGACGACAAAAAACGACGAAACGTACCGCAGTTTTCTTGTTGACGTCTGGTCCCTTTTTGGTTTCCGGAATCTGTAAAGGACCGAACTTTTTTTTTATCAAATTTGAAATACAATTATTTCAAATTTGTCCATTGGTGAGTTGAAAAGTAGACTTTATAATAAAATTACATTTTTCTAGACTCTCTCGAACAAAATTTGGGTCGGTCCTGTTTCGGTTATAGAAATCGATAACGGACCGGCCCGTATTTGGTTTAAAAAAACGTTCGGTCCTTTTTAGGTTCCGGAAACCGAAAACGGACCAGACGTCAACAAGAAAACTGCGGTCCGTTTCGTCGTTTTTTGTCGTCTGTTTCGTTCCCCAACGTACGTGTCCGTTTTTGGTCCGTTCACTGGTCCGTCAACTTGCTAGGGCTGGGTAATGAACTCCCTGATCGTGAGGCTAAATCGGCTAGAGGTTCTGGCCGTGATACTCAGCTGGGTATTCCGCTGTCGGACTTCAAATGTCTGTGGAAGGAGCGCATGCGGGAGGAATTCCATGACTGGTGTGTGGCGTCGGGACAGGAAAAGGGCAAATCGTACTTCGAATGTTATTATCGGCGGGGTTCTCGTCGGTGGTTTTATGAGCGAGCTTTGAATAGGAGGGCCATCATTTCAATCAACCGTCTCAGGGGCAATCACAGTTCCTTGAGGTCGAGCTTACACCGTTTCAGTATTGTGCCTTCGGCAGCATGTCCTTGTGGTCTGGTTGAGGAAACGGCTAATCACGTTTTCTGGCAGTGTCCTAGATTCGACAAGCCTAGATCTGAGCTTTTGATACGTTTAAAAAGAACCTGCGGTCTCTCTCCGTACAGCGTTGAATCGTTCCTGGCTACTTTGGAGTTAGGGGCGATTAATGCTTTGGCTAAATTTATTAATGCTATTGATATTTTCATTTAATACGACAATTCTGTGTTTTTTGATTTGTTTAATTTCAGTTTATGTAATTTCTGTTACATTTTATCTATGTTAAGCTCATTAGTTTTAAGATGGTACTACCAACGTAACGTGAAAGTTCCTATATTTCTAGATTATATTTCAGATATGCGAGGATCAGAAATCTTTTATATGCTGTATACTTTATATGCCACTTGGGTTCCTAATTACTTTGGTAACTGGTAGTTGGTAAGACCAATTCTGTGATGTAATATAAGAGAATTTATATCTCGTTGTCTTTAGTCGGTAAGGAAGACATCTGATATATGTTACTAGCGGCTCGATGGGCGGTGTTCCCAAAGCCATCTATTCTTGTACGTTTCTCAATAAAAAAAGGATATACAGAGTACATACATATACATAGATATACATAGTACATATCCTCAGTAGCGGTGACATTGAGCGCCATCTCTCGGCGCGTGGTATTACATCACTGGGTCGGTAACCCGCTATATGCATTCGTAGAGTGAAAGGCTGGAAAACTTTGTCGGGTAAATCCTAGATATTCGAGAGTCATTCGAGGATTCTCAGCATTTCATATAGAGAGCTCCGAAGAAGAGCGTAAGAAACTTAGATTGACCGGCATTTATATATCAGATGACAGACATTAGAATATTTTCATTCCTTTTCAGTAATAGGCAGTCCTGTTGGAGAACTTTGAACAGAGAGCTCATTGAGCCATCGTTACAGGGTCAGTGATATTCTAACGATTTCAGGGCAGTAGTGTGCTAGACATTTTGCGTATGGAGAAGTTCATCGTAAGATGCGATCGCTTTTTGGACACCTGTCAGTTACCCGTCCTAAATTGTGATCAAGTACCGACCGCTAGGTGCATACCCGAGCAGTCCCCTGCTTAAAATGTTCGATTGAAACGTATCAAAATGGATAGACATTGTGTAGAGAACGCATGATATTTTATCGGATCTATGCAGCTCTCCTTAATAACGTATACAGTTTCGTTCAAGTCGAATGTAATTCTGCATCTCAAGCGATAAATGTGCATTTTATTATTACGATTCTATACATTTAAATGAAATTATATACGAAATCTAAATTTCTATATGGGGGCATAAGATTTGTTATTAAAATGCCAAATAGTTGTGAATGAATTGTTTTTCTTTGATTGTCTCAATCGTATTATTTCGTCGATATTTTGTTAATGGATGTAATGTTATTATGGCCTTACTACATAGTATATTGTGCAACAATGGTCGAAAGTTGGCAATTGCGGCGAGTGTGAGGTTTGCTGCCCGAGCGAAGCGAGGGCTGCAATCACACGAGTCGCAATTGCCATTTCGACCCGTGTTGCACATCATACTTTTTGTAACGAGTGCACGAATCTGCGGCACTTGGAATGGCAGTCGCGCGAGACGAATACTGAAAAGTGAGGTTGTGATTGAAGGGACGAAAGTGAATGACAGAAACTCCCAAGGGACGAAAGTGAACGAAATGCGAACTGCGCATGCGTGACTCTGTCATTTCACCACAGGTTCGCAACTGACAGGGAAATGGCTACTTTCGGCTCGCAAGACTGCCATGGAAAGTGCCGCGATTCGTGCACGTGTTACAAAAAAAAATGTACCAATTACTTTGAATAATACAGATACCACAACGAAGTTAAAGTTTTCTATGAATCGTAGGTTGATGATTTTCAATCGTATTTTTTGTTCAAATGTTGAATGACATTCGATGCATGAAATGGAAAAGTAAAAAAAAATTAGTAGACAGGTTATATTTTTTTATGATTTTATATTCATTGATAGTGTCAATGTTAATCATTCGGCACTGCTTCATTGCAAGTCGTATTATTAGCTTCTTATATAATATATATACAGTATTTTGTGTTTAGCCGGTAAATCGCCCAAGATGCATGGAATGAAAAATGTATCCGAACAAATCGTAAATACGATATATTTGTACGTTTCGCTTTCCATTGATCGTATCAACGGCATTTCTTCTACGTTGTCTTATTATTTAGGACGGTAAATTATCATTTCTTTAAGACTAGACTACTACTACTATTACTTTCAATAATGCAGATACGGCATAGGTGCTATCGTTTTCTATGACTTTTATCGATGTTACAATGACTCTTGTCTTCTATATGCCCAGTAAACACGTTTCTGAATAGCAATGTAACCTGGAAGTTACATGTGATTGTAACAATGTTACCCTTGTGATATGTCGAAGATATGTAACATAGGAGTAACTTGTGATGTTGCATTTGTTATGTGCAGGTAATGTTACCATTATGTGACATATTTTCGTTGCAGTTGCATAACAAAAATTATGAAACCGCAACGCAATGTGCAAGTAACAATTGGGACATCACTTTCGTGACAGGAACGCAATGTTGTAGTGATGTAACGTGGCAACATAACAAGTATGTTGCAAAAAGTATGTAACATGTATGTAACGACTGTAATGTAACTGCAACAATAGCCCGGTCATGTTACAGTTACGTACTGTGGTAACATTGCTAGAACGTTGCACAAATATGTAATGTTTACGTAACATGCATATCACAGTGGTTATGTAGCATTCACAACATACATCTTATATAGTTTTAGTTTTAGTTTTAGTTTTAGTTTGGTTCAGGGGGCTTTGTAGCTCTGCACTTAGGCCTATGGCCCATTGTACTCCCCTGTTTTTCCCCGTCAACCTTCCCTCACACTAGCGCGGTTTCCATAATAAAGGACACCAGGCTCTTCAGAGGGAGGTTGACGATCACTCCCGGCTCCATCAAATGCGAGCCTAACCTCCTTGCTCTCTGCTCGGCTAGTGCCGGACAGAGACACATCACGTGAAGAGGCGTTTCCTCGTCCTCCCCGCATTTCCTACAGGTTTCCGTATCACTGGCCCCTATTGTCTTCAGGTGCTTCTGCAGGTGGCAGTGTCCCGTGAGCAGTCCAACTGCCAGCTTTAGCTCCTGTTTGCTGAGGTCTAGCAGGCGCTGTGTCAGTTTCCTGCTCGGTCCTGCTATAAGCGCCTTCGTCTGCCTCATACCCGTTGCCATCTCGAAGGTGGTCTGATGCTGTTCTTCGGCCCACCTACGGAGCTCTTCTTCCACCAAGCATTTGGCAATGCCAACTGCCGGCTCTGGGCCCACGAGAGGTTCGGCCGACCCCTTTCTGGCTAGCACGTCTGCCCTCTCGTTACCCGTAATGTTTCCGTGACCCGGTACCCACATCAGCGTAACCCTGTTGCTCCCCGACAAGTCCCGTAAGGCCGACCTGCAGTCCCTTATCAGTCCTGTCTTGCCGCGGCACAGTTCTAGTGCCTTCAGCGCGGCTTGGCTATCGGTGCAAATGCATATCCTCTTGCCCCGATACTCCAGTCGCCTGTTCTCCAGCGCGCACGCCAAGATGGCTGCGATTTCCGCCTGGAACACCGTGCAATATTTGCCCAGTGATATCGATGTCTCTCTTCTTGAGTTCCCTAGGCATAACCCTGCCCCCGAGCCCTCCTCCGTTCTGGATCCATCGGTATACCAGACCATTTTCTGTCCTCCTACCGGACCTGGAGCCTCAGCCCATTCTTCTCGATCGGGTACACAATCCTGTATTTCCTGCTAAAGCAGTATTCCAGGTGTACCTCCTCGTTCCTCAGCTGTGAAGCTGGGCTCGCTACCCTGAGGATGTCCATCACCCTCGTGTGTCCACCCTTACGGAGCTCCCCCCTCCATTGCCCTCCACACCTGAGTCTATACGCAGCCCTCGCTGCCGCGCTCCTCACCTCCACCCCTAATGGGGGTAGGTTGAGTAGAGCGTCCATCGCCACACTAGGTGTGGTTCTCATGGCTCCCGTGATGGCCCGGCATGCCAGTCTTTGTACGTGGGTGAGTTTGCTCGCGGCCGTCTTCAGCCTCGTTCTCTCCCACCACACCAGTGCCCCGTAGAGAATCACTGGTTTCACTACGGCCGTATATAGCCAGTGTAGCATTCTTGGGGTGAGACCCCAGGTCGCCCCACAGGCTCTCTTTGTTGCCCACAGCAGGGCACATGCCTTCCTGCATGTTTTCTCCACTTGTGGGCCCCAGTTCAGCTTCGCATCGAGGGTTACCCCCAGATGCTTGACTGTATACGCTCTTTCCACCCGCTTCCCCTGGAATATGGGATCCTTCCACCCTTCCAGTATTCTCTTGCGCGTGAAGATGACCATCTCCGTTTTCTCAGGGTTCACCGTTAACCCGACCTCCCTGCACCATCTATTCACCCTCCTCAGTGCGTTCTGCGCCAGACACGCCGCTGTATTGGCGTCTCTCGCCCTTACAACTATCGCAATGTTGTCCACGTATCCCTGTGTGTACAGTCCTTCCTCATTGAGCCTTGCTATGAGCTCGTCAACCACTAGGCACCACAACAGAGGGGATAACACCCCCCCCCCCCCCCTGTGGGCAACCTCTCTCCACCGTTACCTTCAGTGTCCCTCCTCCTCGGTCCACCGTCAGCAGCCGGCTGGTCAGCATGTTTTTGACCCACCTAGTGGTTATTTTGTCGAGCCCATGCCTGTCCATCGCCCTACTGATGGCCTCCACTGAGGTATAGTTAAATGCCCCCTCAATGTCCAGAAACAGTCCTACTGCCAGGCAGTCCTTTTCTCGGGCGTCCTCCAACCTGTATAACAGTTTATGGAGTGCCGTCTCCGTAGATTTTCCCGCCTGGTAGGCGAACTGCAGTTTGTGGATTGGACACCTCGAAAGCGCCTCGTCTCTGATGTTCCGGTCCACCAGCCTCTCCAGCGTTTTCAGCAGGAAAGATGTCAGGCTGATGGGCCTGAAGGCTCCTGCCTGATCGTAGTCGCTACGACCCGGCTTAGGTATGAACACCACCCTTGTTATTCTCCAAGGTAGGGGTATATATCCGAGTGCCACACAGGCCCTCAGTAGTTTCGTGACGGGAGACAGAATCGACTCCAGCCCCCTCTGTAGTAGTGCTGGGAAGATTCCGTCCGTTCCTGGTGCTTTATACGGTTCGAAGCCCGCTATCGCCCACGCTACCTTCTCAGCGGTAACGATCTTCGCCGCAGCCGCCCAGTCCCTTTCGCCTTTTTTACAGATTGGATGTGGCCACTCAGTCCACTCCTCGACTGTCCTGTATCCCGGGAAGTGTTTTCCCAGTAGTATCTCCAGCTCCTCCTGCCAAGACTCCGTGAAGCCCCCCGATGGGGTCTTGAATGAGCCGCTCATCGGGACCGGGTCCCGATGAGCGGCTCTTATATAACTATTATAAGATAAGGCTCTTATATACATCTTATATAACTATTATATATCGTAGTTCCGTTACAGTCATGTAACACCCCTAGCAATCTTGACGACCGTCGTTTTCGGCTGATTTACCGTAAAAACTACCGTCAAACCACCGGGTAGTTTTTTGCACAAAAAAAAACGAAAATTGGTCGAAACCATCGTAAAAACGACCGCCTTTCGAATGTTTTGCTCGGTCGTTTTCGCGGTAGTCGGTGACGCGAAACCACCGTGAAAACGACCGTCTTTCGAATGTTTAGCTCGGTCGTCTTCGCGGTAGTCGATGACGAGAAACCACCGTGAACACGACCGTCTGTCGAATGTTTAACTCGGTCGTTTTCGCGGTAGTCGACCGGGAAAACGATTATCGAAACGACCAATTACATAATCAAACTTCAAATAGACAATCAAAAAGTACACCTTTAAAGGTTTGAATAGCCGAGTGGTCTAAGGCGCAACGCAACAGTCGGAAGGTCCCAGGTTCGAATCCGAGTCGTGACAATTTTTTTTTTTTTTTTTTTTTTCGAAATTCGATAAAAAAGGGGTTGTTTCGACAGTTGTTTCTCGGTCTTCACGGAAAAAACGACCGGTTAGAAGTTTTTGAATTGGTCATTTCGACGGTCATTTTCACGGTGGTTTCTCGTTATCGACTACCGCGAAAACGACCGAGCTAAACATTCGAAAGACGGTCGTTTTCACGGTGGTTTCGCGTCATCGACTACCGCGAAAACGACCGCGCAAAACATTCGAAAGGCGGTCGTTTTTACGGTGGTTTCGACCAATTTTCGTTTTTTTTTTTTGCAAAAAACTACCCGGTGGTTTTTACGGTGAATTGGCGGTGGTTAAGATTGCTAGGGACATGTGTTATTGTTACAGTTTTACCTTCATATACGCACTGGAGTTACGTACCTTCATATACGCACTGGAGTGATACTCTTCGGAGGTGTCAACCGGTTGGCATCATTTGCCTAAAGCTTATTCTACTTTTAATAGTAAACGCTAATTTTTTTAATTCCCAAGGGTAGCGATTTAGCAACCCTTGACATTCTTTTGTGGACTTTCAGTCCACAAAAGAAAAGTCAATGTATTGCCAATATGACTACATTTTGGCAATATAAGTAAACAGTAACGCAGCTGTTTAATTCATGTCACATAGCACATGTTACATAGCACAACTTACATAACACGATAACTTTACTGAGTGGGAAATAATAACTTACATGTAACTTAGAGACAACGTTATATGTATCTTTTGGTTAAATTGCTGTTACGTTGCGGTTACAGCGTGCAACACATTAGCAACGTTACGAGGTCGCAACGATTATGTAACACAGGTTATATAACATATAAATGTTACTTGTTACATATCAGTTACATTACGCAACGTATGGGCAACATAACTCAATTGTAACAGTTACGTAACGCATGTTATATAACATGGTAACATTGCTGAGTGGGAAATAGTAAGTTACACGTAAGTCACATGCAAGTTACACGTGATGTTATTTGTTACATTGGTTTACATAGCCGTTACATTGCCGTAACATTACCGTGTTTACTGGGTGGTATCTATATGGTGATCTATATGTACCTATATGATTCATATTACCACTGATAGAAGTTTTTTTAAAAATGATTTCCTATAAATAGAATATTTTTCTATACGAATTATGTTATATGGGGCATTATATTTCTATTTGAAAAGGCAATGTATTTCGATCATATTTTTTTTATAGACACTGTATGTCTTTTATGGGATGCTGTATAAAAAGATGTACAGTAAGTGATTGTAACATGCCATAAAAACCTATACATTTTTATATAATATGTGCAAATTTATTTCAAATTATTCTCCAACAATAATATGTCTTTTCACTCTATCATAATTACATATTACGGATATATTGGAATGCCGGGAACAGGCAGCTTATAGCGTTCAAAGCGCCAAAACTATTAATTCGCGTACGTATAGCCGACGTCAGCCGATACCTCTAATGGCCGGTCCTGTCTGCGGGGTAACCCACAGGTGTTAAATGCACGAATAGAGATTAAGGTGAGGCTGAAGATCAACATAACCTCAAAATATTTCGAAATCATTTTTCTAGAAAACGGTTTTATAAGATGAACAACCAACTGCAGGGCGCAATGTATGAATGATATAATACGCAGTCCGACTCGCAATTACTTTTTCAATTTATAGAGTCGTTACCGCGAAAAATGGGTACGAAGTTTTATCTCTGTCTTTCTCGCGCTCATATGTGTTTAGTCTCCACTTAAAGGACGGTTCGCCGTAACGAATATGAAACGCGTTTTGCAATATTTAATCGCCTTGTTTGCTGCCTGATATCCTGTATGTAAAGAATACTATAACGTGCAATGTATTACCTATTACTATCTATTACAGTGGAACCTCTCATAGCGTACACTCTCATAGCGTACGAGGGCGGAGCGTGTAGGTTGGTTGGGTGGGATTAATCAGGACCGTAACACGTGCACGTTAGACGGGCGCTTAAGAGAGGGCGACCATCTAACGAACAAAATCTAGTCACGGCACTGCACGAGGTGTCAGGGAAGGGGAAGCTAGAACCGGTTTTGGCTCGTGATTGGTTCTTCACATAGCGTACATTGTCTCCCTATTTCGTACGCTATGAGAGGTTCCACTGTATGAGTACTAATAATTCTCTATGTAATCTAATATATTGCGGTATCTGTACATTCATATTTGCTAGAAGAGTATCGTTATGAGTATAAAAATATCATAGAATACGATAAAAATCATGTTTATTCTAATTTTCATATTCACAACAATACTCTTCTAGCAAATACAATTGAACAATATCCCTGTTGTTCCCGAAAACGGTCGAACGACCCTTTCGGCGACGTCGTTCTAGGCCATTCGAATATTTGATTGTGCGACGTCGGTCAGCTACGTCCAGAAACTGTCTCACGACGTTTCAATCGGTTTTGGAAAATCGTAATCATCGTGGCGACTGATCAGCGACGTTTCATCGATTTTTCGAAATTTTCGTTTTGACAAGTTTTTTTGCAACATTTGTTCGACAATGCAAAACGGTCACCACGACCAAACAATGGAAAATTCAGAGAAACGTCGCAGAACAGTCGTCACGACGATTGACGATAACGTCGTCGGACAGTTTCAGAATTTAGACGAGTGACGTCGTTCGACCAAATAATGAAGTGGCCCAGAACGACGTCGCTGAAACCGTCATTTTACAGTTATCAAACCGTCGTCGGGAACGACAGGGATCCGCAATAACCAGTTCTGCATAGAGAATCATCAATACGTGATGGGTACTAATTTAAGCAATAGGTAATATGTTATCGTATTCTTCATATACGCGTGTATGAAGAATACGATAACCTGCCGCAGACATCTGGCATATATATTGTGAGCGATATTAGGCTGCATACAACGCAATTATATAACAATGGCAACGCCGATAACCATTGGTTCTTATTGAGGCAATAAAATGTGCATTGTATGTTACCAATCATATTAACATTTACGGTAATTGACAATGCGCACGATAGCTACAAAAAGGCATATGGCAAATACAATACTATCGAATTTTACATTCACTATATAACCAGCACCACATTCAACTTCATAGTGTTTGCCGTGGTCATAACAGTATTCAAAATATGATACTATTTGATTTATATCACGCTATGCCCTAGCAATCTTAACCACTGCCAATTCACCGTAAAAACCACCGGGTAGTTTTTTGCAAAAAAAAAAAAACCGAAAATTGGTCGAAACCACCGTAAAAACGACCGCCTTTCGAACGTTTTGCTCTGTCGTTTTCGCGGTAGTCGATGACGCGAAACCACCGTGAAAACGACCGTCTTTCGAATGTTTAGCTAGGTCGTTTTCGCGGTAGTCGATAACGAGAAACCACCGTGAAAACGACCGTCGAAATGACCAATTCAAAAACTTCTAACCGGTCGTTTTTTCCGTGAAGACCGCGAAACAACTGTCGAAACAACCCCTTTTTTTATCGAATTTCGAAAAAAAAAAAAAAAAATTGTCACGACTCGGACTCGAACCTGGGACCTTCCGACTGTTGCGTTGCGCCTTAGACCACTCTGCTATTCAAACCTTTAAAGGTATATTTTTTGATTGTCTATTTGAAGTTTGATTATGTAGTTGGTCGTTTCGATAGTCGTTTTCCCGGTCGACTACCGCGAAAACGACCGAGCTAAACATTCGACAGACGGTCGTGTTCACGGTGGTTTCTCGTTATCGACTACCGCGAAAACGACCAAGCTAAACATTCGAAAGACGGTCGTTTTCACGGTGGTTTCAAGTCATCGACTACCGCGAAAACGACCGAGCAAAACATTCGAAAGGCGGTCGTTTTTACGGTGGTTTCAACCAATTTTCGTTTTTTTTTGCAAAAAACTACCCGGTGGTTTGACGGTAGTTTTTACGGTAAATCAGCCGAAAACGATGGTCGTCAAGATTGCTAGGGTGCTACGTGACACATTCACAACGATACAGTTCTAAGAAAATATCGGTGCAATAAAACTCTGCACATACAAAACGATTCACTTTGATGCGCATCTTATATGGAATATCAATCGCAACTAACATTGGTTGGTATTATTTGTCAGCTAATAATTCTAATTGAATGTCTATATGATGAACAATTCAACATCCGATAAGATTAGTTTAATACTAATCCAACCCAACTTACGAAAATCAGGAATCAGAAACACGAATGAGAATGAAAGGTTTTTTTTTTCGTTCTCTATCGGACATTTTAAGCAGGGTCGGTAATTCAAATACCTATTTTTTACAGAGGTATTGATAGTCGCCGATGGATGTCGCTAAATGTCAATGCGTGTAACGCTCGCGACGCGTTTGAGCGCGAGAATTCAAATGCCGAAACGAGACGACCAGCACGAGAGTGTGGTTACCACCGATGTCCGTCCCCACGTTCAAGAGCTGAAGCTCACCTCGTCCGGATATATCTGTAATGTTCTGGTTGTTGGTAATTTAAGATTTTAATTAATTATTCGCACGTGAGATGGCGCGAAGGAACGTTTCGCCCGTGGAACACTGAAATATTCGGCTCGGAGGCGCGGGAACGTCGAAAGGTTTTGAAATGAGATTACAACTGAATTTAATGTCGAAAGCAAAAGCAATTGTTTGTTATATATTGGAAATTCCGTAGTGCACAAGTACAAGAAAAGGAACGAGTGTTCCGTATAACAGTTGAAGATATTCTGAGCGTAATATTTTCAAGATGAGTCTCGGCGGGATCTCCGACGCGTCGATGGATGGGGGTGGTTCATCTCTCCGGAGTGAACGCTGGCCAATCGTTGGTAGTCGTAGTGGCGTTGGTTCTCCTTCTCCAAGGGTTGTTGGAGAAGGAGGTCCCGTCTCCCTGGTCGTAGCGGGAAAAGTGCGTTCGTCTGGCTTGGCGACCGGAGCCTGTTGGTCACCACGTGTTGCCCACTTGAGTTGCGACTTTTCGGGCAAAAGTCACGTACACTCTTCGTTGGCGGTGCGTCTGTTGTTTGTCGAGTTGAGGACTCCTTGAATTGTCTTCATCCGGTGGTCCGCGAGTCTTGATGACTTTCTCCAGCGTCGTAAAAGAGAAAGCCCTTCGCTCTGCGCACCCTACGTTCTCGTGTGACCATTTCTATCTTTAAAATATCTACTCGTTTCCTATCCTCAGCTCATCGACGTTTGAATTAATCCACGTTTCGCGGGATTCGCGGGGTTCGCGGGTTCGACCATCGACTGTCCGTTCGA